>CAKJTD010000005.1:212696-651045 GCA_917499995.1 Ichneumon xanthorius
AAAAAGAAAAAGATAGAAAACAGGAAAACAATTCAAAACTGTTTCATCAAACCTTTGTCGAAGCGATCGCTAGATTATTTGCAAGGAAGATCCTCGTTATAGATAAAAATAACGACATATATTGCAATCGAATAAGTCTCATTAGTAAAGGCTTGCGAAAGAACAATAAAAGAATAAATAATAATAATAATAATAAGAATCTGTTCGAGCGCGAAGTCGGGTCGAGAGCGTTGCTGCCATCAGCAGTACGGTCGCTGTTCTCGTGTGCGAGGTCCTCCCCGCCCCCGGTTAGTCCATCGGGCGTTGGACCAACGACGATAACCAGCAACGAAGAGAAGATTCGCAGATAGCCGAGTCAGAGATAATGCAGAGGCTGCGCTCAACCTTCAAGAGGTCGCGCACGCCGACTGGTGCCGAGATGAAATCCCAGTCGAGCCTCGAGGTGCCCAAACAGGTGAGATCGGCGTCCTTCGATGAGATTCAACTAGAGGCAAAGCGTCAGGACGACTCGAAGGAGATGCAACTTCAACATCTCGAGATGAGAACCTCGAGCGGAACGCGAACGACTTCGTCATCCTCGTCGTCGTGTTCACCGGCAAGATCAACGGCGGAATCTAGACGGTTGGCCACTCTTCGGGTACCTCAGCTTCAGAGTGGACAACGCTCGAAGAGTTTCGACGTTTACGAGAGAAGTTCCCTGCTTCCTACGTCGCAACAGCTGCCATCAGGCAGATCGAGCGTCTGGTCGAGTTCGAGCCGTAGATTGGATCGCGAAACACCAATAATACAGGTATCGGGATGTTATCATTGCGCCTGCGTCGAGGAGTACAAGAATCTTTACATGAGAACGGACGAAGACGACGATGATTCTTCGAGAGACGAGGACGATGGATCGGTTAGAGCGGCCGAGAATCTCGACGACGACGAGGATCTGGCCGAGATTATTCTTCAGCAGGCATCCGGTGACGACGATGACGATGGCGCCGGCAGCGGTGAAACCGGAAGTTCCCGAAGGCGCGACGGTAGTCCGGAGATAAGAGTCACGTTGACAACCAATTATTACGACAGATCGGCGTCGGAGGTCGATACCGGGAGTTCGGATGGTTCCGAGGTCAGGCAACAGGACTTCGTCACTTGTGACAGACAACAGAGAAGAAGATCCGTCGCCTCGCCGAGGCTTTCGCGTCAGGAGGCTCTGACCTCGTTTCCCGCCGATCTCCCGGCTATTCTCGGCTCCGGTAGAGAATACGACGATGATTCTCAGAGGCATATAGATGACGATGACGACGACGAACCCTGTCGGGAATCGGCCTCCACCGCCCACTATCTCACCGATAACAAGGGTAAACTCGTCGTACGGGATATATTTTTAACGGTACCGGAACTCAAGAGGGATCGCGCCGCTTCGGTTGATTCCTGCTTCAACAACAAGAATGGTAAGGGTAGCGGAACCGGAGAGGACAGTGACTCGTTGACAGTGCCACAACAGAGCATTAGGTCCAAGAGCGTCGACATCGTACTACCGACCGAGGCACAGACGAGATACACTGCTCTACTACCACCGAACGACTCACGTTCTACGAGAGGGTGGGTAAACGTCAAAAATATTTAGCACTTCGTTGTCAAGACTCTATTCTCTTTATCTACTCCCACGATGTCGACAGGTATATAGATCGACCCCTCAAAGGAATGCGAACCTATCCTTGAAATCTTTACCCTTTTCCCATGATAGAAATCGTAAAGCCTTGTCATTATATACTCCTATTATACTCCTATAAAGTCCGGAAGAGCCCTGATAAGAAAGGATGCCGGCTACTCGGTTATTTAATACTAGATTCTTAGATATACGCTTTTTGTTTCTTGAAATTATCTAGTACGAAATAACCGCTTTCGGGCGTCAAAGCCAAATTAGTGACGAGAGCCGGCCAATGTCCCGATCTAAGGCTCAAAACTTTTTACCAGGGTTGATGCATGGTGAAAACGTATATTGTACATGCACGGTTTATATACAAGCACGATACATGACGCGGCCAAAAGTTCGCAACCGTGAATATATAATGAATACATGATATGTATTTATTATATGTCGCATGTATACATATAATACATCGGAATAGGAATAAGATTTTCGATATACTTCTTTTCCGTGGGGGAAGAGAAGTTCACCAATCATCAAAAATCACATTTAGAAAAATGTATGGATGTGTGTGTGTATTTGACATGTCCGAAAAAATTATTCCCCTATAATTTGAAAAGAACTTAATCTATCAAGCTGAAATTTATCATGCAGATAGAAGGATGAATTCTCCACTGGCGAAAATATTTCTCTGATTATGTTTCCTCACTTGTCGGGAAAAGTCAAAGATGTTTCTGAATCTGAATATTCCTATGTGTTCTTAAAATCTGTGATTTTCTCTACCAACTTCTCCGAAAAACAATGAACTTTGCTGATATTCTAAGTCAGTATCTCTTTTATATTCAGAAAGTTTCAGAGTAAGTTCGATTTTTTTATGAAATTCTCGACATGCTTGGCTGACGAAAATTTTCAGAATTACTCTGAAACTACATGATATTTTTTCTGCCGACTTCTCTTCTTCATAATTATGAACTGTATTGTTTTTCTCTGGTTATTACTTTTCTGTATTCGCGAACATTAATCTGGAAAACTCAAATTTTCTCTGATTTATAGCGAATAACAGAATGAGTAAATCTTAGAAACAACTCGTATTTTCTTTTACCATACTTAATCAGAAAGAAAATCCAAATTTTCCGGAAAATACTCCGAATATCTCTTATAAATTGTGATTGCTGGAGGTTGTGCTGAGAAAATGGTAGAGATATTTAACAAATAGCACAGAAACTCAGAGAAAAAGGTCGGAAAATTTTTGAAAATCACCGAAACGGTCCGTTTTCAGACAAATTGTTAGAAAAATATTTGCACCAGGGTCATTGTTCTTTCAAATTTTTGGTCAAATGCTCAAATTGCACTCACTTTTTTTAGGTGGACCCGCATTTTTTTAATCCCGCGGAAACGCTAGCTCTTACAATTTTCAAAAAGCTGTATGCAAATAGAATATTATCGATCGATGATCCATATTGAACGTAACGAGAATCGATGAAACGTTTGAATTCTATGCAATTGTCAGTTTTTTAAAATTTTATGAAAAATTAGTAGTTAAATACAGAAAATAAAAAACTTTCTGCAGACGCGCACACTAATAGTCAGAATGGGAACAGCAAACTCAGATTCTTTCACACCATAGCAGGGGGTTCCACAGGGCTCACTGCTTTCACCATTATTATAAAATATATACTGCAACGATATGTACAACTTCAATCGAATTAACAAAGAATCCACCAATCTCAGTAATTACATACTGCAATTCGCGGACGATACTGTGCTAATTACTCACAAAAAGACTACAAAAAAAACTACAGATGCACTTCAAAAAGCCGCAGACAATATAGAAACATGGTTTAATAACTGGCGGCTTAAACCAAATCCAAGGAAATTACAATTACTCATTTTTAATCACCAAAAATACGTCTATGCAACGTCGAAATACCAGCTGTACAATACGCAAAATACTTAGGAATTTATATGGACCATAAATTCAATTTTAATCATCACTTGCAGTAATGTAAAAACAAATCTACACAAAGAGCATCACACTTCAGAAAATTTACCTTCAAACACCCCGATATACACATAAAACATTTATCCAAGATGTACAAAGCTATATGCAGACCCATTTTAGAATACGGACATCCGGTTTTTTTAACTGCAAAGAAGCAGCAATCAATAAGGCAAAAACTGCTGAAACCCGCACCATCCGGCGCTTGACACGCTTCCGACACCCGGCAAACCCATTATATAATCCTAGAAATACTCTCCTCTACGAACTTTCGGGCACTACTCCTATAAAAATCAGAACATAGTAACTATCTAGAAGATTTGCTGAGATGCAAATAGAGAATGTAAAACCGCTTTGTATACAACTCGAAGAAAATGTACCGCGTGGATTTAAATATCCCATACATACAACATACCAACAATTAGAAATAATCATTAATGAAATAGACAACTGAACATTTACTCTTACAAATCAGTAAGAGTTACATTCACGCAAGCAATGAAACGCCAAAACAACGTAGTAATATTCGTGGCTGAAGGACTGCGGTCGATCGCCAATTGGTAATGTACAATATAGATGCAAAGAGAAAAGTCTATTAGGTACAAAAAAATCTGATTCATGTTATGTATTGTTAATAAACTCACTACTACTAGTAGTTAATTTCAGACTCAAGTTTACGGCTCAAATATTCAACTAGGAGGGAAAGTGATAAAAAATATGTCACACATTGTACTGAAACTTCGACTATCAAAACAAATTAGAGCATTTTTGTGCTTGATCTGCGCTATTCGTTAGTATTTCACCCACAATATTCGATAAATTCATTGTGTAAATGGGCTGTCACGATACTTTAGAGAGGTTTCTGCTTTGTGGGACAGAGATTTATCGATTTTTCAGACATTCCATATAAAAAATATCAAATATAGAATACTAACATTTTGTATGTTTTCTGAGCGGTCTTCATTGTAAACGAAAACATTTTTTGACGTGAAAAAGTACATCACATTATGTATAAGGTAAATTATTATTATTATTATGAAGAAACAATAAAAAAAAATGTTCGACCTCCGTAGCGACTGGCGAAACCGCAACACATGATTTTCTCATCTCATTCTGTGAAAGTTGTATTGTGAAAACAAACAAAACTGCTGATTTCACTAGTTATCCGTGTATTCTTGATCGAAACGGGCTGACTTAGCTTGACCGTAAAAAAAAATAATAATAGTGAAAAATTGTCGAAAGAATGAAAAAGAAAGAAAGTAAAACAAATTTGAACAAATAATTACGCCCGAAATAAATAAAAATTTTAGAATCTAGTATAATAAGTTTTGAACGGTTTTTTAAACTTTTGAACGTCCCGCTTCCAGCGCTCGTCACTCTGCTTGAAGTTAGTGAACTTCTATTCAGAGTTACCGCACAGGCTTTACCAACAGAATATCTGTTAATGGCTACTTCTATAGTTTGATAGCTTACGATCGAGCATCGTCACTTTTTCTATTATAGTCATCAAAAATTACTGTGCGTAGATTCCTTGGCCACAGCTCGATACACAGCTGATTTAAAATGCAGTGCCGCGAATTATTTTTATCACATGCTGTGCCAGCAATAAAGAGTATAAGTATGTATCCCCGATGTAGTTGGGGGTTAAGTCCGTTCAATCTATGCAATTTTGCGAAATTAACACCGGATACGACTAATTATAAGCATATTCCTTGTCGATAATCATATTTGTTAACACTTTTTTAGTAGACTTGTGACAAGATCCATATTTCACGTGCACATTTTTTTCTGTTCGTGATTAGTTTTTCTTTCATTCCCGTGACTTCATGAGATAATGGAGGCACCGTTGTAAAATAACACTATTTTTAATGTAGGGTACCTGGATGTAGGTCAATTCTTTACCATTTCTTCATAATTTTTTCATATTTAAAGTACCCGAAAGGATGGATGAATTACATTGAAATTCAATACCAGAACTATCATTTATATGTAGAAGACACACAGCAAATTGAAAAAATATGAAAATTGAAACTTTCATATCACTTCCTCATAAAAGTGGAAAAATGAAATTTTCATATCCCTTTCTCGCAATATACCTTTATTCATAAAGCTTCTTCTATGAAAAAGACTTTTCTGTATTTGTGACTTCCTCATGGAGGATGCTTCGCGAATAAAGAAACATTGTGACAAAGCGATATGAACATTTTAATATTCCGCTTTTCTGAGGAAGCAATATATCAGTTTCAATTTTACACTTTTATGAGGAAGCGGTATGAACGTTTTAATTTTCAACTTTTATGAAGAAGCGATATGGAAGATTTAATTTTCAACTTAAAAAAAAAAAAAAATGAAATTTTCAACTTTTTCGAACGTCTACGTCGTGTTTGACTTTTATGCAAAACGGCTGACCGTTACTTTGTCGGATCTGAACTCGGCGGGACAAAATATATGGAATTATGCGCTCTAGAATTTTTTTGGCACTCAATTTATACTCAAGAAATCCAAATGATATCTCTTTATCTAGCTTTTTCAACCCCGTCATATACTTAATCTCGGGTATTCCTTGCCATAGAAGATGATAGACACCTGAGTCTTTCCGCGATGGCATGAAGAAGCAAGGAAATCGTTGGTTAAAAATATGCAAGATGACTCATTTTTCCTATATTGGTAATAAAAATGCCCGAAAAAGTTTTTCTTTAATCGTCGCTCAGGGACTATGTTTAACCTATTTTTCATACCAATCACGAATCCAATACTTATTTAGCTTCTTCCTCAATATTTGCAAAGGAAACGGACGTCTGTTGTCAGATACCATTATTTAATTTTTTTTTAATGTTATAGGATATAAAGGGGTGGATCGATTCTTTCCAAATGGAATAAGGAAAATGGGTTCATAATAATTTAGTTATGTCGATACTTTCGACAAATATCTCAACAATTATAAGATCTAGAGTGCAAATGATACTTTTCGAAAAATTGAAAATGTCATAAAATCGAGATCCCTCGACCGGTTCTTACCAAATTCAATAGCAAAATAATACATTTTGTCATAAATTTGCAATTTGCATCTAAAATTATTAACAATTTGGATTTTAAGTAAAATTTTGCAAAAAAATTTAACATTGAGTAAAAAATTGAATGTCAAAAATTTGAACTATAAGACAAATTGTGTCAAAAATTTGAACTATAAGACAAATTGTGTCAAAAATTTGATATGTAGGGGAGACCGGGGCAAAATGGGCACATGAAAAAAGGGCACATGAAAAATGGGCACATGAAAAATGAGACCGATACGGGACATAATGGGCCTCCCAAAAATCATCGAAAATGATCACACCCATAATATAGAGTAAAGCGGGACAAAATCGACACGGGGGTAAAATGGGGTACAGAAGAATGGGGCATATCTGACTGTCTTGCTGTCAGTATCGTGTCGCTGTCAGTACCGTCTCGCTGCCAGTACCGTCTCACTGTCGAATCTCCGGTTGTCCGGTTGTGCGGTTGTCCGGTTGTCCAACTATCTGGATGTCTGCAAGACGGTAGGCGGAAAAAAAGGCCGTGGAAAAAAAGGCCGCGGAAAAAAAGGCCTGGAAAAAAAGGCCGATGGAAAAAAGGCCGTGGAAAAAAAGGCCGCGGAAAAAAAGGCCGATGGAAAAAAAGGCCCCGGAAAGAAAGGTCGACGAAACATGGTGCGTGTGCGTGTGCGTGTGCGTGTGCGTGTGCGTGTGCGTGTGCGTGTGCGTGTGCGTGTGCGTGTGCGTGTGCGTGTGCGTGTGCGTGTGCGTGTGCGTGTGCGTGTGCGTGTGCGTGTGCGTGTGCGTGTGCGTGTGCGTGTGCGTGTGCGTGTGCGTGTGCGTGTGCGTGTGCGTGTGCGTGTGCGTGTGCGTGTGCGTGTGCGTGTGCGTGTGCGTGTGCGTGTGCGTGTGCGTGTGCGTGTGCGTGTGCGTGTGCGTGTGCGTGTGCGTGTGCGTGTGCGTGTGCGTGTGCGTGTGCGTGTGCGTGTGCGTGTGCGTGTGCGTGTGCGTGTGCGTGTGCGTGTGCGTGTGCGTGTGCGTGTGCGTGTGCGTGTGCGTGTGCGTGTGCGTGTGCGTGTGCGTGTGCGTGTGCGTGTGCGTGTGCGTGTGCGTGTGCGTGTGCGTGTGCGTGTGCGTGTGCGTGTGCGTGTGCGTGTGCGTGTGCGTGTGCGTGTGCGTGTGCGTGTGCGTGTGCGTGTGCGTGTGCGTGTGCGTGTGCGTGTGCGTGTGCGTGTGCGTGTGCGTGTGCGTGTGCGTGTGCGTGTGCGTGTGCGTGTGCGTGTGCGTGTGCGTGTGCGTGTGCGTGTGCGTGTGCGTGTGCGTGTGCGTGTGCGTGTGCGTGTGCGTGTGCGTGTGCGTGTGCGTGTGCGTGTGCGTGTGCGTGTGCGTGTGCGTGTGCGTGTGCGTGTGCGTGTGCGTGTGCGTGTGCGTGTGCGTGTGCGTGTGCGTGTGCGTGTGCGTGTGCGTGTGCGTGTGCGTGTGCGTGTGCGTGTGCGTGTGCGTGTGCGTGTGCGTGTGCGTGTGCGTGTGCGTGTGCGTGTGCGTGTGCGTGTGCGTGTGCGTGTGCGTGTGCGTGTGCGTGTGCGTGTGCGTGTGCGTGTGCGTGTGCGTGTGCGTGTGCGTGTGCGTGTGCGTGTGCGTGTGCGTGTGCGTGTGCGTGTGCGTGTGCGTGTGCGTGTGCGTGTGCGTGTGCGTGTGCGTGTGCGTGTGCGTGTGCGTGTGCGTGTGCGTGTGCGTGTGCGTGTGCGTGTGCGTGTGCGTGTGCGTGTGCGTGTGCGTGTGCGTGTGCGTGTGCGTGTGCGTGTGCGTGTGCGTGTGCGTGTGCGTGTGCGTGTGCGTGTGCGTGTGCGTGTGCGTGTGCGTGTGCGTGTGCGTGTGCGTGTGCGTGTGCGTGTGCGTGTGCGTGTGCGTGTGCGTGTGCGTGTGCGTGTGCGTGTGCGTGTGCGTGTGCGTGTGCGTGTGCGTGTGCGTGTGCGTGTGCGTGTGCGTGTGCGTGTGCGTGTGGGGGGGTTCGGGAGGGCGGAACCCCCCCGACTGCGACCACAAATACCATTTTTTGATGAAAAAAAAAATCTGTTTCCATAGAATTGATTTTGAAAATTGAGTTTTGATTAAGATTTTTTATTTTTTGTAATATTTGTAAAAAGGGTTCGACCCGTGAAAATGAACATAAACATAAACATAAACAAGATGGCATCTTGTGGAAATGAAAATGAATGTAAATAAAAAAAACTCATAGTTCATAAAAATCAGGAAATATACCAAAACGAAAAATTGTTTAAGTCACTGACATATATGTAAATAATTAATATGTGAAGAAAAGCGGTAAAGAGTTTCTACAGGATGCGCGGCCTTTCTTTCCGGGGCCTTTTTTTCCGTCGGCCTTTTTTTCCACGGCCTTTTTTTCCATCGGCCTTTTTTTCCAGGCCTTTTTTCCGCGGCCTTTTTTTCCACGGCCTTTTTTTCCGGGATTCCTGCAAGACAGCCAGATATTCGGACAACCCGACAGCCAGAGAGTTGGACAACCATACAGCCAGACAATTAGACAGCCAGGCAACCCCGTAGCTAGGCAACCAGGCTGTGAGACAATCCCGATAGCGAGAGAGACCCCACAGCGAGACGGTACTGACAGCGACACAGTCAGATATTGCCCATTCTTCCCTACCCCGTTTTGCCCCTACGATTTGAGGGAACCCCATTTGAACCGGTGTCTCGTTTTTGCCTCGCTTTACTCTATACTATGAGTGTCATCATTTTCGATGACTTTTGGGTGGCCCATTATACCCCGCATCGGTCTTATGTTTAGTGTGCCTACTTTGCCCCATTTTTCATAGGCCCACTTTGCCCCATGGGGACAGCGAGAGAGTTCCGACAGCGAGACGGTACTGACAGGCAGAGTCCCGATAGGGAGCGAGTCCCGACAACGAGACAGTCAGATATGCCCCATTCTTCCCTATCCCATTTTGCCCCGCGTCTCGATTTTTCCCCGCTTTATATACTTTATATACTCTATACGCGGCTCTGATCATTTTCGATGATTTTTGGGCGGAGCATTATGCCCCGCATCGGACTCATTTTTCATGTGCCCATTTTGCCCCATGGGCCCATTTTGTCCCGGTCTCCCCTACATATCAAATTGTTGTCATCTAATTTTGATAGTTCAATTTTCTACTCCATGTCAAAATTTTTCGCAAAACTTTATTTTTTCCCGACCGCGCTAAAATAACCACATTCCTTGCGTGCAATACGGGCGGAAAATAGCCTATTTTTGACCGATGATCATTACTAACCTGTGCGCATGCGCAGTACAGTTTCATTACTGCCTAGGGAGTAATAGTGCTCATTACTCCCTGTGCAAGCTCTATTACTCCCGGGGAGTAATGGTCATTGGCGAAGATGACGATTTTGCGACGCAAGAAATGTGGTTATTTTAATGAAATCGGAAAAAAATATCGTATGCCACAAGGGAGGAAGTGCATTTTCACCTCGTGTGAATCAAACTTCACACTCGGTGAAAACCCGCACTTTCCTCCCTTGTGGCATAATATACTATTAAAATCCAAATTGTTGACAACTTTAGACGTATATTGCAAATTTATGATAAAATGTATATATATGGGAATCAACATTTTTGACACCATTCTACATAAGTTTCGAATTTTCACGCGTAAGAGAGCGGAGACTAAGCATGTCTGGGCCCTAGGGATAGGGATTGCTTTACCCGTTACGTGAGGATAGAGGGCATAAAATCCACTCGGAGAAAAAAAATTATGACGAAGAAAGTAACGACCGTGGCAACAAATGTGTAAGAACTTTTCTCTTCAGAATGGCCCAAATAACCCAAAAAAGTATAAGCGATCTTTGAATAATTGTATTGCTCCTATTGCGACGAACATTTAGTGAGAACTGCGTTGGTACACGTGTTAATCAAATGGGAAAGCGAACAGTTGCTTGAGGCACCTCGTAAAATTTTTTGCGGTTTCTCAAAATTGCATGGTATTAATTTGAGATCCCAAACTATAATTTGAGGGGGGTGCGACAAAAAAAAGAAACTTTTTTTTCGACACACCCTAATTAATATGTATATATTTACATTTATATATTTACTTCAATTATTATATTTTCTTTTCTCCAATGCGAGATTACAAAGAGATATTTTTCTTGTTCCGGTCGCAGCTCAATTCGTTCGAGCTTTATTTATCGCTCGTAAAACATGAATGGTACAAGATCGATCAGACGCGTGGATTCTATTTCGGTACTAACGGCGCGCCCGTTCTTTCAACTTTCTCGATATTCGATAATCGTATATAGCCCTGCTATATAACTCCCGACCGGCAATCTCTTGTACGTTACCTATAATGCTCCAGGGATGACGAACTTTTCGAGGAGAGCACCTTGGAAAATGTGGGCCAAGTGAATCCGTCTAGCGGATGCTCTCTCGTTTTCTCGGTACCTCGTTTCTTCAAAGTAACTTTTACGAAGATAGTTCCCAAAAAAAAAAAAAAAAAGAAAAAAGAAAAAGTAGCTCACGGCCTATCCGAACTTTTCCAACAAATTCACAAAGTAATTCATTAGCGAAAGTTTTCTACTTTCATTAAAGTACGGAACGTACCGTTGTACGATCGGCAACTCGAGTTCGTATTACTTATAATTTCCCCTTGTATCGTGTAACTG
Source organism: Ichneumon xanthorius (assembly GCA_917499995.1). NCBI lineage: Eukaryota > Metazoa > Arthropoda > Insecta > Hymenoptera > Ichneumonidae > Ichneumon > Ichneumon xanthorius. The sequence goes on from CAKJTD010000005.1 coordinate 224,020, forward strand.
TTACAATAGACATTTGAATATGTTGATCTTTCCAAGGATGGCGAAACGCGTGCGACTCTTCATCGTTGAGTGTTTACGACGTTGAATCTCAAAACGCATAGTCAATTGAAACATTTAATTAGCCGGCATTCAACCCCTTAACGTAATGGAAGTAAGAGAAATTTTATCGTCGGGTCTCATTTACTCCTAGCATAGCAAGCGTCCGCGAGAGGCTCGGGTCTTCACCGTCTCATCGTAGCTTCTCTCGTCTTTATTCCCTCGACCGCACGACCTACTTATTAAAATCTATCCGGGAGCTTTTATGGACTGCGCTCGCGGCCGTCAACGACTGGCTGCTGCTGCCTCTAGTTTTTTTTCCCCTTCGCTTTCCGACTCTTCTTTCTCTCTGTACATCCCAGCCTCAGTGAACTTTCCTCTTGCAGGCTCTCGTAAACCCACATATACACACCTCATTCACGGTGAAAGAGTAAGAGAGGACGAAACTTCGAGCAGAAGAGGATACCTGACTTTCCTTTTTTTAAACCTCGAATGAAAAGGGGTGGCGTGTTATTTCCCGCAAACTGTCACCCCTTGCGAGATTATTCGCGCTCCGATCTTTGTGTGCGCATCGAGGAGGAAAGGCTTAAATAGAATCGTGGAAACGTAGAAGCGGTCCCCTCGTACAGAATACTTCCCGCATCTCTCAGTCGGATCTTCAAAAAAATTCGCTGGAAATAAATTATAGTAACACAAGCTTTGGAACGCCTTATGAAAGTTTGATAGATCTCGTAGAGAATATAGATATATAGAAGTTTTTTTTATAAAAGAAATATAGATGCTTTACATAAATATCTTGTTATTCTCTTAATTATTTTAATATTTTCCTTTAAATGGCTGTATTTGGAGAGCGTACTATTTGTTTGTCTCAGAGGATCGAAAGAGTTTTCTCATTCTAGACTTAATTAATATAATTTTATTCTTTAAACAATTTGTTCTGATCGTGGTTTCAGAGGTAGAGAGGAGGGTGGTCCCAGCGGCAGCCAAAGAGAACCACGATCCACCCCCGACTGGGGTACCGACGCTCTCAACGGTGAACATCTTTGGGTACCGACCGCTGCATCCGGTGACTTTTGCTACACAAACGATTGCGCGGTAAGCACCGACACACGTACCTGATGCATATACGAGTAAATTGTGTCAGTTGGGAGACACTCTCTAGTTGGAGGAAATAGAAAGAGAGAGCGTTGCGCTATGCGGAGCAAGACCAAAGAGAATGAGTTATAATCTTCTCCCTGTGGTCCACATCAAAGAGTTTCAAGGTCTCTTTGATCTGTGAATTAAGAGGATGGAAAAAACACACACATAGACACGACACAGCGATAACGTAGAATAGTCCCGTGAAGAAATTTGTTAGGGAGTCCCGACTTACGATCGGATCCCGATCGGGATTTGTTAGGAATTCCCCAAAAAGGGCTTCCTTGTAAGAATCCAGACGGACCCCGATTTGGAAGTTAAAATCGGTCATCAGCGCCGCTAGGGCTGGTGCAGGAACATCCTAAGCAGGGCATCCTTATAAAAATCCAGATGGATCCCGATTTGGCAGTTCAAATCGGTTATCAATGCAGTTACGGACATTGCGGGGAAACCCTAAACAGGGCGTCCTTATAAGAATCCAGCTGGATCCCGATTGGAACTTTATTCCTCCCCGAACTTATAGTTAGCTTTTGTTAGGAAACATTTGTTTTTAGATCTTTGCGATAAGACACCCATTTAACTTTTTAGTGAGCACGGTGATGCATCCATTTAACTTTTTAGTGTGGAAGGTGATGCATCCATTTAACAAGTGGACGAGATTAATAGTTATACGAAAATTTGTATCAACTTTAAAAAATATAAACAAAATTCTATTAGTTGATAACAAAGAAAAACCGTAAATAAATTCTAAACCAATTGTTATTCAATTAATTGTTACTTAAACTGTTACATAATAATGCGTAACAGATTGTTAACTGTTAACTAATTCATAATCTGACAGCAAATATAATTAATCAACGACAGTTAATTGATTTACTCATAGTAGATAAGTAATTATTGACTATAGTAAACTGACAAATGTGTCTCACTGTATACGAATATAAAAAACCCTTTGCGCTTTGTGCATACATTTTACGTTCATAAGCATTATTATTATCAGTATTCAGATCGAAAAAAAATAATTGTCGATACACTATATATATATATATTTTTGCTACATGACATAAAAACTTTAACATTAACATTAACAATTAAATTAACATTAACGTATATGTGTCCAGCCTAGGGCCATCACATGCCTACGACGCTTTAAGTTTCAAATAAAAATAAAATTTTTCTAAGATCTGGATAGCCTAGTTGGTTAAGGCGCAATGTTTGTCCTGGACGACCCAGGGTCGACGGTTCGACCCCCAGCGGGTGACAAAATTTAACAGCGTTTTTTCCAGGATATTCTTGTGCCTCTCGATAGCGTAAGTTTACCGTTTACTTAATTTTCAAACTTTTTAGCTGAGATTCAAACTGGATTCTGATCGGGATTCCAGATCAGGATCCTCGTCTGGAATCCCGATCAGAATCCAATTTGCGACCATTACATCTCACTTTAGGAATCTGACTGGATATCTGACCGGATTCCGAGTTGCAAGTAGGGAGTCTAGTAAGAATCCAACTGGATCCCTACGAAAATCTCTGCACGGGAGTGTTCTCCGCGGTGACTCGGGCGCTGAGAAATTTAGAATTTATTTACCGAGAAATTTAGAATTTATTTACCGAGAAATTTAGAATTTATTTACCGAGAAATTTAGAATTTATTTACCGAGAAATTTAGAATTTATTTACCGAGAAATTTAGAATTTATTTACCGAGAAATTTAGAATTTATTTACCGAGAAATTTAGAATTTATTTACCGAGAAATTTAGAATTTATTTACCGAGAAATTTAGAATTTATTTACCGAGAAATTTAGAATTTATTTACCGAGAAATTTAGAATTTATTTACCGAGAAATTTAGAATTTATTTACCGAGAAATTTAGAATTTATTTACCGAGAAATTTAGAATTTATTTACCGAGAAATTTAGAATTTATTTACCGAGAAATTTAGAATTTATTTACCGAGAAATTTAGAATTTATTTACCGAGAAATTTAGAATTTATTTACCGAGAAATTTAGAATTTATTTACCGAGAAATTTAGAATTTATTTACCGAGAAATTTAGAATTTATTTACCGAGAAATTTAGAATTTATTTACCGAGAAATTTAGAATTTATTTACCGAGAAATTTAGGACTTGTTTGCTATTGACCTACAATATATTTTTATTGCCGTTTCACGCATTGTTAGTACATGTGTTTGGGAACTCCTGAATAATTTTTTTTTAATACAAAAAGATTAACAATCGGCGAATGTACACACCTTCGTGCGCGGCATGTTTTTTTTTGTATAATCGGTGGGACCCCATGTAGGGTTCGGTCCGGCTGACTGTTGCATCCCACCTGGTGCGAAACGGGCCAGACTCCGGGCTTAGCGCGGTCTCGTGCCAGTTCTGGGATATTAACCGCGGGCCAGACCTACCTCACCTGGGAGTCGTAAAGGCCATGGCGTGATCGGCGCACGCTGAGTCGGCCTTGGACTACACTGCGCCGTGCAAAAAAAGCTTACATTTCCGTTACTATTATAGATACAAATCTCAAATTACACTGAGACGTCAATTTTTTAAAGTTTCAGGATGGTGTAATCCCTTAACAGTAATTCGAGCACTGGTAGTAGTGAAAATGTTGATAAATACATTTTTTATCTGTAAAACAAAACTAACAGCCGTTGACGGGTTTGTGAATTATTGTTGCGTTGCTAAAAATATATTTCCTAGTTTTTCCAAAATGATCATTTATTAATTATCAATTTCTAGAGTAATTTTTAGATCATCCTTTGGCATTTTTTTTGGGCGATGATTTTATCATTATTTCGTGCATAAAAAAATGGATGTTTATTCTTTTTAACGAATGGTACTACCGGAGTAAAATGTGCAATCCTTACCAGATAAATTTTTTATAATAAAATATTGTTAATAATAGTGAGTTACAGATAATTTTATAGAGCAATACAATATTCCAAAGTTTGTACCTATGCGAGATTAAAAATGTTATTTTTTATTTTTTATAAAAACTTCACTTCACAGGTGAGATATCAAGGATCGCCAAGGTGGCCGGCATTCGGCCACTCTCCTCGATATGTAGGTCCTTCCGATTTTCGCAGCGTAATGAACGTGACTCTGCACTCAATTTATTCAATTTCATTCCTCCTTGTCCCGTTCGCTGTTCGGCGATTATTCTTTTTTTAACGCAACCTCATCCCTAATTCTCGAGGGCGAATATCAAAATGAATTTCGTTCGTCGGGACCATCGGTACTGAACCCTGAGCCCGCTGTTGATATAGTTTCAGAGGGAGAAAGATAGAGCGTGTCTGTCGACAACTGTGATTTTTCATTTGTACAACACATAGGGATTGAATAATACATATTCAACCCCTTTACGGTATATATAGGCGGAGTCGGCAAACTGCTGAGCAATCGCGACCCGGCGACACACGCGAAGGAATAATAATAATGCTTCTATAGCAGTTTTGCAGAATCTTATTAAAGTCCCACTTGCATAAAATTACGTAGTATAATTGCTGCTGCACCGACGACGACGACGACGATGAACTTAGCGTGTACGTGCAGAACTCGTGGAAGTCAACGGGCGACTATTACGCGTTTCTTGAATGTCTGAAATAACGCACGTATTGTATTATCGTATATAGGCGGTTCTGTACGGTCTAAACGGAAGTAGACATAAACGTCTCCGTCGTCCTTGCGGCGATGAAAAGAGTCCGCTTGTCTTGTGCAATTTCGAGTTAATACATTCGCAACTCGGTGTACTCTAAGTGCAATTGAGCGAGGTATTCGCGGATAATTTTTGAGGCACCGTCGGTCGGATGGTAATTTTTATCGAACTTTAGCAATTTAATATGTCGTACCGCGTCGATCCTACAAAATTTCGGACTCAGTGCGCATTTTTTTCGACTGGTTATCGGCAAAATATATATTTTTTTTATTTGCAAAGCCAGTATTGCCTATATGGTATTGCATCGGCAGTAAAATGATTAACAGTATTTCAATTAACGGGAAAAGTACATCGGATATAGTTGCCAAATTACGAAAGACGAACACAAAATTTCGGACCTATTTTGCAAAAAAAAACAATCGACTTTCAATTGTGACGGACCCGTAGGATGAAAAATTTCGGTAACCGTGCCCGAGCCGCGTATAAATGTAATGACGCCCTGTTTCCTTCGCGGGCTTCTGTCGATCTTTTCCGCTGGGCGCCAGGTGATCAAGTCTTCCCCCGTCACCAGGGGTTTACCTGATTCGTGTCCTTCGAGGTGTTCCACCCGCTAGCTGTAGATGTGGGGTTCGGGGGCAACGGAATAAGAGAAATCGAGATAAAAACCAAAATCCGCACAATTTATTTATTTAATAGTATTCAAAGTTCCTTCGATACACCAAATACAGTTCGTCCACACACTGCGCGATCGACTCGAGTCGTTCGTTCAATTCACACTCTGTTTCTACCCGGAATTAATTCCGCAGCAGCGAATGCTCGAGCACGGGTCTTAAACGCTAGTTAAGGTAATGTGAAATACCGCCGCCGGTAACAAAAAATGTAATGCATGCCGTTTTGAGACCGCAAATCGCCGAGCCAATAGAAAATTGTCTTTCCCTAGGAAATCGACAGACGCAGGGAAAGACACTTTTCGTTTTCCTCGGCGGTCTGCGATCGCAAAACGGCATGCAGTACAGTTTTTGTTACCAACTGAGCGCGGGATAGGTGGCCGGGGGTTACCACATCACCTTAAGACTCCCCGATACCCTGCCGGTCGACGCGCGCGTACGATATCCGGGTTCTACTTTGTCGTGTCTTTAAGATCTTCTCACGCGGGTTACGCGATACGTCTTTTCCCGTGCTACGATTTTCCGGGCGGGCTCCCGAACGTGGTTCTCGGCACTCTTGACTCGAAATCTCAACGCGATCGGCGATTCCTCTCGGTACTCGCTCCCGTACTTTTCGCGTCGCACTTCACAATCGTTCGTACCGTTACATCTCCGAAATCAGACTAATTTCTCACGGGTGTCGCGTGACCCGCTACGCTCCGAGCTGCCCATCCGGGGTAGGGGTCACGGTCGAATATCGATCACTTTCGTCGATCGTCGATTATCATCGCCGTCTCTCTTCCTCTATCCATCCCGTCCGTCTCGCTAGCGTCGAGTCCTACCTCGCGACATTCCGCGAAATCTCGGTCACAATCATCCGTCACACTCATACTTAAACTTTTCTCGATTTTCTGCCGGCACGTTGCCGTGAGCGTATCTATCATATTCTACGGGAGAAAAAATAACACAAGACAGAATACTCGCCCGGAGATCGACAATAATTTTTTCGAGCATTTACAGAATGATGAAAAAAAGACGATAAATATGTGATAAGATGGCAAATTTCAGCGTAAGGGTATTATTTAGCGTGAAAAACTGAACAGTTAAAAAAAATTCTAAACGACAAATGGCGATGTATTTTTTCGCGCAAAATATAATATTCAACCGAGAAGAGAAAAAAAAGATTGAAAAAAATAGCAACATAAGTGTAAAGTTTTCTTAACGTTTTACGAAGCCGTTAGAACGATACGCTATGTTAATTACAGTAATCAATATAGCATGCTTGCAACGCTCGACAAAAAATATATCTCAATACGGCAACTGTACGAGCGAGGACATTGACTGGAACACCTTGTCGATCAATTTACCCGATTCGATAAGCGAGGAGGAGCGCGCGTCAGTCGATAATTACTCGGATGCGATATTGTCTAATTATTACACAACTAGTTAATCGAAGTTCTATTATTAGCATCGAAATTGCCGTGTGACTGAGCTCGCAGGCGCCGAAGTTTATGTAACTACCGAGAGACGGGGAGACGGCGAGACGGCGTCGGGAGCGGGAACGAGGGCGCTCCTGCTCGCACGTTCTATGGGCATTTTTTAAATATATTTTGTTAATCTTTTATTGTTATTACAGAAACACGGCCCACGTCTAAAATGCGCGGCATGTCGCGTCGTGGCCCACGCCTTTTGCGCCGGTAGCCTGAGCTTTGCCTGCAAACCGAGTTTCCGGGACGTGGGGGTACGACAGTACCGGGAACAAACCTCGACCCACCACCATTGGGTTCACAGACGTTCGCAAAAGGGCAAATGTTCCAATTGCGGAAAGGCCTTTCAGTCGAAGCTCAGTTTCAGTTCCAAGGAAATAGTCGCTGTCAGTTGCAGTTGGTGCAAAGCCGCTTATCATAACAAGGAGGCGTGCTTCAACGTCGAGAAGATCGGTGAAAATTGCGAATTGGGCTCGCACTCCTCGATCGTCGTGCCGCCGTCGTGGATCGTTAAGTTACCGCGGAAGGGAAGCTTCAAAAGCAGCTTGAGAAAATCACCGAGAAAGAAGAAATCGGGCGGTGGCGCGGGAGCGTCGAGCCGACGAAAGGGCAAGGAGAAGGACAAGGACAAGGATGACAAGGATCAGGGAAAGATGTGGATCGTCAAGCCTATTCCAACTGCCACCGTTAGACCGGTCCTCGTATTCATTAATCCAAAATCCGGTGGCAATCAGGGGGCGAAACTTCTGCAAAAGTTTCAGTGGCATTTGAATCCTCGGCAGGTTTTCGATTTGACTCAGGGTGGACCGAAAATGGGGTGAGTTCTCGTTAATTCTCCGAATTAAAATGTTGCAAAGTAATTTGCACACGGCTCCGCAGTTTTTACGGTTTTGCGCATAGCTGTCTCTATGAGAAAGTTCGTTGACCGATTTTCGCTTTCACATAGAGAAAGCTATGCTTGTATTATCAAATTTAGAATGCTCGAAATTTATCGTCAAAATTAGTTCAGTCAAATTTTCGTAACTCTTCGTTTCGTGGATATTCCTAATGTACTTTTCTCTGCTGATTAAAAAACTGTAACTGATTTTACTCCAAGCGTAGTTGGCGCGGAAACTCGTGTCGGACGTAAAATAGAAATGTAAAAAAAAAAAAAATGCAAAAATATCAAAATCTTATAAAGTTTAAACGATTCGATCCAGTTACAACTTTTCGCAGAATGTAATACCAATCACTGTGCAGTGAATAATTCATTCACCTTTCAAATTAGCTTAATACCTCTATTTTTACTCGAATTAGAGCATTTTATATATTAGACTGCTTGGATAGTTTTCGGGCAACTTCAATACTAAAGATCCTTGATCGATAAATTCTGTTCGTGCACGCTTTTAAGATTAAAGCTCTAAATTTATAAAAGATAGAAATCCTACGCCACTTTTTTAAGAATCCATCATCTAGTATAATCTCAAATCGGACATCAATTCTCATGAAAAATGTACCGAACAATGGGAAGTTATCACTTTACCTATGTACTAAATTTCAATTTAAAAATGTGAATTAAAAATCACATTTCTCGACGTTTTAAACCATTTTAAGTACTCCGACACTCAAAACACGAAATAATTATTTTAAATTCAAACAGCTTCCTCAATGAGGACGCAGAAAAACAAGATTAAGCAGCAATTTTATTGGAAACACCATTATACAGGGGGGGGGGGGGGGTGCGGGCAAAACGGACCCTTGAAAAATTGGTAAAAACAATCCGGTTTGTTTCGCTCTCTCTACTACAACTTATATCTTGACGGTCAATCTGACACTTCGCGTCGTCGAGATATTTCTTCGTCACACTATCGTAAATATAATGAATGGAAATTTTCAGATTGGAACTCTTTAAGAAAGTCCCAAATCTGCGAGTGTTGGCATGTGGGGGTGACGGAACGGTCGGATGGGTGTTATCAATTCTTGATCAAATCGGAGCGAATCCGCCTCCGGCGGTTGGTGTTCTACCCCTCGGCACGGGTAACGATCTGGCGAGAGCGCTGGGCTGGGGTGGCGGTTACACTGACGAGCCTATTGGCAAGATTCTGTCGAACATTGGCGAGAGCGAGACTACGCTACTTGACAGGTGGCAACTTAGCGTCGAACGCAATCAGGACGCGTCCAACGACGACGACGGAGGCAAAGGCAAGGAAAGCTTGCCGTTGAACGTCGTCAATAATTATTTTTCACTCGGCGTCGACGCTCACATAGCCTTGGAATTTCACGAAGCTCGAGGTAATTAGAGGCAAAGAAAAAAACTTATCACTTTATTTTTGCTAATCACTATTTAAAATATGCGTTTACTAATGAAAATATATTTCCTTTATACTAATGATCAAAGACGTTTTTTGATGTACAGAAGCGCACCCGGAAAAGTTCAATTCACGATTGCGAAATAAAATGTTTTACGGTCAAATGGGCGGTAAGGATCTTGTTAGACGAAAGTGGAAGGATCTTTCGGAATTCGTGACGTTAGAGTGCGATGGGCAGGATTTGACGCCAAAATTGAAGGAGCATCGCGTCCACGCGATAGTCTTCCTGAACATAGCATCGTATGGCGGAGGTACGCATCCGTGGGGCGCGGCAAGCGGGACCAAGGAGCCCTCCACCGAGGACGGTCTCGTCGAGGTCGTTGGACTGACGACCTACCAACTTCCCCTACTGCAGGCCGGTGGTCACGGCACGTGCATTGCACAATGCAGTAAAGCGAAACTAGTCACGACGAGAACCATTCCTATGCAGGTATTTTTTTATTATACATCAAAAATTGTATAATAAATCGGGTCATTAGCTTTTGATGAGAAAAACGTAACAGCCAATTGTATGTCTTATATCTAAGTCTACGATGGGACGAATTATTGCTGTTTCGTTATCTCCGTATTTTTGAGCGAAAAATATTGAAGATAATGAAATAATTGTGAAAGGTCGACGGCGAAGCATGTCGACTGCTACCATCGATAATAGAGATGAGTCTACTGAATAAAGCTACGATGCTGGCGAAGAGAAGAAGCACGAGCAAACCTCAACAGAATGTCGGAGCAAAACTTGAGAGTCTCAAACTTCCGGTAATGAGGATAAAAATGTCGGACTACGAGACATATCACTCCGACAAGGATAGATTGAAGAAGGCCGCGGTTGCATGGCTTGCGGAACCACTCGACCTCGATGCTACCACGGATCTCGAAACACTGAGAAAAATACTTTCGAAACAACAGTCTATGGATTCTTGCTGCTTTCTCGACTGTTAGTTAAAAATATTTCAAAATAATAATATCAACAGAATGTCGCATAGACGTTTTTAAAAATGACGATGTTTCTCGATTTTGTCGCAGCTTGCACGGCGGAAAGATTCTTCAGGATAGACAGAGCTCAGGAACAGCTGCACTACGTTACAGACGTCGCTGTCGAAGCTGTGTACATCCTGGAGGAAGGTCCTTCCAATCAGATGTCAAACGAGTCTGACGGCGGAAGGAACAGCCATCAGCCGGAGCCAGAAACGGCTCAGGCCTCGCCAAGGTAGTTTCGCAATTTTTTTATTGTTATTTTTTTAATCAAAGTGCTAAATGAATTAATAAACGCTAGTCGTTGTTGTTTTACTATTGTGAAGCTGAATAATCATTACATCGCTCTTGTAGCGAGGAACGACCAGCCCGCAACATGACGATGACTGACGAGAAACCATCGTCGACGCCGCAACCGCGCGAGACACCTCCGGTTTCTAAACAAACATCGGAAAAGCAGGAGGTCGAGCAAAAACCGGAAATTCCGGGAAAGCCGGAAAAGGCTGAGCCGCCGGAGCCTACGCCTGTGACAAAGGGAGACTCAAACTCGAAGAAGTCGGTGGAACTTTCGCACCGAACTTCGCAAAGGGGGGAGGATTTAAACGAGGATCGAATGCCTGAAAGACTCTCACCCAAGCAGAGCTCTTCGAAATCGTTCGGTGCTACGACTACGGGACAGTCGCAGCATCAGAATTCCACAACGTTTATAAGGTATATAGATTTCAGAACCGGGAAAGAAATTATCATATCTGATCGTATATATTTATATCTGTATCTGTAGCTCATGCGTGATCATCTCTGACATATTTATGTTCAAATATGAATTCGTTTCGCTTCCGTATAATGGAGTATCGTATATCGCTGATATATCCACCTTCTGGCATCAGACTTGAATAAGTTGACTTTCGTTTTTTCCCGGAACGTTCAGATTCTCATGAATGATGTGTATCGGTAAACATAGCAAATTTACCTTTGTTTAAGGTAGTTCTGTCGCTTGGTATTCATTTCGCATAAGTTCGAGAAAAATGAGATAAAATTGCAAATACTTCTTGATGGTATAAAAATCTGAAAAAATGCATGCATATTAAAGGTACTGAAAAGATTGATTTCGCATAATAAGTCCAAAATGTTATTAAAAAATTGAACAAAAAAATTTGCGTAAAACGAACGAATCATTTGCGTAATAAAAAAAAAGTTGAAAATAGAAAATTTCATGGCGCTACCTCATAAAGTTGAAAATTGAAATTTTCATATCGCTTCCTCATAAATGTTGAAAATCGAATTACTATATCGCTTTTTCATAAAAGTTGGAAATTGAAATTGTCATCGCTTTCTCATAATGTTCCTTTATTCGCGAAGCCTCTTCTATGAGGAAACATTGTTTGTATTTTTGGTTTCCTCATAGAGGAAGCTTTGCGAATAAAGGAACATTATGAGAAAACGATATGACAATTTCAATTTTCAACTTTTATGAGGAAGCGATATGAAAATTTCAATTTTCAACTTTTATGAGGAAGCGATCGGAAAATTTCAATTTTCAACTTTATGAGGAACCGCTATGAAAATTTCAATTTTCAACTTTTTTTCAACATCAACGTCTTGTTAGACTTTAATGCAAAACGGCTGGCCGATTCAGGTTCAGCGCGTTAAAAAATATTCCATCGTCATTTTTCACTGTGTCAAATCTGCGCTTGGCGCGAAAAAATGCATGGAAGTATGCGCAATTTTTATTTTTTTTTCCACTTTCGATTTTTTCTCAAGAAATCCAAGTGATACCTCTTTATCTAGCTTTCTTAACCCCGTCATATCCATCGTCTTTTGTATGTCTTGCTGTATATCTCGAAAGCAAAAAATACTTTTTTGAAAAAAAGTAAAAAAGTACGCCAAGTACTTAAAAATTGTATTCTCGTTCAGAAAATGTTCATAAAAAAAACCTATTAAAAATTAAAAAATCTGCCAAAACAGGTGTTTATCAAAACAGTTTCTTAACAAAAAAATTCTTCCAAAAAGACGTTCATCAAAGTAATTTAAAAAAAAAGATGTGTATCGAAATCTCAAAAAAAAAAAAATCGAAAGAAATCAAATCAAAGTAGCCAAGTTGTAGTATATACAAAAAATTCTTCCAAAAATATGTTTATCAAAACAATCTAAAAACAAAAAACAAGATGCAAAAAACCTTGACAAAAAAAAACTTGGCGTGCCAGTTTTTTCCACAATTACAGTTACTGCAGTTATTGCAGTTACTTTCCCTCTCCCTTCATTATTTGAATGAACCATGTACGACAGCTATTGTAAAAAAAAAACTGTTTTGATAAACTGTTTTGATAAACTGTTTTGATAAACTGTTTTGATAAACTGTTTTGATAAACTGTTTTGATAAACTGTTTTGATAAACTGTTTTGATAAACTGTTTTGATAAACTGTTTTGATAAACTGTTTTGATAAACTGTTTTGATAAACTGTTTTGATAAACTGTTTTGATAAACTGTTTTGATAAACTGTTTTGATAAACTGTTTTGATAAACTGTTTTGATAAACTGTTTTGATAAACTGTTTTGATAAACTGTTTTGATAAACTGTTTTGATAAACTGTTTTGATAAACTGTTTTGATAAACTGTTTTGATAAACTGTTTTGATAAACTGTTTTGATAAACTGTTTTGATAAACTGTTTTGATAAACTGTTTTGATAAACTGTTTTGATAAACTGTTTTGATAAACTGTTTTGATAAACTGTTTTGATAAACTGTTTTGATAAACTGTTTTGATAAACTGTTTTGATAAACTGTTTTGATAAACTGTTTTGATAAACTGTTTTGATAAACTGTTTTGATAAACTGTTTTGATAAACTGTTTTGATAAACTGTTTTGATAAACTGTTTTGATAAACTGTTTTGATAAACTGTTTTGATAAACTGTTTTGATAAACTGTTTTGATAAACTGTTTTGATAAACTGTTTTGATAAACTGTTTTGATAAACTGTTTTGATAAACTGTTTTGATAAACTGTTTTGATAAACTGTTTTGATAAACTGTTTTGATAAACTGTTTTGATAAACTGTTTTGATAAACTGTTTTGATAAACTGTTTTGATAAACTGTTTTGATAAACGCTTTTGATAAACTGTTTTGATAAACTGTTTTGATAAACTGTTTTGATAAACTGTTTTGATAAACTGTTTTGATAAACTGTTTTGATAAACTGTTTTGATAAACTGTTTTGATAAACTGTTTTGATAAACTGTTTTGATAAACTGTTTTGATAAACTGTTTTGATAAACTGTTTTGATAAACTGTTTTGATAAACTGTTTTGATAAACTGTTTTGATAAACTGTTTTGATAAACTGTTTTGATAAACTGTTTTGATAAACTGTTTTGATAAACTGTTTTGATAAACTGTTTTGATAAACTGTTTTGATAAACTGTTTTGATAAACTGTTTTGATAAACTGTTTTGATAAACTGTTTTGATAAACATCTGTTTTGGCAGATTTTTAAATTTTTAATAGGTTTTTTTATGAACATTTTCTGAGCGAGAATACAATTTTTAAGTACTTGGCGTACCTTTTTACTTTTTTTCAAAAAAGTATTTTTTGCTTTGATTTCACCTATTTTTGACATCCAGTCATGTAGTTTGATTGATTATTACCAACATACAGCGAATAAACGAAATCATCATCCTCTAAAATATATTCGTGTAACATTTTATGGTGACGAAAGGCACCTTCGACACCTTGAGTAGCTGCTCTTGATGCTCTAGTTCTTCGAAGCACCTGCGTTAGGACCAGGAGGTGGTTTTCACCATGCGTAGCTGAAAAAAAACTTATCTCTATCGCATGATGGATAAAGATATATTTTGGTGCTGACGCAGTGCCTCTGAAGTTCTAGAGCATCGATGTCATCTGTATGTGGAGCTGGCGATGCCTTTCACCACTATATCTAAAAATGATATATATAATAAATTATAAATTTTCACTACGAGCCTTTAATTATGCATCGACAGGAGAAAATGTCTCAAATAGAATGCCAGCTCGGTCAGGAAAAGATTTATTCCTTGGTTTGGATATATGTAAATAAGTGCATATTTTTCTGACGGACCATAGATTCCATTTAAAAAAAGCTGAACCATCTTCCTGACAAATATATTAGTGTAACATTTTATTATATATTTCAAAAACAAAAATAAAACGAAACTTGAAAGATAGGTTAGTCATAAAAAGATCGAGGAAAAATTAACTGTACACGTTCAACACAGAATTAAAAGAATATTAAAATAATTAATAATTATGAATAAAAAGAAAATACTAGGTATGTTTAAAAGACATTTTATTTTTGTTTACACGAATTACTCCCGTATCTACATAATAATAAACGTCGAGATGCTACCGTGTTTCATGCTACATGAATAATCACTGCTTTAATCGCTTAATTACACGAATCACTGTTTTAATCCCTTACAGAAAAACAATTTTTCAACAAAAAGTTTCCTGTCAGGCAATATCCGACTACTTCAGAGACGCGATAGAATCCTGAACGCAGCACAGCAGTCGAAAGACGAGCCAGCTGATATGGCGAACGCATGCGCAGTAGACGCGGAACGCATGGGCAGTACACGCGAGGACTCACATCACATCACATCACAGGACACTTTTATAATAATTTCGGACCTCGAAAGGGACACGATGCCTATATCTCAGCATATACCGAACAGATACAATCGTAACTGGGCGCGTTGGAAAGCTTGTGTCCTATTTATATTATAAAAGTGTCATTGGAATTCCGATCTGATGCTTCGTTTACGAGAAAATCCAGAAGCAAGAATCCACTTCCGGCAATTTGGAGTATATATACTTGGTAGCGTATCGCTCATCGCTTAAAAATATTTTTTTAAGTACTCGGCGTCGAGACGCTACCGCGTCTCTTGATACTTGGTAGCGTATCGCTCATCGCTTAAAAATATTTTTTTAAGTACTCGGCGTCGAGACGCTACCGCGTCTCTTGATACTTGGTAGCGTATCGCTCATCGCTTAAAAATATTTTTTTAAGTACTAGGCGTCGAGACGCTACCGCGTCTCTTGATAGGCACCTGGGTTTTTCCGCAACGCCATCGGAAAACAAAGAAATCGCTGTTTAAAAATACCCAAAATAACTAATTATTGCAATTTTGGCTATAAAAATGCCTAGTAAACTTTTTCGTTAGTTGTCGCTCCGGGACTGTAATTCCATATATTTTTTCTCGCTGATCACGAATCTGGCACTTATTTTATTCGTAGATGAATATTTCATACGGGGAAAATGCGCCTGAAAAAATAAAAATTAAAAAATAAAAGTCAACAAATTCAAAATGGCATAAAATTGAAACGGTTCGACTGATTTTCGTAAAATTTTAATGGGATTATCGGATGATCATATTCCATCTGTGTACGCGTTTTTTAGCTAGATAGCTAAAAAATTGTGAGTGCTAGAGCGCGAACCAACATTTTTAAAGAAATAAAAAATTACGTACAGATAAAACAACTGAACATTTTTGGATACAATTTTTCAGAGACATTGACTATTAACATGCTGTGTGCAAAATTTCAGCTTGATCGATCGAGTCGTTCTCGAGTTATAGCGGTTTGAATTCGCGTCCGATTCGCACACACACACATATGCATTCAAACATTTTTTCTAAATGTGATTTTTCAACGTTTTGGAACATTCTGAACATGTTTTCTTTAAAATCTCGAAAAACATTTTTTCACCATGACAAAGCTTCCTCTATGAGGAAGCAAAATTAGTTTACCCGGGAATTTGTTAAACAATTAATTTTTAGTTTTAACTTATTAATATCATTTTGGACTTATTATTATGCGAAATCAATCTTTCCAGTACCTTTAATATGCATGCATTTTTTCAGATTTGTATACCATTGAGAAGTATTTGCAATTATATCCCATTTTTCTCGAACTGCGAAGTGAATACCGAGCGACAGAACTACCTTAAACTTTGTTGGAGGTGGATATGTGCAACAAAACGTACAATTTTGTGGAGAAAGTAAAAATTGTTCACACCACTGTAAAAAACATCATGATTTCACAGTTGAATTTTTGATCAGAGTAAACATGACGTATGTCCGTTAGTTAAAAATAGCAAAGTATATATCCGTCATAGATGGTCCATTGTCCATCGTCCATCGTCCTACCCATCTAGCCATCCATCCACCCATCCATCTAGCCATCCATCCACCCATCCATCAGCCAACTTGGCCGCCCTGACCGTACAGCCTTAATATGGAATAGACGCAACAGTGTTTGTATTTTGTACTTATAGGGTCCGAATAGTACTTAAAGTACCAGAAAAATATTTGAGTATTTAAAATACTTAAAATACGTCAAGTATTTAAAAAACTGCCCAGCTCTGCTATCACCAAAGCATTTAAAGAATTTTTGGCAATGTTTTTTCCAGAATATATCGCCATCTTTTAAAATCTGATCAGATATGATTTTTTTTTTTTACTTGAGAATAACAATCGAGCACTAGAAGTACTAGACCTTTTCTTCTCTTTCTCAGCCCTCGGGATCGTCTTTTTGGCTTGAGTTCGGAAGTTCATAGTTTTACCGGTGCCCTTCTCGAAAAAACTAGCGACGCAATCCTGAGGGCAGCCAAGGTCGGTGACTTGAAGGGTCTGAAGGAACTTCACGAGACGGGATACTCTCTTCTTTCGATCGACGCTAATGGACAGACCGCTCTTCACATAGCAGCGAGACACGGGCACAAGGATATCGTCAGATATCTTATCGCCTGCGCACCACCTACCATCCTCAATATGATTGACAATGACAAGTAAGCTTCATCAGGATACATAAAACAAAGTTTCATTATCCTTTCCGCCCTTTAATTATTAAAAACAAGGTCTAATATATAAACTTTTTTTTGCTCAACGATCGATAACGTTTATCGACGAATATTTGATAATTTCTAAGAGGTCAAACGGCTCTACATAAGGCGGCCCAGCAGAAGCGTCGTTCGATATGTTGCATGCTGGTGGCGGGGGGTGCGACACTGACGGTACGAGATCGTCACGGCCACACACCCCGAGAGTTGGCACTGATAGCCGAGGATCGCGATCTCGCGGCCTATCTTCACAGTAAGTTTTCGACTCCAATGCATAATCGTTTATGCTTGGATTGGCGGATGATTTTTCAACAGTCAACAGAAATGTGTTTCGCAGGTCAAGAGCAGTTTCACTTGATGACGGAGGACATGGAGAATGGTCCCTGACCTCTTGGGCTCTGCGGCAGAGCTTAACCGAATTTTATGCCGAGACGAAGAAAAGCTACACGTACCGAAATAGACACCCACATACATTGGGTATCCAACTGTCATGACCACGGCAAGAATAGTTTTTATCAAATATCAAATAACAAATAAAACTACTAAGTTTCAAGATGTTTTTAGTGGCAGTGTCGCAAGGCAACGCCGCTGCATGTTGCTAATGCGGTTCACGAAGTGAATACGAATATCCTTCGAATTTTAGATGATATACATTAATTATGATGCATAAAAATAATACATTGATTAGAGGGGCCATTGATTATATCCGGTCTGTTCGGCGATGACGATTCTCCTCCGGAAAAAAAAAAAAATATATCGTCACTAGACGTTTTACTCGTTAGTAGTAAGTAGTTAATTCGATAATGTTTTGTTTTTTTTATCTTCGATAAGAGATTCATCTATTTTTAACTACCTTGACGAAACTTTTTAAAAGTCCCGGAATATACTCGCGGTCGAATATCCTAAAAATAAATAATTTTATAACGTATAAATCCTTCTACTTTCGTAAATCGCGAACATAATGTTAGATCTGAACGATAATTATATTTATTTCCGCAATCATGTAGATAATAATATACCGTAGTACACATAGATATAAATCAGGGGCATGTTCGTAATTGAGATATCGAAAACTTAGAAAAGACGTTATATGATTAAACGAGAGCATGACCGTGACAAGACAGGCTAATGGGCATTGATGCCTCGAAGGACGAGGCACGACATATAATGGAAATGCGAGAAGAGATGAAGGGGAAGGAGGAGATAAAATTTAAAGTATTATTCACATTCGATTATATCGCGCGTTTCTTCGGCGCAAGCCAACTGTGCAGATATATATATATATGTATATATATATATATATACCTACTGCGTATACATACATAGACTGTACGCGTATCTAACTTGTTAGTCGGTAACTTAAAGGAGGAAAAAAAACAAATAACATGAACATTATGATAATCGGTACCAAAATGAAAAAATGGGATCAACGTACGAACACCAATTAGTTCTTAGAGGCGGTCTATTGCTACTATACTGTTACTAATACTATTAAAACTCCTTACTATCGTTGGCTCTATGCCGGCAAAATGTAATATCACATCTCGGCTATCATGCTTTTTTTATCGGCTCGCAAATACGATCTGAAAAGATTCAACAACGTGTGTCCGGAGATATTGTCTACTGTTGGGCAGTTGGATGTTAGTATTTTTTTGTTTGTCAATAAGCTCTTCATTTTTATTTCGTCAATTAGCCTTACAATCGTGTAAAAAAATCATCCTTATTATCGGAGGTCAATGCGTGAGCCGCAACGGGATTTACAACACGTTCAAAACGTATCAAACCGTAGACGAGTGTACACAACAATTCTGATATTAGTTTAACAATTGTTAACTAAGTATCGTATAAAAAAATAAATAAAATGTTGCCACAGTGTACAAGTTATACATGTGTTATCGAATTAGCGTGGGTCCGTGTACTTAACGAAAATGCCTTCTAAGGTCGAAACTGTTTATACATATACTTATAGATAGACCCAATGAAGAACATTACAATATTATAATCTCCATATATGAACAAAAAGGTGTTTTAGGAAAAATTATAAGCGTTTGAGGAGATAACGTGTGAAAATGAAAATTACTTTAGTAAAGAGAGATTGAATGAAAGATGGAGAGATGGGATGGAACAGAAGGAGAGAGAGTGTGTGAGAGAGAGAGAGAGAGAGAGAGAGAGAGAGAACACAGTATTGCCTTCCTCGACGGCGTGGATTCGGGTCGAAGATAATTTTTCCTTTACGTTATAGAGCAATAAAATGTTGGACAATCACGAATTTTTCGGCCCGAATCCTCTCGTCACGATCTTATTATCAGTCGTTATTTTTTTGGTTTTTTTTTTTTTAAATCAGATTAAGCCGTGTAACAGCCGATCTTTTTATTAGCCTTCCCCTCGGCTCGATATTATATCCTATTGGGACCTTGAATTTGCGAGCATGCATACATACACACGATATCTAAAATCTCCGGCATACGGATTTATACATCTGTTTTGCCGTATCTAACGCGTATATAACTAAATTTCGAACGAAATTTCTATCTATTTATGCTTCACATTTTCCTTCCTCATTTATATACGTGTGACACGGTATATGACGGGCGTCAGACCAACAGAACATGTAATCAACGATTGACAGGGTGAAATACGAACAAAAAAAAGACATTACGCTGTTTTGGATAATCCCCAGAGTTTTCGCGCCACGCACTTTTTGCCAGTTTATCGATTCGCCCGTCCTCCCATGCTCTAATTTGTTTTCTTCATAATGTAACGAGCAACGATGAAGGAATTCATATAACTAACACCCCCCCCCTCCCCCTTCCCCCCTCCCCCCGGAACCCCACGATATTCTCAGAAACACGACAAGCTCGTTGAGACAATTAATGAATTATATCGAGTGTATCAATCACTCCATCCTTTAAGAAAACTCATATTACGAAGAACATTTATTTATCTTTCAATAACCCCCGCCCCGCGTTTGCTCGACAACCACACGATTACCACTACTTTCCTAACTCAAAACTCTAGGCGTATTTCGAAACTCGCTCTCGTAACAAATACTACGTTTACACAGAGAAGTCAGAAGAATTCCGTCAGAGTGAGTGCGTAATACGAGGGAAAAAAGTGCGCGTTTCGAACAAGAGAATTTCTATTTCTATACGACACTTTACTGACAACACCAAATGCGCGAAGTATGTTACAAAAACGCAAATAAAGAATTAACCCGTATAGTTAAACAACATATGTACGTATTTATAAACATAACTCATATATTTTAAAAGTAAAAACAAAATACGTGGCCTGTTGATATATCATAGCCGCAAAAGATATCATTATTCCCATTACTAATTGAAACATGATTAGTTCGAACGTTATTATAATTTGTTACGTTTGTCTCATCGCGACAGAAGTTTATCATCGGCGTTCCATCGCCGTACATAGATTGAAATAAATTGTTTTATCGATAAATATATTTTTTGAATTAAGTTTCAAGCTAAAGACAAGAAAACTAAAATAAATATTACAGTTAGATGGGTGTGCGATCCGGGAGAGAGATTAAAATATTTTAGATTTTCATCATCGTAGAATGTTATGATTGTGTAATTAGCATAATAATAAATCACCGGTTCGATTAGAATGCTATTTATTATTGGTAATAATAACTCTTCTACGGGAAGTCTCTCATCGGTTCGTTTGTGGATCGTTTAGGACAAGATGAACTTTTGTCGAATCTTTACGATAGACGATAAGACTACACTTTCGTGTGAATGTAGTGGAATAGGAGGAACTGAAAAGTAATATGGAAGCGAGATTGAAATAAAAAAAGAAGAAAAATACGACAAGATTCTAGCAAGCGCCCCGCATCAATATATTTCTATTATTGCTATTTCAACTGTATAGAGATGAGATATAAGTCGTTTCGATAACACTGTTGATATTATACATCCATATACTTATTATTATTATTATTATTATTATTATTGTTACTATTATCATAAACCTATGTACCTATTAGAGTGTGAAAGAGAAGCGAGGAAGAAAAAAAAGAGAGTGATCGAGAGACACGTAGCCGTGATAATCCTACTGTGACTCATTACGAATGAAACGGCCTGCGTATCCAGCCGTTTTTATAGAAAATTAATTCATACGATTTATCGAATACCTATCCTTCTATTTTTCATTATTATTCTTAAGAAACATTTTTATCATTCAATCCTAAAACCACAATAGTCATTGACCGCGTAATCAACTTTCGAAAAAAAAAGAAAACAGAATATAATCTTGTTGATTTTAATAATCTTGTTATTAAAAAAAAACACATCGTCATCGTTCATGCTATTATTAATTATTATTAACAAATTTTATTATTGATGAATTTGTCGTTCGTGCGTTCGGAGGTTAAAACAAATTACGTGCCAATGTACGAACGGCGAAATGTTTCGGTACTTTCCAATGGAATCTCAACGTACTTCGTATGTCTACTTATTACAGTGATAGTTAATATTATGAAGAACACTGAAAGAAAAAAAAACCATTATATTTTTGTCCCTCGATTAACGAAAGAAATTTTTGTCTGTAAAGATTATTAAATTTTACGAGAATAAATAGCACGATAATAAATTTATCTACGAGAATAAATAGCACGATAATAAATTTATCTACGATAATAAAAGCGTTTTATGGATAGTTGAAAATTAAATTCATGTGGTACGCAGATGAAAAATTACTCCTCTTCGAAGCCAGTTATCTCTCTCGTAGCGCGGACACCCGACTGGAAGAGCGCTTATCAATTGACTCCTCTGGGAATCGGTGTACACTGGAATATCCAAAGTGTCGTTGCCACTTTGCTTTTCATAGACATCGTCGATCATTGTTTCATGTATGAAAGCGATTCGACAATTTTTAACAGCTGCCACCGGCGAGGCTGACGCATCGAGTTCCTTGAGAACGCCGTTCTCGATGAGTGCACCTGTAGAGATTATTAATTCAAAAACGAGATGAAAGAAAAAATGTGAGCAAAACAAAATATATATATATAGTTACCAGAAACGAGCATTCCATCCAAATTAACGGATACTTTCCAATCATCTTTTCTAGTAACCTCGCTCCAATGAGCCCGAAGGCGAAGTTCTTCGAGCGGATGACCCGACTCTCGCGCTGTGTGCTGTTTCAACGCAGCGAGAAAGGCCCAGGGTCTCGCCAGACTAGCGAGATCCACGCGTTCCGGCAAGCCGAAGGTTAGAGAAGCGTGTGCCTGGTGTCTGGCAAATAATCCATGTACGAAGGGCAAAACTTCACGGGGACCAGCTGGCCACTCTTCCTGCCAATTTCTCGGTGTTTTCGAACTCCCGATCTTGGATCTGTCAACATCCGTTCGAACGAGACCGATCAATTTCCCAACGAGTTTTCTCTCATCCGCGAAGAAGCGCTCCACGGGATTGCCACCATTTGTATAGGAGTCCGAACCGCTCGCAGAAAAGGCCGCGCTTCGTTGTTCCAAGTAGTTCTTCAGGTCACGCTCAAACTTTGTTTCGACCTTCTTGTTCGCTCGGCGGTCGACCGAGGCGAACTTCGCCGTCATGCCTGCGACAAAATTTCGATTAGACGTAAAATAAGCTAAACTTGAAATAAAAAGTAGCATTGAAATTTTCATATGGCTTTCTCATAATGTTCCTTCGTTCGCAAAGCTCTGTCTATGAGGAAGCATTTTCTGTAAACTGAGAAAAATCTTCAGTTGATTCAAATAAATGCATTTAGTTGACCGTAGATTTAGTCGGGCTGACCAATCTGTATTTAAATGAAATAAGGCGTATTTAAATCAACAATATGATCAATGATGAAACACCAATCCAGTTCAAACATTCCATTTATTCAAAAGAATCGCCACCAGTTTAGTTGGCTGGATCAACGATCAGTCAACCAAAACGTATGCGCATTTTGATTATTTAATGTGAAGAACTCCGTCCGTTCGTTTCTGTTTCGGTATTCGGTATTGTGTGTTTACACCGATCCCCTAAGGGTTACGGGCTCCTTCACTTTTTCCTCCTCCTTCCTTATCCGTTGTCGCCGGTTCAATTCTTGGGCCCGGACCTTCGTCGCGCCCCGTCAGGTTTCAGTAGTCCCGGACATACGGATATAGTCGTAGTTCGTACGTCCTATCTCCGGAGCTACGTCCCCGTCCGTTTTCCTTTCACCTACGGGACTTCAGTCTCGGGAATCGAACCCGCGACACTTTTCCCAGTCTTTCGGTTTCCCATACCGAGGCGCTGGTCCTTTCCTCTGGCCCTACTATTATTAGTACTACTGCTATTAGTGGGATCCGAACCACTTTTACGCAGATAAAAACACCACAGAAAATTCTTGGTGCTTGCCGGGAATCGAACCCGGGCCTACTGCGTGTGAAGCGCGCGCCGATCCACTCGGCCACGCTCACCCTTATCCGTTCGTTTCTGTTAGTAAATGGTTTTGGTGTACAGAACTTCAACATATTTTGGGGAACATAGTTATTTGGTTGAGTCATACAACCGTTACATTGGAATTATTGAAAACTGTAAAGAAGATTGTCAGGAAGGTCTGTATAAAAATGTAGACACTTGTTCTTCACCGTTAGTTAACAATAAGTAATTACATGGAACTTTACAGCTTTATCTCGGCACGCTTGGCACGTGCGAGTGAGAGGCCGTATAGCGGACCTCTCACTCGCACACGACCTGCCCCGCACCTTGCTCGCCACCGAGCCTATCCCCTCCGAGTCTCGCGCTCGACCCTCCTTAAAGCACTGAAAAAAGGCGCCACACTGCAAAACCACCGAAATTGTCACCGGTTTGAAACTAAAAGGTGCAGTGCTTTTATTGGTTTTGCAACTATGTCAACACTAAAAAAGCACCGACGCAATTGTTGCACTGCAAAAATAATGTTTTTACAGCGTAATTAGCATCATAATATATTCATTACGATAATGAAAATAGCAGGGTAGTATGAAAAACAAAAAACAATCGACAATCTCGCTGTTATATTTTCGGAACTGCCCTCAGGCCGGATCGAACCTGTGACCTACCTAAACTACCTATACCTAGAATTGTGCTTGCTAACCCCTACGCTATCGAAAACATTTCCATCTCTCATATTTTACTGAGATATATGTACCATGAATATTCAACGAAAAATCAATGATCTACTTTAAAAATTGAGCGGATCGACAATTAAGCTAATAAATAAGCTAAGTCGTATAAAATTAAAGCGGTGAACAATCGATCGAGCGAATCAATTTCAATAGATCATTAAGGAGGCAGACATAAAGTGGGTATACAAAAATTAATATAGTAGAAAATAAGCAGCTTCATTTTTCGTCAAGAAAATAATTATTCATACAGTAGATACCTTAATAGGGACATCTGTCGGTCAAGCTGTAAAAAATTAGAATAGGACTTCACTAGGTATAGGAAATTAAGGGGGCTAGCTTGCAGTGAAGTTTGAACATGATTTATGACATCAAAAAAACAGGCAAATTTCGTTAGATGATTGTCGATTGAGCTAATGAACTCGAATAGAACATTAAGGAGATTGACTTATGAGCAAGGTAGCACAGGCATTGATATAGTAGAAAATCAAAAACGTTCATCAGTCTGGGTCAACTTAAAAATGTCTTACACAGTACAGAATTAACGGAGTCGACTATTCGGCAAGCTGAAGCAGCATCCGAATCTAAACTAAGGGGCTTGACAGGTAATCAAGGTAAAGCTGATTAAACGATCTGTATCGTTGAAAAGAAAGGAGGTGAACGACTAACGATTGGACTGGAGAATTGGAACCGTTGATTAAGGGTGTTGAAAGAGATCATTATTATAAAACTACTAGCCATGACCGCGCGCTTCGCTCGCGAACCCTCAATCTTTTTAATGTTATCTCTTTTTGCTATGTGCTATGAATTCCGAAATCTCGAAAATATAGCATATAGGAGTGATTTCGGATTTTCGAAATCCACTTTCAGCCGGTATGAAAGCCGAAATCTTGACTGAAATACACTCCAATATACTATATGGGATTTAGGACTTTCGAAATCTACTTCTATATGATATGAAAGCGGAAATCTCGAGAATATAGCGTATGGGAGTGATTGAGGATTTTCGAAATCCACTTCTATATGCTATGAATGCCAAAAACTCGAGAATATAGCGTATGGGAATGATTGAGGATTTTCGAAATCCACTTCTATATGCTATGAATGCCAAAAACTCGAGAATATAGCGTATGGGAGTGATTGAGGATTTTCGAAATCCACTTCTATATGCTATGAAAGCCGAAATCTCGAGAATATAGCGTATGGGAGTGATTTAGGATTTCCGAAATACACTCCGATATGGTATACGGGATTTAAGACTTTCGAAATCCACTTCTATATACTATGAAAGCCGAAATCTCGAGAATATAGCGTATGTGAGTGATTGAGGATTTTCGAAATCCACTTCTATATGCTATGAAAGCCAAAAACTCGAGAATATAGCGTATGCGAGTGATTTAGGATTTTCGAAATCCACTTCTATATGCTATGAAGGCCGAAATCTCGAGAATATAGCGTATGGGAGTGATTTAGGATTTCCGAAATACACTCCGATATGCTATACGGGATTTAAGACTATCGAAATCCACTTCTATATGCTATGAAAGTCGAAATCTCGAGAATACAGCGTATGGGAGTGATTGAGGATTTTCGAAATCCACTTCTATATGCTATGAAAGCCGAAATCTCGAGAATATAGCGTATCGCAGTTATTTATGATTTTCGAATTCCACTCCCGTGTGCTACATGGGGTTTTGGTTTTTCGGAATTAGTTAAGGAAACTAATTCCGAAATGCGGAATTAGTACTATACGGAATAACAAGGAAAATAGTTAAGTTGCGGGGTAATTTGTTGAATTATAATTTTTATCTTCAATTTGTTAATGACAAATTGGAATTATAATTTCACAAAAACAATTTTTGCAGCACCTCCCAAACACTTGATTTCTTTTCAGATTTTTATCCCATCCAGAAGTGTTCGAAATTTTCTCTGAAACTCACGTTTGGCGGGTCTGTACCGCAAGTACCTTACCTTACCTTACTACTGTTACGTCCTGTGAATTTTTCCAAAATATTTCAAACAGAATTAACCAAATATTTGAAATATATTAATTCGTTAAAAATAAACATTGGAAAAATTACCATTGTTACCAAAGAATCATCCATTGGTAAAAATAATTAACCTTCAGGTGAGTTAGGTTGATGTACAGAAGCGACTGTACGAAGCAAATCAACTGTATGAAGCTCGGTAACCTGAGGCGTAAGATTGAAGAGAGTGGCACAGGTCTCCGCCAGGGGACGAGCCATCATCGGGCTATAAAAAAAAAAACCTGAGGCGTAAAAATGCAGATAAGAATATCGGCGGAGCGCTCCTCACAGTTGTCGAACATAGGGCCTGCTTGTACGGCGCGTGTCACGATGGGCACGATGCCGAGAGTGGCTGTTGGGCGTAATGAGTGCAGCACCTCCTGGACGGTGAATATCGATGAATGCTAGATCGTCGTTATAGTCCAGGAGGATCATAGTTGAAATAATAAAATGAAGAAATAAATGGAAATCCATTTTGGGGACAAATACACGGGAGTGACATAGTATTTTTGGAAATTATTAACAACAGATTCGGGAAATAAAAATAGAGTCAAGAACTAAAAAAAGTTGAAAATTGAAATTTTCATATCGCTTCCTCATAAAAGCTGAAAATTGAAATTTTCATATCGCTTCTTCATAAAAGTTGAAAATTGAAATTCGCGAAGCTTCTTCTATGAGGAAGCATTGTCTGTATTTTTGGCTTCCTCATAGAGGAAGCTTGGCGAATTTCAATTTTCAACTTTTATGAAGAAGCGATATGAAAATTTCTATTTTCAGCTTTTATGAGGAAGCGATATGAAAATTTCAATTTTCAACTTTTTTCAACGTCAACGTCTTAGACTTTTATGCAAAACGGCTGACCAATTCAGGTTCAGTACGTAAAAAAATATAACATCGTCTCGTTTCACTTTGTCGAATCTGCGGCGCGAAAAAATACATGGAAGTATGCGGTCCTGAATTTTTTTTTGCCCTTTCGATTTTTATTCCACAATTCCTAGTGATACCTCTTTATCTAGCTTTTTAATCCCGTCATATCCATCGTCTTGTGTATGTCTTGCTGTAGATCACGATCGGCACCTGGGTTTTCCCGCGATGCCATCGGAATGCAAAGAAATCGTTGTTTACAAATACCTAAAATCATTCATTTTTGCAATTTTGGCTATAAAAATGCCTGGTAAACTTTTTGGTTCGTTGTCGCTCCGGGACTGTAATTCCATGTATTTTTCCGCGCTGATCACGAATCTGACACGTATTTTATACGCAGAGGAAAATTTGATCCGAAAAAAATGCGTCTTACAAAAAAAAAAAAAAAAAAATGCATGAAATTCGAAAAATTCAAAATGACATAAAATTTAAACGGTTCGACCGATTCGTGCCAAATTTAATAGGGAATACGAGTCCATAATAGCTTATTTATGTACAAATTTGTAGGCAAATATCTCGAAAATTGTAAAAGTTGGAGTGAAATAGATATTTTTTGAAAAATCGAAAATTTCACATAACCGAAACCCCTCGACCGATTCGTACCAAATTCAATAGCGAAAATTATTTGATGTTGGTCTACTTCTGTAGAAAGTTTCAGCCCAGAATCTCAAAATTTGCGAAAGCTAGAGCGCGAACACACTTTTTGCAAAAATTTCAACATCTCATAAAATCTGAACGAATGTTTCAATCAGTGCATAAATTGTAACAAACAGAGGCACTGAACTGCTCTACGTGTGAGCCAAATTTCAACCCGTTTGATAAAACCGTTCTTGAGTTATAGACGATTGAATTTTGGAGGCCTGGCCCACACACACACACACACACACACATCCATCCAGACATTTTTTCTAAATGTGATTTTTCGATGTTTTCGAACATTCTGAACACGTTTTCATTAAAATCTCGAAATTTTTTTTTTTCACCAAAACAAAGCTTCCTCTATGAGGAAGCAAAAAGAAAGAAAATTAAGTCATATCGTCATGATAACATTCAATAAAGAAGTTAAATAAAATATTAAGAAGGGAATAAATATAAAAATAATAAATAATCGATAAATAATCAAATAGAAAATAACAGAGAAAAATATGGGAAATTACGAAAAAGGAAAGAAATGCAAAACTATTAACACAGAAATTCAGGAAAATAATCAGATAAATATTAAGATAAAAATTTATGTCAACAATTGTTAACTTCGCAACGAAAGCTTGTACAGCTTTCATTCAAATTTCTATATTCATAAAATTCGCGATAGAATTTAAGTAATAACAAGTTAAAATGTCAAAATTACTGTGAATCTACGAAATTAGAAATATTTAATTATTCAATCAAAGAAACGAATCAGGTGATGAGAGTGGGGAGATGAGGCGCAGGTGTGACAGCGGTGACGCGGGGGTGTCCGGCACCGAGGTTATTTATTCCCGCGCCCACCGACCATTCGGCACTCACTCCTTCGGCACTCTCTCCTGTTCCGGACTTCTACCTTCTTCGCGACCGGGGCACAGACCTCAATATTGGATTGTACTTAGAGACATTAACAAAGAACTTGTAAATCGACTTGTAAAATCTTCTAGCCAGTATTCATTTTTAAATAATTTCAATAAATCATTCGTAACTTTCCAAATCATTCCATCGAGTTTGAGTATATTTCGTCTGAAAATCATTCCATCATCGAAATCATTAATCGTTAAAATCTGGGAAGGACGTTCATTTCTGGAGTCGACCATCATCATCATTCGATTCTGATTCGAAGATTCGGCATTTTGGAAGGATGTTATTTTCCGAAGTCGATCATCATTCGATTCCGACTCGAATATTCATCCAGCATTTGGGAAGGACGTTTCAATTCGATCGTTTAATTTCATCCATCAATCGATTCATTCGATCATTCATTCTGAGGTAAACCCATTTAAATAATATCATAATTTTGGAACGATATCATCCACATCTTAAAAATCCATTTTTCTCTAAATCGTTATTTATCAACATTTATTTACTGTCGTCAGGGTTAAAATATCTCCATGGTCAATAAATATTTGTGTCGGTCAATTTATTTTCAGCTATCTCAGTATGTGTGAAAAGTATTAGGCTAGGTCGGGAAAAAAACAGTGAGTGAGCGCGTTAGTGAGCTGTCGCGAGCCGTGCGTCGAGGGTGACGCGCGAGGGAGATAGCCGCGTATTGGATTCCAGACGATAGAAAGAGATAGCATCCAGAATTTTCTTGTCCAGTTTAAAATCGTCACTTAAAATCTCGTAAATTCGAATTTTTAACCGCGAATAAAATATCGTCAATAACATATTTATACACTCTAGGCCCTATCCCGAATTATTTTCCGAAAGGTTAGGTTCAAAACAGGGCCAAATCCTCGATAAAGCGTGATCTCCGAATAACGTGTAAAGGGAGGGTGCAAATTCTCCTTGACCGAGATGGAGTGAAAATTGCTGAATGGGACGTAACACTACCTTAATTCGAGTCCGGACGTCTCTCTCTCTCTCTCACTCACTCACTCGCTCACTCGCTCGCTCACTCACTCACTCACTCACTCACTCACTCACTCACTCACTCACTCACTCACTCACTCACTCACTCACTCACTCACTCACTCAAACGGCACAACACGACCGAAGTTACTCGTCGAACGACTCCAGCTTCAGACTCTTACAGCAGCCAATCAGGGAGCATTTCTTAACCGCAATAATATATATATCGTAAATGCGAGTTATTTTAGCCGTGGGTTTTTTGAAGAGGACTAGGGACAATGGCGCGCGCTATCGCGCGCGAGCGGAAATTTGTTAGCGCTGCAGCGCTCCGTGTGCCCAAGATATCTAATTATTAGTTTGATAAGGGAACTACAATCATCTGTCCATAGATCTACTGAACTTGCGATTTGAACGGTCACCCATCCAACTATTGAACTCTCGAATTGAAAGGTCACCCATCCAACTACCGAACTGTCGTTCATCTATGGAACTCCCGATTTGAACATTCTCCTATTCAACTATTGAACTCTCAACTTGCACATTCATCCATCCAACTTTGGAACTCTTGATTTGAACGGTCACCCATCCAACTACTGAACTTTCAAATTTATCGGTCACCCATCCGACTACTAAACTTTCGGTTTGAACAGTCATCCATTTATCTACTGAACTTTCATTTTGAACGTTCACCCATCAAACTACCGAACTCTCCATTTCAACGGTCACTCATCCAACTACTAACTGGTGGTTTAAACGGTTACCCATCCATCTATGGAACTCTCGAATTGGAAGGTCACGCATCCAACTACTGGACTTTAGATTTGACCGGTCACTTATCCAATTACTGAAGTCTCGATTTGAACGCTCACCCATCCATCTACTTAATTCTGGATCCGGAATTGTCACCAACTTTTTATAGTGGGAGACAAAACAATCACGCGCGCTGTCGCGCGCGAGCGGAGGTTTGTTCAGGGCTACAGCGCTCCGCTTGATCGAGATCCCTAGAACGATAATTTGGTAAAGTAACTATAATCGTTCATCGAACTACCGAACTCTGAATTTGATTCATCACTCATCCAACTATTAAACTTTTGACTTGCCCGGTCACCCATCCAACTCATTTATGGAAACCTCGATATGAACGATCACCCATCCATCTACTAAATTCTCGAATTGATCAGTCACCCATCCGACTACTAAACTCTCGGGTTGAACAGTCATCCATCCATCTACTGAACTTTCGTTTTGGACGTTCATCCATGGAACTACCGAAATCTGCATTTGAACGGTCACACATCCGACTACTAAACTGTTGGTTTGAACGGTCACCCATCCGTCTACTGAACTCTGGATCCGGAATTATAACCAACTTTTTATAGTGGGAGACAAAAGAATCACGCGCGCTGTCGCGCGCGAGCGGAGGCTTGTTCAGCGCTACAGCGCTCCGCTTGATCGAGATCCCTAGAATGATAATTTGGTAAAGTAACCGTAGTCGTTCATCGAACTACCGAACTCTAAATTTGAATCATCACCCATTCAACTATGAAACTTTTAATTTGAACGGTCATCCAACCAACTCTGAACTCTTGATTCGAAAGGCCACTCATCCAACTACCAAACTCTCGATTTGAACGCTCACCCTTCCATCTACTGAACTTTAGAGTCGAACTCCCAATTTGAAGTCATCCATCCATCTACTAAACTCTCATTTTGAACGTTCGACCATCCAACTATTGAACTCTCGATTTATACGATCACCCATCCAACTACTGGACTCTTGATTTGAGATCACCCATCCATTTACTGAACTTTCATTTTGGATGGTCACCAATCCCTCTATTGAACTCTTGACTTGAACGATCACTGATCCGTCTTTTGAACTGTTGATTCGAACATGCACCTACCCATCTACTGGATTTTTTATTTGAACAGTCACCTATCCAACTATTGAAATTTCGCATCAATCGGTTACCCATCTGACTACTAAACTCTCGGTTTGAACGGTCACCCATCCATCTACTGAACTTTTGATCTGTGCAGTCACTTATTCATCTACTGAACTCTCTATATGAACGGTCACCCAACCATTTATTGAAACTCTCTATTGGAACGGTCACCTACCCATCTACCGAACACTCAATTTGAACAGTCACCCATCCAACTAATGAACTCTTCATTTCAACTGTCACCCATCCAACTACCGGACTCTCATTTGAACGGTCACCCATCCATCTACTGAATTCCCGAATTGATCGGTCACTCATCCGACTACTAAACTCTCTGTTCGAACGGTCACCCAACCAACTATAGAACTCTTCAATCGAAAGGTCACCCATCCATCTACCGAACTGTCTATTTGAACGCTCACCCATTCATCTATTGAACTTTTGATTCGAACAGGCACCTATTCATCTACTCAACTCTCAATTCGAACGGTCATCCATCCATCTACCGAACTATCATTTTTTGAACGTTCGACCATCCAACTATATTGAACTCTCGATATATACGGTCACCGATCCGACTACTGGACTCTTGATTTTAGATCACCCATCCATTTACTGAACTTTCATTTTGGACGGTCACCTATCCAATTACTGAACTCTTTATTTTTGACCGGTCCGCACCATTTATTGAACTCTCTATTGGAACGGTCACCTATCCATCTACTGAACACTCACCCATCTAACTATCGGACTCTCGACTTGAACGGTCACCCTTCCATTTACTGAACTTCCATTTTGGAGTAGCCTATGCATCTGTTGAATTTTTTATTTGAACGGTCACCCATCAATCTACCGAACTTTCGATCCGATCCATTACTCATTTTTACGCACTAAAACTTTCAATTCGACTCATCGAAATATACAAAAAAAAACTTTTCTAGCCTTGCCTTGTTCGTTAATAATTTTTTAAAAGTCCCGAGTCTATTAAAACAATATATATATTCTGACGTGAAACACGGGCTGTACTAATTAAAAAAAATTATGGCCACGCGGATCGTGGAGCGACAAACCGGACGGACACGAGCGAATCGGCCAGCTGTATATATATTTCTGACATCGTCGGACGGCACGACGACGGAATAGGCTAACTGTCAGTCTGACAGTTCAAAAACTTTGACGCAGGGGTCTCGGAGCACAAAAGATCGAAGCGACACCCACGAGCCTCCGCGCAAGCATCGTGTGTGTCGTCGTCATCGCAGCCCAATCGGGTCACGAATAAACCGACAACAATGAGAAATTCTCGCAATTCGATATTTCGATTAAATATCGTGACAACCAACTTTTTAGGAGAGGACAGTAGAAAATTATGGCAGAAATTGAAGGTGGTGACTTTCAATAAAACTAGAAAAAAAGTCAGAACGTAGATAATAATGGTAGTGGAATGGCGGTAAGCTAATACATTTTTGCACACAACGTTAAGGGGGTCAATTGTTAACCCCCCTCAATGATGTAATTAAATTTGTAGGTTGATCGCCGGTTCACGGCCATTATTTCTTACGAATAGGCTCATTCACTAGCTAGAATAAAAGTCATCCCCTCTGATTCTGACCGTAAATTACTATTAGGTAAAAACAGAGTGAATGCCCTTAATTTTCTTCTAAATTAATTATTAAAGTATAATTACAGTTTGTCAACCTCCTTAATCTGTGATTTCGAGTTCTCTAGCGAGATCGTTAGTCATTCACCCCCTTCGTTTTTAACGATACGTTTTACTTCTTTTCCTATCTGGATGACCTGTCAAGATCCTTAATTATACATTCGGATTTTTTCTCAGTTTCGTAAGTAGTCAACCCCTTCAATTGTCCACTGTTTAAGTCATTTCCCGATCGATCCAGCGTAAACCTCCTTATTTTACTACTATATTAATCATTTTCCTGCCCTGATCGTAAGACCCTCTCAATGTTCTATTCAAATTGGTTAGTTCAGTTGACAGTTACCTTTTTTTTTAACGCCATACATTTTTTAATTTTCTTGAAAGTCTACCCCTTTAATTTTTTTAAATTCATAATGTCCCATTCAAACACATTTTCACTTTTATTGACATTTTATCGTCTTAATGTTTTATGGCATGAATAATTTTTAGCTCGTCCGAGTGCGAATTCCCTTAATTTTAAACTATGATAATAATTGTTTATATACCCACTTTATGTCCGCCTCCTTAATGATCTATTGAAATTGATTTATTCGATCGTCAGTTCACCCCCGTAATTTTACGCGGTTTTACTCATTTTCTAAGCTTAATAGTCGAGCGCCTCAATTTTTATATTACACATACCATAATTTATGTTTAGTTGTACATTCACGATCCATATATGTTCGATAAAATATGAAAAATATAAATGTCTTCGATAGCGTAGGGATTAGCGTGCACGATGCTAGGTATAGGTAAGTTAGGTAAGTCATAGGTTCGAATCCCATTCGAAGGAAGTTCCGAAAATATAATACTGAGATTGTCGATTTTTTTACACCAGTACTGCCCTACTATTTTCATTGGCGTAATAAATGTATTACGATGCTAATTGTGTTGGAAAAACATTATTTCTGCAGTGCAATATTTGCGTCGGTGCTTTTTCAATGTTTCCATGGTTGCAAAAACAATAAAAGGCACTGCACCTTTCAATCTCAATCGGGTGACAATTTCGGGGGTTTTCCAGTGCTTTCACGCACGCACGCACGCACGCATAGATCCATAAATACGTACATCCGGACGCATAGATACATACATATGTACATCCGGACGCACAGATACATACATATGTACATCCGGACGCACAGATACATACATATGTACATCCGGTCGCCAGCTAACAATCCCATTTCTCAAAGTTTTTGACTATTTTAAGTACTGTGACACTCTAAAATCTAAAAAAAAAAATGTTTCACGAAAACATAGCATTCTCTATGAGGAAGCAAAAATAACAGAATACTAAAAAAGTAAGATGTTAAATTAATTACACTAATGAAATCAATTTAATGTAAATAATATAATAATTACATCAATTAATTAATTTATGAATTTTGTTAATAACATTTGAAATAAAAAATTTATTCGTCGCATCTGACGACGCAAAATTACCTTTAAGAGCCAAGAGTGCACTCTTAGCAGCAGCTCTCTCCCAAGCCCGATGAGCATTGGCCGGAAGTCCGAAGTAATTGAGCGGTGAGTCCTGGTCAGACAGCAGCTCCACGGCTCTTACAGGACCTCTACTCGAGGCTTCCGTCACACCGAGAATACCGGCCAATTTTCTTCGACCTTCGAACACTTCCTTCGACCATATATCGCGCAGAATGGCTCGAAGCGCTCGCATATCGAAATCGTCCTGAAGACGTCCGCCGTAGACGGCGACGTCGAGGAGTCCGCGACCAGCTTCCCAATCGCGGCGTTCCCTCGACTTTCCACTCGATATTTCATCGATCAGCACTAGCTGCCGCGCAGCTTCGAGGTCAGCCTCGCTCCACTCGTACTCCCGGATCCAGCCTTGAGGTACAAATCTTAAAAAAAAAACCCTAGCGCTTAAATACGGACATTTTTTGTTGCTTTTTTTTGCAAAGAAACAGTGATCTAGACTCACCGTCTCCTCTCTTGAAGAACTGCGTGAATCCAAGCGAGCATAAGATTACCTTCAGCATTTTCCGAATTAGGTCTTCGTTGCTGAAGCTGCTGCAACGATCTCATGACGTTTCGCTTGACGCCTTCCGGTGGCTCGTACGCCAACTTCCGGCATATACCGGCGAGACCGGGATAAAATCCCGAACACTCTTCCGTCGTCAGCCAGATTCGTGTCGTTGGATTTTTGTCACGCGTGCAAGCGGCCGAGCGAAGAATACTTTCGAGACGCGGTAGCCAGTTTAGAGCGAGCTGAAGATTACTAAGGAGAATCCAACTTCCATTCCTGCAAGCTGATTCCAACGCAGCTTCCGCTTGAGCTACTTGACCTTGACCTAGGGATACTTCGATAAAACCGTCGGCGGAGGCTGCTTTGCTGGAGGCCAGAGCTTCCAATTCCGGACCTGGATCGGCTCCGGGCGATAGTAAAAGAAGAACCGGACTTTCTCCCGTTTTTTCGGCTACTGCCTGCAGATTCCAAGCCGGAGGAGTCAAGTCTATCACCCCTGACATGGAAATTATTAATAACCAGCGGGCTGTTTATCTCACACGACCGCGTTGGGTTTTTGTATGAGTGTCTGTATAAGTCTTTACTAAATTATTTTCGTGTCAATTAATTAATATTATTCTATAATTTTCTTTGCCTACGATCGTTTATTGTATTTTTAATGTAGACCTTGGCAATGGGAATACTATCAAAGGCTTTTCTTGCGCGATTTATTCCGAGAATATCTCTCTGTGGGAATGTCAGTGTAAATCTTTACGTGAAGCTTTTCGTGGGCCCTGAAAGTTTCTGTGGGTTTCGGTGTGCGACCAAGGGCACAGGTATTCTAGTATGATTTTTAATTATTTATTTCATAACCCATTCGTTTAGATTGTGTGTTTAAACTACTTGATAAAAATGTCATACCGAGCAATTCGGCCGCCAATTTGGTGAGGGCCGTATGAAGATGATCGGGTCGAAGAGCTTGTACAGCCAGTGTCTTTTGAAACGAGCTCAAACTATTTTCAACGTAGATATTCTTCGCATCATTTACCCAAGCTGGTTTCAACTTGGACGCTACTTGAGGAAGAATAGAAGCCAGAGCTTTGATAGCCGACTTTCGTTCCTCGGGAATCCAATCGGGTAACTCGTAGTCAGCTTTATCGTCGTTTCTCAGCGAAACTCCATCGAGAAGAAGATTTCTCTCGTTCTCCGGGACGGGATTCAACGAAAGGGCCAGATACAAAGCAAGAGGAAGTCTGTGACGTCTGTACGCTGCATTTGTGCAGTATTGAAGAGTCAGCGCTATTAATCTAAAATCAATTGAAAAATAGAAAAGTGTCAATCAGTTGATAACAAAAAAACAACAACAACAACAATAACAATCGTAAA
Organism: Ichneumon xanthorius; assembly: GCA_917499995.1. NCBI lineage: Eukaryota > Metazoa > Arthropoda > Insecta > Hymenoptera > Ichneumonidae > Ichneumon > Ichneumon xanthorius. The sequence goes on from CAKJTD010000005.1 coordinate 260,769, forward strand.
TTGATCGTCTTCACAAACTTTTTCTCGATCAATGATTCTTGCTCTCTCTTGTCCGAAGTGACAAACGAATCCCTTGCTGTCTCCGCCTCCAAATAAATGTCGGTGAAAGCTTCCGCCGAGAATACGTAGAGAGGACACAGATTGCTGAGTGCTCGAACAGCCTTGAAGAGATGAGCAGCGTATTTAGCGAATTTCTCGTGTTCCTTCGCCCGTTTCGTGACGTCCTCGTGACTTCGACGATTCTCCTCGAGAGCCGTGGCTATTTCTCTGGCTTTAGCCTGTGTAGCCTCCAGCGAAGTGAGCAAACCTCCGCCCTGCCCGCTCTGAGATTCCTGGAGAAGATCCTGACCCCTCGCAGCTCCGAGCTGAGCGAGAAGATCGAGCCTCGCCTGGTCCCGTTCTCCGGACAGTTGTTCCTCTCTCTCCAGAGCCTCTCTTCTCTGGACTTCGAGTTCCGGCGTTTCCTTGAGCAAAACTTTCTCCACGAATCTCTCGGCGAGACTGCGAGAACCGGCGCCCAGAGTGATCTTGACAAGTACCGCGTCGGCCTCGCTTGGCAGCGAAGCCACGAGAGCGTCTCTTCGCGTTGCGAGAAACAATTTGAAACCTCGCTGAGCCGGCAATGTTCTATCGCCCAGCCTGAGCGGCCCCATCCTGAGCAGTGGCAATAGTACCGCTGGCAACTCAACGACTTCTTCGATCAACAGTGGTTTCCCGAAACGCACAGCCAATTCGAGAGTCGCTATGAACTTTGGGTCTTCCGGTTTTGTGACTTCAAGACGCAATCCCGTGTTCGATTGTAACCACGTGACCGCGACCCCGGAAGGATCGACGAAGAGAGGAACCAGCGGGCCTCTGAGGGCGCAAGCTGCGCCCACGAGACTTCCGGTATCGGCTGGAAGATCCTGGGCACGCCAGAGCAATCTTTCTCGTTCGGTTATCAGCAAATCTACAGCTGACTTTTTCCACTTGTCGTCTCTGCCGGGATCCTGTAAAGCGTTCAGTGTAAGGCGTAAAAAATAGATAGAGTATTTACAATAATAATTTACCTGATAGACCAGAAGTGAGGCGACTTCAGCTGCTTCCACGTCAAGTCTCGTTTTTCTCTCCGTCAAACTCTCGTATTGTGACTGCCAGTCACTGTGCTCGGCATCGAGTTTGCGGAGAAGGGCCCTAGCGGTCGCCAGACTCGATTCCGTTGCTTCGGTGCGCAGTTGAAGTGCCGCTGCTCCTCTCGAGTGCTCGGCGAGCTCTTCCTGAAGCTGAGCGACACGAGTTTCCACCCAGCTGAGACCGGCCGCGAGTTTACCGAGCTGCGCTTCTGCGGCCGATAATCGCCTGGCAAAAAAAAAAATTAATAAGTTGGGTAGAATTATAGGTACAAATTTAATCGAATGGGTACGCGGTTTACTCACTCTGCGAGCACACGTTGTTCTCGCTCGAGAGGTGCAACTTGCTCCAATATCTGTCCGTACTGTAAATTAGCAAGGACCCAAGCAGCAAGCGGTGCGGCGGCTACCGAGGCCCTTTTCGCGGTTTTCTCCTCAAAACTTTCGTTACGTTCTTTCACCAACTTAGCCACTGCTTCCAGACTCGCCGGTGTACTTCTTCTAGCGTCCCAAGTTCGTATCTCATCCTTGACACCACGCTTTGCCAAAAACGTTTTCATACTATTCCAAGATGTGTCGCGTATTCCCATCAATCGAAGAACTCCCTCGAGAACGTCACGGACAGGTGCAGGTGGCGCGCGAAGGGAACGCACCTCAGCGAGTGCATCCGCACCGATTCCTGCTACAGCCTGTGCAGCTTGTTCTACGAGCGGTTCTACCTTTCCCAGTTCACCCTCTATATCCGCCTACGTATTTTTTCATCAACATTCGTCTCCCATTTATTAAAAGTAAGGCCACAAATTTCATGTTACATTATAACATAATAATATTACAAGATGGTAACGTGAGAAATTTTTTATGGGGACAAATCTGCAATCTAGAAAAAGGGTATATTTGATGAAAACTTTACCCAAAAGTGGTAAGTTGTTTGGAGCGGAAGATTGGTTGGAGAAAGGCTACAACTAGAAAAACTACCAACAAGATATGTGAAAATGACCGTAGAGGATTAGCAGAAACACCTCCAGCTGTATATGGGAAATGGAAGCTGGCTGCACAGAAATCGAGATAGAACCGTGGAACTGAACAGCGTCTTACATAATGAGGGAAGTAATGAAAATGGTGGCCAACACACCTTTAAAGAAGCGTCTTAAAGAAGAGGTAAGGGGGATTTCGAGGAATGAATAATGTTGGAGAAGGTGCCATGCGGCAGTCAATCAGAAATGGTTACCCATGTGCGCATCGCGGTATACTGCCAGAGTTACCAACACGGTCCAGTACTAAAACGAGGTTGGTTACCAAGCGTTGTTGAGTAGTACCGTTGCCACACTGACTGACCAATGGCTTCATATGGGCCCAGCTTTGGCGGCCAATACTTACGGCATAACATTAATAGTACTTTGCCGACAGTCGTATGAGTATCGGGCATAGACTGAACCGAGACTCGTCTTAGTATTGCCGAAAAATGTCGTCAGTACTATTCCGACATGCGGAAGAGTACTGGCATTACACTGCAACGACACTGAAGATTCGTATTGGCTGAAGAATTTGACCGACGCACGGCCGACAGTCGTGAGTAGAGAGCACATCTTGCGATGATACTTTTGCTATTTTATTGGTGAACAAAATGGACGTTCGTGCACGACGACGAACGACTTAGGGCCAGTACCAGCTAGCGATGTTCACCCAGTGTTCAACATAAAATATTGATAAACAACGAAATTTTGTTTCAATTTGCGCGACTGTTGAATGCTTTTTTATTATTTCAAATTCCTTGATTATAGTATTTATCTACAGTACTGTAGTGCTGAGAGCCTAAGTTTCGCCAACATGATTGATTACCAATTGCTTTAAAGTATCTAATTTTGATTATTTCATTTTTTTATTCACACTTTAATCATAAAGTGTGAATGAAAAAAATAAATAATAAAACTTAAATAATTTAAAGCAATTGGTAAGCTAATATTATATAGACGTGCAGTAGACGTGCAGCTTATATATATATATATATGTATATAACGTACGTAGACGTGCAGTAGACGTGCAGCTTCTATATATATATATATGTATATAACGTACGTAGACGTGCAGCTTATATATATTGTAATTTTGCTCGAAATTACCCCGCAGAGCAACTCCGAACGCACGTTTTTTTTTTTTTTTTTTTTTTTTTTTTTTTTTTTTTTTTTTAGTGAGTTTATAAGAATCGTGCACTGGGCAGTCGTGTCGGGTCGCGTCTCGTTTTTCGTCCTTCTTTTTTGTTTGTAGGGAATGGGAAGAAGCTTCAGAGATTCTCGCCGGCTATGTCCGGAGACGGATGCAATATCATCACGAGCTTCCGGGTGAGGAGCGGGCGAGGGATGTTGGAAATTAGTTTCGGTTTATCGGGCGGTTCGGTTTTTCAAATGGATAGGTGTCGGTACTATTGTTACTCGTTCGGTTCATCGGGCTTATCCTATGATTCGCGCCTCGACGGCAGCTGACTCGTCGAGGTCACGTCCTAACTATGAGTCTCGTCGAATGAGACTCGCGAATAATTTTGTCGATTCGCCTCGACCAAACGGATCTTGCTCCAGAATTATTCTGTGCGGCTTTGCCTGAATTTGACTCTAAGGTTATTTGTCTTTTTTTTTTATTCAATATTCACTTGCTTTCCTCGCTGTACGGCAAGCGGAGCTGGCCTTGCTCAAGGATGCTAAATATTATTAAATTCGACGCTCTTTCTCCGGCGGCAGATGTACTCGAGGAAGTAAAGAGCGTGAAGGAAACTGCCGTTTGAAAATCGTTCGTGTGCTCGAGGCAATCGGTGTTGAATAGTCTCTATGTTCCGAACGCTTCTACTCGCTTCCACTGATTTTAAAGAAATCCGGTGTTCGTTGCCTATGGGCTGTGGACAACGGAGCTGGGCTAGCTCAAGCTACGCGGTTCGTAAGTTCGATATTCTAGTTTATTGAGTTGAGCTATCTCGGTTATTCTTAGAATTAGAACTTAACGCGCAGGGAGACAGGTTCCTTTCTCACGGAGTGTCCGCGAAGGCCAGAGATGTCTGGAGCTCGCTTTCACACACTGAGAAAAACTCACATAGTAAATAGTTCCCAGGGGGGACGTCTACATTTTACCGTTACGACAATGACCAAAAATTATAGTTATAACTATAATTATAGTTTAATCAATTGAGTATATATTATCACAAACTATCTATATAGACGTCCCCCCTGGGAACTATTCGTTATAGTAGGAAATACTATCCTTTTTCTCAGTGCAGGAGTGGAAGGTGGGTTGTCGGATTGTACAAGTGACTCTATAGGATTGGAGTACAAAATAAGGTACCGCGCGGTAGGTCGCTCGCGCTTATATACCCCAGCAAAGTCCCGTTATTTGCGTCCTATATCGCTCGTTTCGTCCAGTCGGTGCAACGGCTAATTTTCCTTAACTTTGCATTTGATTTTTCGGCTACAACGGTTGCCGCGTCTTATCTCGGTTCGCGATACGCGTTCGCTCTCTCAGGTAGGCGGGGCTTGGAGCTTTACGTCGCGCGTTGCCTCGCAGGCGGCTAATCATTGCGAGTCTTATTAATGGTTCGCGCTGCCGTGACAGGCTCCAGGACGGTTATTGGCCGGGCCGGAGCCTGTCCCGTTACAATATATATACATGTATATAACGTACGTAGACGTGCAGCTTATATATATATATAACATCTTGAAGAATTTTTTTTCGAATCTTATAACATTTGAAAATAATTCTTAAAGATGAGCATACCCGAGTATAAGAGCGTCGACTAGTAGTGCAGGGGTCACGGGTTCGAGTCCCAATGCCGACTAAAAAATTTATTCGAACGATTCCAATGTGTGAAGATAAAAAAAAAGAAAAAATTGTAGGATGATAAAAAGCATTTAGGAGTCGCGCAGATTGATAAATATATATTTTTATTACTTATTAATATTTTTTTGTTCGACGTTGGCGAAATCGGCAGCTAACATTGGTTCAAAGTAGTTTGATAACGTTGGGCCGATACTGGCGATTGAACTATGGACCAGTTTCATTCAAAGTCGGCCCAGTATTAAGGCAGGGATGTTTCTGTACCTGCTCAGAACTGACCGCCAGTCCTGGCCATGTTGGCAATAGTACTGGTCCAAGACATAGCCAATTTGTAATCCGCTCATGGGTATGCCGAGAAGTTGGACGAAAAAAGAGGAATATAAATAATAAAATCGCAACAGACAACGTAATTGACCTGAACCAGCAAGAAACCGGAACACGAAATTGCTGGTGAACATGGAAAATAATAGAAATATCAAGGCCGTATCATACCAAGGCTTACAAGGAGAAAATCGGATCAAAAATGAGATTCGGAAGAATGGTGAAAGAAGTGAAGAAAGGATAAGAAAGAAGAAATCCGTGTCTGTAAAGGAGCGATAGAAAGCTTACGCCATGTGAAAGATGTACCACGTGACACAGGAGTGCGAGAGAGATAGATGCATTTTTCGAATCAATGCCATTTAAAACCGGTTGACGTTTCGGATAAAACGGAAGGATCATCGGACACGGTATTAAATTGTACATCCGCGAATGCTTTGCGTTTTCCCGAAAAGTCTACGGTCTCTGAATCGCATCCATTACAGATGTTGGTTAACGACTGAGTCGTTTCACGTGTCCTTGAGGGATGTTTGTGAGTGGAAGAAAGCGAAAAGAGAGATAAAAAAGCAATAGAGGAAATATGATAAATTTTGCTAAAGAACAAGAGAAGCAAGGAAGGACAGTGAATAAATGAACAACAGAAAAGAGCGCTACCCTAACGGAACTGAGGTGACCGTCGGTAGACTTCGATAGACTAATGCACACTGTTCATTTTTATTTGCTCTCGACTCGCGTAAAACCTTTATTTTGACGTTGTTTTTCCTGTAACTCTTGCAACCATCGTTATATAGTCTTATTTATTTGATGGCAATCATGACGAGCAATCATGGGGATTGCTCGAGTCCATCAAAACAGAATTGCATAAAGGTTAAAAGTTTGAACAAAGCGATCCGTCTCATTCCGGTAATCCTGGAGTCGCGTGCAACTTGCAGATGCATGTCTAGCCATGAACGCTAGTGCGACTGCGACTACAATGCAACTCCGAATCCGTGGATGCACCAGTTCCGCTAGGGTAGTGATTGATTTCTATGCGTATGTGCGAGATTGTGTAAAATTACTTAACTAATAAAACTAGACATAAGATAATTAAATTATGGTACGGCCAAATGTGATGAGGAACGTATATGGATTATTCATTATAGGAACATTAGATGTTCACGGAAAAATATGTAAATGAGAAGGCTTGGTCTAAAAAACCTTGAAGGGTTTGTCAGTAATCAAACAACTACTATTGCTAGTAATGTAATATTAATATTGTCATTAATAATATCTATGTATATTTTTGGTTTCGCGTACCTTTCGCCGAGCCAATTCGGCACTTTCGCGTTCTGTGTTAGATTTTAGATTAGTCATTTCACCCCGCTGTCCTGTGGCTCCTCTCATAGTTGCCGTTATTTGTTCGAGTGCAGCGTTCGCTCTTCCCTTTTCGATCTCGAGCTCCTGACGCTGCTTCGTCGCTTCGTCCTCCAATTTTGCCACGCGTTCGCCAGCTTCGCGCAATCTGCTTATTCCAGCCTCGAGACTCGACAATTGTTTCTCGACATCCTCATACCAATGATCTCTCAGCACGGTCCAAGTGTTCAATAGCGCGAGAAAACGCGCCGGAGCTTGCTGCTGCCGAGGTGCTCGAAGATGAGCATCCACGAGAGTGGTGAGACCGGGAGAAACTTCCTCCGTCGGCGTTTCCTGTGTACTTTCAGTGTGAAGTTTTGAAAAATCTCTCAGTGTCGATTCGAGCGACCACCACTCGCGCCCCGGACCCTCGGCCACGAGGACGCAGCTGCGAAGGAGTCCGGACCGGATCAACCATTCTTTATTCCGTTCACCTGTATCGAGAATCACGACGACTCGCAGCAGTGAGCGTAAACCTGTTGACACAAATAAAAGCAATATTGATTGTTGGGGGGAGGGGGGCGGGGGGGGGGCGGGGCCAAAAGGTTTCACAATAAACGACTGCGATAAATTGACCCGATTGATTAAAAAGTAATGAGTACAGCTGCGTTTAGTTACTAAAATTGTGTGTAAAAAAATTATTCGATTGGATAAGAAATTTGTCGAACTCCCTCCTAGAATTTAACAATCGGACATCTCCTCCGGTGTCCCCTCCCAAGCCCCGATTACTGCGAGTCCCACTGAACATAGTGGCCGCTATGGTGAAAACCGAGGAACCGGTGCGTGGCAGAGACAATTAATTTGATATGCCAATCAGGGGAAATGCCAGTGAATTTCAAAACTGCCCAGGTAAAAAGGAAATGTGGCTGAATCATCAAATAAAAAAAAGTTATTTAGATAAACACTTTTTTTTATGAAAGGCATGATTGAAGTTGTTACAATGCTACACATTTTGGAAAAAAATCCTTATGATCTTTAACATAATCACCAAAACCTAGTTACTCAACTTAAGTCAAATTACAATTTCCGTTTCGCGTGTATCTCCTACAGTATAATGGAATGTTGAATGCGGGGGTATTAATCAATAGCTCTTATATATACAGTAGATACTTTTGTCAGAGGAAATTAAATAATTCGGAACCTTGCTGATTTACCAACTGTAAAACTTTACGTTGGATGTCTTTCTAACAATTTACTGCAACTTAACCGGTCGATTGGTGTGCCAACCCAACGCTGATTCCAATCTTCTAGAGGTTGACTATCGGTCGACATTTAAAAACCAAACATAATACCCACTGTTACATGCATCGGATAGAAAGTTGGTTAACAGTTGAATTCTCTCAAAACAACCCAATTTCCGGCGTTGAACCGAGAGCGCATTTGGTAGCATTTGGTAGCATTTGGCTAGCATTTGGTTCAGGGTTGGAAATCGGGTTAATCTGGGAGAATTTAACCATAAACCAACCGTATATCCGACCCATACAACGTTTGGTATTACGTTGGTATCTTCAAGGTTGGAATCAAAATGTTTCTCCCGAATAAAATAGCCACCATGTAAGCGCCTCCTATGAAGTTCTGATTATTCTAAGACCCTATAGGGAACCCCGAATCTTTTTAAGGCTGCTTCCATAACGGTTTGTGCGCAACGTCCGCAACGCTTTTTGATGATACTTTTCACGCCGGAGTCTGGTCAAAAATGTTTTCGCACAAAAAGAATCTTACGATGATATAGGTACTGATCCAAAGTTCCAGCGAAGTCTCCCGTCCTCGCAAGATCAGCGAGCGGTGCAACGAGACCGTCCAGCTCTTCGGGACTCAAGAGTCCCGGCAATTCACCTCTGGATGCAATAGCACTTGCCAATATCGCCAATCCTTTTTCTCTTGTGTGGTGCTCTTCGAGCAACAGCAAACACGGCTCCCCTTCTATTCCTGCTGCTTGCACTGCTGCCTTTATCGCGGCTCTGGCTCGTCCTGATACAACAAAAATGGACCATTTAATAAAAATCAATCGCCGACGTCAAAAGCGGTTTCCAAACGATAGATTCTACCGGGTCCCGAATCAATGAGTCGAAGAGAAGAAACCGAGGCTGCGAGTCTGGTCGCAGTTTTTCTTCCCGCACCGGGACGTCCCGTGAGGACAACTCCACGATGACCGCTGCCGAGGGCCCAGCTCAAGCCTTGAAAAAAAATATTACCGCCAATCAAATCTTAGTTTTTCCTATTGATTCTTTCGAGGTTCATGCGAATCTTGGCTCAAGAGAATTCATTGACGGGAGAGTGAGTGACAAAATAGACCAGCGTCCTCCAGTCGAGAGGAGACTTTGTATTTTGACGTCCCTCAAAAAACCGGGAAAAATTACCCTGTTTTGCCCGGACCTCCTCTATATATCGTCAATTTTCAAAACTACCCATCGGAAGTCATTTGAAATGAGAGAATTTTTCATGTTCATGATTACCCGAGACTGTTTTGAGTAAATGCGTCGATATCGAGGCTTGGACAGGTTCTCCTTCCCTCGCACGTCTCAAAGCAGCATTCTCGACTTCGATTCTCCAATCTTCAGCGGCGTAACGTGACAGTCTGTCGTGTCCACCTTTCCAAACGTAAACATCATCACCGGAGTCTTTCAGCTCCGGAATTCCCGAGAGCATCGTCGATATCCAATGAGTTTGATCTTTCGAGATCAAACGCGGATAAAATAGACGTTTTCCCGCGTCCCAGAGATAACGAGTCAGTTCGACTTCATTCTCGACGTTTGGATAGTACTTGAGAGTATCGGCCCAAGCTGCGAGATCCTTCGGTGTCCAGTTGAAGGTGACAGCATCTCTGGAGGACGAGATCGACGTGACGGTTTCACACATTGTCTGAGCCATCCGAGGGATCCAAGATTCGGCGAACTCTTTTTTAGTCGTCAGAGAGTTCTTTAGATGAAGTTGTACCACCGACACGATGTCTTTTGAACTCGGATAACTATGAGTGTTAATTACATACATCATTCTTTAATTAATTAACTGAATTTGTGAATTGAAGTTAAGAATAGCCCTGTCAGAATGAAGTTGAGATAGAGGGCTTACGGCAAATAATGAGTGGCAAGCAATGCCTCCAATCTGGGATGCAGTCTCATGTTTCCATCGCCGGTGCACAAAACCGTGATGGGTAAACTCGCGAATTCTAAGTCATCTTCATGGAAGCCACCTTCCTGCAGAAGTTCACGGATCAGTTCCTGCAACAACAACATTTTTATATTTTCGCATTTGTAAAAAGAGAACATATTTGTTTGTATATTTGTTTGCCCCCTCTAGAGTCAAATGACAAATCTTGAACGGGGTCAAATGACCAACCTCCCTGCTTAAAATGTCCGATTGAAACGTATAAAACAGTATAGAAATTATGCACGAGTACTTATGATATTTTATCAAGACTATCCGACTCTCTTTCATGGTGTATACAGTTTCGTTCAAACCGAATGTAACTCCTCGTTTTACGCATGAAGTACGAAAGTTATGATTACTATTCTATACATCTGAATCAAATAATATGCGACTTATACTTCTCAATATGAGCACATGACATTTGGTTTCTTAGATACCAATGATGTTTAAATCATATTTTTGTCCCTGACCGCGTCAATGGAATTGTTTCACCTCTGTTTCATTACCGGGTGTAATGTTATCATCTTATTACTATAAGGAATGTATCAATTACCTCGAATAATACAGATACGATAATGTTGCTAACGTTTTCTATGAATCGTAGATTAATGTATTTCAATCGCATTTCTTGTTTAAACGTTGTATCCCATTCGATACATGAAATAAAAATGTATATAGAACATTTCGTAGATATAATATATTTTTGTATGATTTACTTATCTTTGACAATACCAATGGTATTTCTTCGATTCTATTATTGCAGCACGTGTTGTTATAATTCGCTTTCTATAAGAATATGAACTAATCCTTCGAATAATACAGATATGACAGCGATGCTAACGTTTTCCATGCATTGTAGATACATGAATATTAATCGTTTGTGTTGTTCAAGCCGTGAATAACATTCGAAATGAATACTGAATAAACATCGTCAGCCCAATGTAGTTCAATTTGATATCCAGTATAAGTTCCTCATGAAAGTGAATCGTTTTGTATGTTCAATTTGATATCTGGTATAAATTGCTCATGAAAGTGAATCGTTTTGTATGTTCAACTTGATACCCGGTATAAATCACTCATGAAAGTGAATCGTTTTGTATGTTCAATTTGATATCCGGTATAAATTCCTCATGAAAGTGAATCGTTTTGTACGTTCAATTTGTTATCCGGCATAAGTTCCTCATGAAAGTGAATAATAGTTTTGTATGTTCAATTTGATTTTCGGTATAAGTTCCTCATGAAAGTGAATCGTTTTGCTATATTTAAAATGATACTATTTGACTCGTACGATACTGATCGATACGACCGACCGAACTGACCTGATCGGTCGTTTCATTTATTACGATACTGATTACGAAATGTAGATATCACAAACACGAAAGGAAACTATTACTATACTAGTTTGATTTAGATTTCCACGAAACATTAGCTGCAATGAAATGTATTCCATACAAAATCATTCACTTTCATGAGAAACTTATACCGAATATCAAATTGAACATACAAAACAGTTCACTTTCATGAGGAATTAATACCGGATATCAAATTGAACATACAAAACTATTCACTTTCATGAGCAATTTATACCGGATATCAAATTGAATATACAAAACGATTCACTTTCATGAGGAACTTATACCGGATATCAAATTGAACATACAAAACGATTCACTTTTATGAGGAACTTATCCCGGATATTAAATTGATCATACAAAGCGATTCACTTTCATGAGCAATTTATATCGGATATCAAATTAAACATACAAAACGATTCACTTTCATGAGGAAATTATATCGGATATCAAATTGAACATACAAAACGATTCACTTTCATGAGGAACTTATACCGGATATAAAATTGAACATACAAAAAGATTCACTTTCAGGAGGAATTCACATAGTATAACTATGTGAACTTGCATATAATTCAGCACTATGCGTAAACCGTTTGCAAATTTCTTTTTTTACAATAATCTTCTAAAATCGTGTGTAAAAAGTTTCGGATTTCATTAGAAATCGCATTTTCCGCCGGTCTAGGGACCGAAGCATCTTGCTGAAGTGGGCAATATTGGTAAAGTAAATAATTTGCAAAAAAACAGCTAAAAAGCTGCGCAATTCAAAGTTTTCGGTTGATAATACATGAAGTGATTTATAAATCCTCGAATTAAGATACATCGTAAGAACATGTTAGGTAGTTAGTTAGTAATCATAAAAGTCAAGCAACTTTGGCGGCGGCCACTACTAGGATGGGTGACCGTCACACAAATATGGTAATTAGGTCGTAATTAGGTGGAATTTTTTTTTCTTTTGTATTGTTGAACCGGTTAGCTTGGAATGATAGAATAAGGGTGCATAGGTTCACGGAATTGTTATTTAATTAATTTGATTAACAAAACGAATTAGTCTGATACGGTTATATATGATTATATATGATCATATATAATCATATATGGTCATATAGAAACATAATTCATATATAATCATTTTTTCCCGGGCGGATATCAAATTAAACATACAAAACGACTCACTTTCACGAGGAATTTATACCGGATATCAAATTTTACATACAAAACGATTCACCTTCATGAGGAACTTATACTGGATATCAAATTGAATTACATTGGGCTGACGTTGTTTATTAAGTATTCATTTCGATTGAATATCTATAGTAACAACTACTCAAGAACCGATAAAATTAGTTTCATATTAATTCAACGCTACTTACGAAAAACAGGAATCAGAAACACAAATGAAAATGATAGATTTTTTTTAATCGTTTTCTATCGGACATTTTAAGCAGGGCTGGTTTTGATTCTAAGAGTGTGTTTCTATCACGCTACCACGAGTGCCAATACCAGTATTTCTTTCGTTATCGTGGCGCGGTCACGTGACTTTCTCTTGCTCTTAAATCTTTTCAAGCTACCCTCAGGGCTACGGGGGTTTTTTTAAGTCCCTTAGAAACCCTTGCGCTTTGATTAGTAATGAACATTTTGTGGCGAGAATTGATGTGTCTCCTGCCTTCCGCGGGCTAGCATTGAAACACAGATAGGCAGACCCAGTGATAAAAAATGGTATAGAAAATATAAATTTGAGATAAGTTATTAGAATAAATGATTAAAATGCAGTTCAGAACGCATTGCGACCGTGCCGGCCACCATAACCGGCCAGTATAACATAATATGCTGTACTTTACTATAATAATATATTAACGATTACTATTACAGCTATATATTAAATTTTAACTATAATATATTGGTAACTTTAGACAATTGCCAGATTCGTTAATAGTCACCTGCAATTCCTTCGACGCCAAGTGCATGTCTTCCAGTATGAGAATTAAACGAGAGCCATTTCTAGGCCTATAATTTCGTCCATTGACCGATGATTCAACGCGAACGCAAGAACGCTTGAGTCGCGATATAAGATCTTGCGGACCGTAGAGAGATGACCCACGAACGATCGACGAGGACTCGCCGATTTCGTCTTTTCTCGATGCAAGAGCTGCGGATATGACACTACTCTTGCCACAGCCTTCGGGACCTCGTATTATAGTCGGATGGCCTGATTCCAGCCAGGGCAAAATGGTTGCCAAGGCTCTCTTTATTGGGCCTGAAAAATCATGAATAAAAGAAATTATTAAAAAAACAAATCGGCTATTATTAGTTGCAAAGAAATATCATTTTCACCCACCGGACAGCGACACAGGACCATTGTCAGTTAGAATCGACTGGGTAGAGTCAGTGTAAGGCTCAAGACGATCGATTTCCGGATTATAGAGGACTGCGAATGGCTGTTGCGGATCGGGACACCTTTGAACAATCAATTATCCATTTTTTTATCGTGGTTTTTAATTCCTTATCTTTAAAAATACTATGGAACGAGGTGGCCTTAGGGGGCTTGTCCCCCATGGAGGTTTTGCCGATTGAACGAAAATGGCCGATCAGCGGGCCAGTGTTGACGTAACGATATTAATACCAAGTATTGGTTTGGCCAAGTATTGGTTTGGCCAAGTATTGGTTTGCCAATCATTGGTTTGTCGATTTCGGTCCAATGTTCGGCCGAGCATGAATTCACCATCCATTGGTCTGCCGATATTAGGCTGATGTTCGGTCGAATATCGATTCGCCAACCGTTGGACTGTTGATGCATGAACTTATGAACTATTGGTCGGCTGATTTTCGGCCAATGTTTACTCAAGTATTGGCTCGCCATTGGTTGGTTGGACAATTTGCAGCCAATGCTCGGTCGAGTGTTTACTGCGCATTTTAGGCCAATGTTAGGGCGCATATCGACCCGCCAATCATTGGTTTGCCGATGTGAAGCCAAAATTGGGCCATCAACCAGCGGCTTTCGCCGCCAGATGGCGCTAACCCAAGTTATTTCTCACAAGTGAAAATGTACCCGAGCGGCAATATAAGGACATGCAAAATGATACGTTCTTTAATTCTCGCAAAAGATGCGTATTATTTTTGGGTTCCGTACTCCATAATCAATAAATGCTTAGACAATACATTGACTGAGTATGTTCGCTTTGAGAGTGCTCTTAAGACAAAATATATAAAATATCATCTCTTATAGACATGCGAAGCATAATAAAACGATAGGGATAATTCAACTTTTACACTATTTGAAAGAGTATACGATAAAACTGTTCTAGTCCTATACAAATAACTTATAGAGGGCCCACATTGAAAATCAATCGTCGACCGAGCAAATGATCTTCGGGCCAATATAAGCTGCCACCATCGGGGCGGGCTTATCACCCGAGGCTCGATAGATGATCGGGTTAAGGTCGCATGCCAATGGTGGCACCGTGGGCTTCGATGTTGGCCCGATCGTCGTCGGCCTTATCTGTTCACCCTACATGGGATCTTCGGTCGGTAGCCGAGTCTGCTAGGGCATAAAAATAACTTTCACAATAACCGCAGAAAAGAGGTCCCACAGTTATTTGCCGGTAAATAACCGAAAAAATAACCGCAATACAACCGCAAATGAGTCTGCAGAGCCGTTATTGTTCACGCAGATACTTCATCCGCCGCAACAATCGCAAAATCTTCATCACCAAATGATTTACTTTTGATCGGTACTTTTTTTTAATTAACCATATAAGTGATTTCGTCCATTCACTGGTGCACTCACCCTATATCAATATATTTTCGTCACTACGACGGACCGTACAAATATCCAATCGGCAAAGATGGAGTCGAAACTTTCGAGGGTTGCTTCCCTAGCAACTTCTGGAACCATTGTTTAAAAAAAAAATAACCGTAGAATAACCGAAAAAATTACGGTAGTTCCAGGTCACTTTTTACACCTGTAAAATAACCACAAAAATATCCGTACCTGTGAGAGCTCATGCTGCCTGTGTTTGCGAAAAGTCGTTCTTTGTTTTGTTTGAGTAACCTACAAAATAACCGCAGCAGTAACCGCAAATAAGCTTGCAGAGCGGTCATTCACCACAGGTAACTGTAAAAATATCTTTCACGATAACCACAGGAAAGAGGACCGACAGTATTTTTTCGATTATTTTAGAGGACGAAATCACCTATATGGTTGATTTAAAAAAAGCACCAATCAAAGGTAAATCAATTGGTGATGAAGATTTGGAAAAAAAAAACATTGTACAGTGTTAGTCCATTCCTGTGCCAAATTTAAGCTCAATATCTCCATATTTACTCAAATTAGACAATTTTTAGTAATTTTTCAAAAAAAAATCGAAATTCGATAAAATCTGATTCCTTAATTAGATTTCGGCCAGATTCAATACCAAAAGTCATTGTTCATAGTATTGTATTCATATGTATTTTTAGGACGATAGCTCAAAATTTACGAAAGTCAGAGCTACCACAGACTTTTTAAAAAAAATTTCGAATTCTCGTAAAATCGTGACCACTGTACTAGTGTACAAAATTTCAACCCGCTATCTCAAGCCGTTTCCGAGTTATAGTCGTTCTAAGCGATGCACGCACACGCACACGCACACGCGCACGCGCACGCGCACGCACACGCATCCGGACATTTTTTCTAAATGTGATTTTTCGATGTTTGGAACATTCTGAACACGTTTTCATTAAAATCTCGAAAATTTTTTTTTTTCACCATCACAAAGCTTCCTCTATAAAGAAGCATAAAACGTGTCTTATTCTGCTATCATAAGTTTATCGGAACATTTATTAATTTCACATAATAAAAACACGGGGAAAGTAATCATATTGGTTAAAAGATAAATGTCGACGAAGAAAAAGAACGTAACATTGACAAGTTTCATATGAACATAGAGAACATAGTCCTCCCCCTGAGCTGGGCAGTATTTTAAATACTTGATGTATTTTTAATGTTTTAAATACATATTTTAAGTACTCAAATTCTTTTTTGGTATTTTAAATACTTTTTGCGCTCTTTAAGTACAAAATACAAAATACTTTTGCATCTACTCGATATTAGGGCTGTAAGGTCAGGCCGGCCAAGCCGGCTGACGGGTGGGTAGATAGATAATCGACCATACTCGACGGACCCACCGACCCACCGACCCACCGACCCACCGACCCACCGACCCACCGACCCACCGACCCACCGACCCACCGACCCACCGACCCACCGACCCACCGACCCACCGACCCACCGACCCACCGACCCACCGACCCACCGACCCACCGACCCACCGACCCACCGACCCACCGACCCACCGACCCACCGACCCACCGACCCACCGACCCACCGACCCACCGACCCACCGACCCACCGACCCACCGACCCACCGACCCACCGACCCACCGACCCACCGACCCACCGACCCACCGACCCACCGACCCACCGACCCACCGACCCACCGACCCACCGACCCACCGACCCACCGACCCACCGACCCACCGACCCACCGACCCACCGACCCACCGACCCACCGACCCACCGACCCACCGACCCACCGACCCACCGACCCACCGACCCACCGACCCACCGACCCACCGACCCACCGACCCACCGACCCACCGACCCACCGACCCACCGACCCACCGACCCACCGACCCACCGACCCACCGACCCACCGACCCACCGACCCACCGACCCACCGACCCACCGACCCACCGACCCACCGACCCACCGACCCACCGACCCACCGACCCACCGACCCACCGACCCACCGACCCACCGACCCACCGACCCACCGACCCACCGACCCACCGACCCACCGACCCACCGACCCACCGACCCACCGACCCACCGACCCACCGACCC
This sequence comes from Ichneumon xanthorius, assembly GCA_917499995.1. Classification (NCBI taxonomy): domain Eukaryota; kingdom Metazoa; phylum Arthropoda; class Insecta; order Hymenoptera; family Ichneumonidae; genus Ichneumon; species Ichneumon xanthorius. The sequence continues at coordinate 277,790 of CAKJTD010000005.1, forward strand.
ACCGACCCACCGACCCACCGACCCACCGACCCACCGACCCACCGACCCACCGACCCACCGACCCACCGACCCACCGACCCACCGACCCACCGACCCACCGACCCACCGACCCACCGACCCACCGACCCACCGACCCACCGACCCACCGACCCACCGACCCACCGACCCACCGACCCACCGACCCACCGACCCACCGACCCACCGACCCACCGACCCACCGACCCACCGACCCACCGACCCACCGACCCACCGACCCACCGACCCACCGACCCACCGACCCACCGACCCACCGACCCACCGACCCACCGACCCACCGACCCACCGACCCACCGACCCACCGACCCACCGACCCACCGACCCACCGACCCACCGACCCACCGACCCACCGACCCACCGACCCACCGACCCACCGACCCACCGACCCACCGACCCACCGACCCACCGACCCACCGACCCACCGACCCACCGACCCACCGACCCACCGACCCACCGACCCACCGACCCACCGACCCACCGACCCACCGACCCACCGACCCACCGACCCACCGACCCACCGACCCACCGACCCACCGACCCACCGACCCACCAGCCAACCGTACAGCTGTATGGATTTTTACGAGGTATTTTAAAAAGTACTTAATCGAAGTACTTATAAATGTATTTATTTCACTCGGTGTGTAAAATGCGGTTTTACGCACGCTTTGCGTGCGTACAACCTCATTTTCACACCTTGTGAAATAAAATTTCTATCGTAATGTACTATTATGTATAAAATAGTACTTTGCGATACTAGTACGAAAAAGCGATCTTTCGACGAAGGTTGTAAAGTTAGCTGCACGAGCCGGATCGAGAGCTACAACGGCACGAGGCGAAGCCGAGTGACGTTTGTAGCTCGAGAGGAGGCGAGTGCTGCCTACTTCCCAACCGCCGTCGGGAGACCGCTTTTTCGTACAAGTATCGCATACTACTTTATTTCACTCGGTGCGTAAAGTGCAGTAAAACTCCCCTTTCGCACCTTGTGAAATAAAATTTCGTACGATACTCGTGCGAAAAACGTTTTCTTAACTCGTGTAATTGCAATACTCGCCTTCGGCTCGTGCTGCAAACTCACATTCGTCAGAAAAAGTTTTATCGCACTAGTATCGTCATGTACTATTATATTTTAAATACATATAGTATTTTGTATTTTTCGTATTTTCGAGTATTTTGCTCAGCTCTGCTCTCCCCTCTATGAGGAAACGAAATTGAAAAATCTGAACGCGATAGTGTGTAGATTTCTGACAAATCTTCCTTTCGACAGTCGACAAAGCGACTAAGGCAGCCAAATAGTCACGAGCACTGCTTTTTCATAGAAGCTTTGTACACAAAAGTATGTCACGGGCAGAAGATATGTGAAAATCTCGATTTTACCTTCTTTAAGCTACAATTAATGCTATTTAAAAAAAAGTTCAAGTAATAAGACGTACCATGAGTCGGTGCATTGATATATGAGCCGCGCTATTTGATCTCTTGATTCCGCATCACCGAAATGCCCACAAAGCGACACGAGTAGTCCATAAGTTCCGAGATTTTGCGTAGTGGATTGTTTCAGATGAACCATGGCTGCTTCGATCAAGCCGGCCGCCGAGGTTCTCTCACCGGCGATCTTCGTCATAGCTTCGATAACGTTGGAAAGGTGTGCGCATGCAATGCCCATAGAAGTCGACGGAAGCCCCTCGAGTCTCGAAGGCAGAAGTAAAGACGAGGGTGAAGTTGAACCAAGATGAACAACTCCGAGACGCGAAACTGTTGCTGGACTCGCACCTGCTAACTTGTGAGTCTCGAAGATAAATCTATTATGGATTGCACAAACGATTTTCTATCAAATATTTTATTAAATATTTGCTGAGTTATGAAGTAATCGATCATGTACCTCACACCGCTGCCTAAACGGATTCCAACTCCGCTGGGCAAGGTGAGAAGACGATTATCATCTAATGCCGAGTTCAATGCTTCGGCCCATCCGGGCTCGACGTCGCCGTTCAGAATGATCCAGGTTGAAGAATCAGCAGCCGTCGATATTGCGCTGGACAAGAGCCCTTCTTTCCATTCCCTAAAAGTACCTCAATAAGTCAAATTTTTTGAACAACAAGTTATCTACGGTAAAAGAGATTTGGGCATTTAAAAAACATTTCACGTACACAAACGTTCACAATGTTGTTCTTGCTAATTTCCAATTTCATTTTACACTGAGTAAAATAAGACTCAAATCAATTAAATGATTTTTCCAATAGTCGTCATATCATATTTCTTTGATACGAGGATACAGTAAATTTTTATTGAAACAAGATTCAAATGATTCATTCCGGCGAATTACGTTTAGACGAAATTTTCAATTTCATTTGCCTAAATGATATCCTCGCATCAAAGAAATATGTTATGGCGACTATTGGAAAAAACATGAAATTGATTTTAGTAATTTTTTTTCTCGATGTATTTAAAAATACTGATTTGTTGACGGAAAAGAATGTTGTTGGACACTTGTAGATGAGAAGTGATTGTTAAATGTACGAATAATTTTTACCACATGAGAAAAAAATCAACAGAAAAGAAGAGCTTGAAATTGATACCTCGTACGTGGATCGACTTTCCCGAGTAGCATCGACTTCGGAATCGCTCCGGGATAAACGAGAAACTGTGTAACCGGTGCGCCAATTTTACTCAGAGACTCGGCCAGAGTTTTTCTTATCAAGCTCTTTCCACTTCCGGGCGGTCCGACGATAGCCACGCCGGTTCTGCTCTTCAAGAGATCGGACAGTTGGATGCATCTGATGACCACATCATCCCCGAGACCCATGGAGTCGCATATCTCGTCCAGAGCCTTACGCAAATCTTGTCGTGTCGACGAATTATTCGAAACCGACGAGTCTACATTTGGGAAAACGTCGTTCAGTAAATCAACGAATTTTTCCGTGTCCTCCTCGGTGAGCTTTGGCAGAGTCGAAGCTCGAATGGCAACGAGCAGTCGTTCAGTTTCGTTCAATTTTGACGAAGGTTCGGCTGAAGAAGAATCCGTGGGAATTGCGTCGAGAACCGAACGAAGCGCTCTGAGACCCCAGTCGTAGTGAGGTTGTTTGGAAAGCAATTTTTCCGATATGTCCAGAGTCTCCACCAGTTGATTAGCTAGACTCGAAGCCTCGAGGAATCCCTCGCACTCGAGGAGAGCTCTGACTATATCGCATCTGTCGGGGTGCGCCATGCCTATCGGTCGAAAGAGTCTCGCCAACGAATCCGGCAACTTATGTCTTCCACCGTAATCGCTTCCGGCCGGATTCATCGTTATGAAAACGCAACAGTGGGGATCAAGCCTGACGCTCTGTTCGCCTAGTTGTACCTGGCTCATTCCGTCTCTCACAGCTTCCTGCAGGGGACGAACCAACATGGCTACCGCGCTCAGAGTTTCTTCCTCTAGACGATTGAACTCGTCGAAACAACCCCAAGCACCAGCCTGTGCCAGGCCTCCGAGTATTCTTCGCATGCTTCCCGAATCCATTCCTGCGTTAAGTGAAAAAAATCGTATAAGTTATAGGATTCCCGATTTTTAGGTACAACCAAGCATATAACGAAAAGTGACTTAGAAATTTGTCATCGGAAAATCCGTAACTTTCCGAAAATTAATTAATACAAGCATTGGGGGATTAGTATTTCTTTTTTTTACATTTAGAAAGTACTTATTTTTCGGTCAACCTTCGTCACAATTGAAGACCAACACCAATCGTCCAAGAATTGCTGCTAGAGCTTTAACACTTTCGGTTTTTCCTGTGCCCGCAGGACCTGTTGGACTTCCGCCCAATCCGAGTTTCATCGCTTGGGTAACAGCCAGAAAACATCTCTCGGTGAGAGGGGTACGAACGAGACCAACGGCTGCACCCTGGTACTCGAAACGATAAGGAAAATATGCACCAGCGCATCTGATTACAGGACCGTCGTTCTGGAATACAGAAGAATTACTCCGATTAGTTTAGCTTCCTCTTAGAGGAAGGTGTTTTTTCATAGCATTTTTTTTCGTGTTTTTAATGCCTCACTACGTAAAGTAGTCTACACCATCGAGATATGTGTTTTTTAGCTGGAGGGTTATTCTCGAGTCATTCGTTTGTAAAACGTATACGTTCTGACGCATATATTCATTCATACATTTATACTCATACAACGATAGCACTTATACGTTTTACAAACGAATGACTCGTGAATAACCCCCCTGGAGTCCGAATGTGTGTATATGTGTGATGGACACAGATATTTTTATAAATCATATATTCATTATTATTAAGTTATAAATCATCATACTCACGAACGATTTCGAATAGATAGTTGAAATTTGGTACGCAAATACATTAATCACTCCCCATTCTTCAGTACAGTTTTCATGAAAGATGATGTACGATAAGAGATTTTGTGAGAATTTCAGTTTTTTTATTACTAAAAACGCTCGAATTCGCGGAAACATGGCGGGCAATCAATTTTTGAAATTGATTGAACTATCGCGGTACAATGCTTGGTATTACCTTTGGAAAAAAATGGATCCAACCGTTCTAAATTTGAGATTTTGATTTTTTTTTAATTTCCCGAAGAAATTTTATTCTACCTCCAACACGAATTTCTGTGTGAAATATTGTGCCAAGAGTAAAATAAGTTGAAGATTCGTGATCAGTGGAAAAAATGTACTTTAGACATGGTCGCTGAAAGACGAATGACGAAAATTTGATGAAGCAAATTTGTATAAGAAATTCTGAACGCTGAGTTTTTATATCATAATCTTCCTCTGTGAGTAACCAAAACCGCTCATCGACCTACCGAACTATTTCATAGAAGAAGCTTTGCGCAGATCAGACGAAAAATTCGGAAGCAATGTGCACATTGCTTTGCACCTTTTTTAAAAAGTAATTTTCATAGTTACTAGCGCATCAGCGCGGTTCAGAATAATTTAAAGCGATCAAATATATTCTTAACACGATTTTTTTGTTGTAAATAGAAATTCTGAGATAAGAAAGGTCCATTATTTACACTTCTATAACTTCTCAACTGTTTGCCCCAAATCCACGAGGAGTTTTCTCGATTTTCAACAGTTCTTAGCAAATTCCTAGCGACGTCGAGATGATGCACGGTATCCAATAAAAGTCCTCGTGCCTTCAGAGCTATCAAACGATCGCCAGCGTCCTCCAGACCGCGAAATCTTGCTCTTTGAGTCTCGAGAAATTCCACGAGGTTTTTCAAAGCCGTGGAGTCTTCTCTGAGAGCTGCCTCGCAGCGTTCGGTGAAATGAATCCTTTCGGAGAGCAGTAGTACCTGGCAAAATGAAGCCAAGTCACACGAAACTTCGAAACTAAGTTGGGCTCTTCTACTTATCAAATATATTTAAGTATAAGCAATATATATTTGGTCTAATACAGCCTATATGCTCTTTTGGAATTAAATTATCGATGTCTTTATATTTAAATATAAGAAATATATCTTTATATCTCTTTATACCTCCTTTTTCTGCATCCCTATTTATCCGCTATTTATCTTATCTTATATTTTGGAAAGTTCTTTGTTTATTTGGTCAAATTTTCAAGAATCCAGAGGTCCTCCTGCGGGCCTGCCAGGCCCTGATTATATTAAATCCTGTTCGCGGCTTTCCTCCCAGTCTCCGCCGTCATTTTTCGACCGGAAGTGACGCATTTCTGGTAAAAAAAATGAAATTTCCGGACTGTGAATTACGTATTTCCGGTGTCACGTCCTTCCCGTCGAAAAATGAGTTTTCAAACCGAAAGTGACGTATTTTCTGTAAATCTCCGGAAATCTAAATTTCTGGATTCCAAATTCGTTACTCCATGACGAGGGCGCGGAGTGCCCGTGCGATAACAACCTGCTCGTTTTTCATAACATAAAATGAACTCGTCGCCGCCGTCGTCGGGTACAAGAATCGGGGGAACGTGAAGTCTGTCACTAATAGGGACGAAATATCAATAATAGGGATATGAAGGGGGTCCATAATAAGGGTGAAGGGTCGATAATAGGAACGGGAAAGTTACTGATAAATTTGAGGAGAGACACTTGTAGGGATACGGAGAGGGCACTTATAGGGACATATCTCACGAAATATTGGCTCTGACATTTTCAATTTCTATTACAGGAACAAATGGAAGGACAAGTAGCAACAAATATCAATTTAAAAGTAGATTAGGAGTATAGAAAATTATTTTACAAAGTGAATGCGAACGTGCGTGCTACAACTACTAGTTTAAATATATATGAGAAATATATATTATTTTAATATGATACTTCTAGTATGAACCTGAGCTGGATAGAGCGAAGGATCCGGTGTAGTATCGACAAGACATTTGTCCAAGCTTTGCGAAAGAGCTTCTCTCATACCGTCCTCGAGATTGGCAAGCCATTGAGGCAAAGGATCACCGAGATCGATCGGTTGAAGAAGATTCAGTACTTCTCCTTCCGGCGAAACTACTGCTTTCAATTTTCTGTCGTCCCTCACCACCGATCCGATACCCTGATAAAGTTTCGGTAAATGAGCGTCCAACCCACCACCACTTCCGGAAATAAGTTCGAGAAGATCCTCGTCGCTCAGAAAATAGAGTCGAGGGTACGATGACCGTTTTTCCTGAAATTCAATATGAACGAAAAGGATTTTTTAAACTAATTCCTCCTTTCTTAAAAAAAACGTAGCATGAATTCATTATTTGATCGTTTTACCTCGAGAAACTCGTCCAAGCTTCGTTGGCACCTATCCAGCAGATCTTTTAAATTTAACAGCGCCGGAAGTGGCAATCTTCTTAGAGATGGCACTCTAGGATCTCTCGCGACTTCGCCCATCAGATACCTGAAGAAAATAAGAAAAAAGTATTCGAAAAGAGTTGACTTTTACGATTTTTGCTTCCTCATGGAGGAAGCTTTGTTTTCGTGAAAAAATTTTTTTTCGAGATTTTAGTGTCAGTACTTAAAATAGACTGAAACGTCGAGAAATGTGATTTTTAGCTGGCGTCCGGACGTGTGTGTGTGTGTGCGCGTGCGCGTGCGCGTGCGCGTGCGCGTGCGCGTGCGCGTGCGCGTGCGCGTGCGCGTGCGCGTGCGCGTGCGCGTGCGCGTGCGCGTGCGCGTGCGCGTGCGCGTGCGCGTGCGCGTGCGCGTGCGCGTGCGCGTGCGCGTGCGCGTGCGCGTGCGCGTGCGCGTGCGCGTGCGCGTGCGCGTGCGCGTGCGCGTGCGCGTGCGCGCGCGCGTGCGCGTGCGCGTGCGCGTGCGCGTGCGCGTGCGCGTGCGCGTGCGCGTGCGTGTGCGCGTGCGTGTGCGTGTGCGTGTGCGTGTGCGTGTGCGTGTGCGTGTGCGTGTGCGTGTGCGTGTGCGTGTGCGTGTGCGTGTGCGTGTGCGTGTGCGTGTGCGTGTGCGTGTGCGTGTGCGTGTGCGTGTGCGTGTGCGTGTGCGTGTGCGTGTGCGTGTGCGTGTGCGTGTGCGTGTGCGTGTGCGTGTGCGTGTGCGTGTGCGTGTGCGTGTGCGTGTGCGTGTGCGTGTGCGTGTGCGTGTGCGTGTGCGTGTGCGTGTGCGTGTGCGTGTGCGTGTGCGTGTGTGACAGACTTGCGTCGTTTAAAACGACTATAACTCCGAAACGGTTCGAGATAGCCAGTTGAAATTTGGTACACTAGTAGAGTGGTCACGTCTCTTCCCCCGGTACAATTTTCATGATGATTGAGGCCTGTTTCGAGATTTTATGCGATTTTGAAATTTTTGAAAAAGGTCGTGGTAGCTCTAATTTGCGTAAATTTTGAACGATCGTCCTGAAATTGCACTTAAATATAATACTATGGCCAAAGATCTTTGGTATTGAATTTGGCCGAAATCTATCGAAGCAGTCAGATTTTATGGAATTTTGATTTTTTTTTTAAATTTCTAAAAACAGTCTAATTCGAGTAAACATGAAGGTATCGAGCTCAAATTGGGCACGGGAATGGACTAACACTGTAAATTTGCCGAAAATGGATCGAACCGTTTAAATTTTCTGGGATTTTGAAATTTTTGAATTTTTTCAAAAGTTGTATTTTTTGTCCGACACGAGTTTATGTATCAAGTGTCGTCTCAGGAGTAAAATAATTTGGAGACTTGTCATCGGTGGGGGAAAAATACATTGGACGTGGCCACAAAACGGTGAATATTGGATAATTGACTTAATAATTTAAAAAAAAATCTTTTTCCAAAACCCTGTATTTTCGTTAATTAAAATAGGTGCACGGATGTAACAAAGCGAAGACATCGGTGTATTTTTTCGCGCTGAACCTGAATCGACCAGTCGTTTTGCATAAAAGGCAAACACGACGTTGACGTTAAAACAAGTTGAGAATTAAATTTTTCATATCGCTTCCTCATAAAAGTTGAAAATTGAAATTTTCATGTGGCTTCCTCATAAAAGTTGAAAATTGAAATTTTTATATGGCTTCCTCATAAAAGTTGAAAATTGAAATTTTCATATGGCTTCCTCATATAAGTTGCAAATTGAAATTTTCATGTGGCTTTCTCATAAAAGCTGCAAATTGAAATTTTCATATGGCCTTCTCATAATGTTCCTTTATTTGCGAAGCTTCCTCTATGAGGAAGCCAACAATACAGAAAATGCTTCCTCATAGAAGAATCTTCGCAAATAAAGGAACATTATGAGAAGGCCATATGAAAATTTCAATTTGCAGCTTTTATGAGAAAGCCACATGAAAATTTCAATTTGCAACTTATATGAGGAAGCCATATGAAAATTTCAATTTTCAACTTTTATGAGGAAGCCATATGAAAATTTCAATTTTCAACTTTTATGAGGAAGCCACATGAAAATTTCAATTTTCAACTTTTTTTTATCATCCTTTCTCATCACCTGAATTCCTTATCGGCTCTCGACCACCTTCCAGAGTCATTCGGTGCTGCCCCGCTTCCATAAACTGGCTCGAGATAGACCCACTTTCGCTGAAGGGCACTTAGAGCTTTTATGCGTTCCTCAAGCTCGAAGAGGGCGGTCTCGCAACGAGCAGCTCGTGCAGCGAATCTCTCATAACCAGAAGCTCCTTTGGCACCTTCCAGAATGAGTTTCAGCTCTCCCGCACGCGCGAGCAATTCGCCGTATTCGCCGACGAGAAGAATAGCTGAATTTTGACTGTCCTTCGATTCGTTAAGCTGGAGGGAAGCTGTGGCTTCCCAAGCCTCAAGCTCGGCCAGAGCCTGGCGAATTCCACTCTCAGCGATGGCTCTTTTCGTTATTTCCTACGCATCAGAAAGATGTTAAATGCAATAGTTATTATTTCTATAATGTCAAAGCTATCAATTATTCAACCTTGACACGATCGACGTTGTCGCTGATCATCTTCGAGCTCTTCAACAAATGACCGAGCGTTATATCTCGCGAATTCGTCACATTGTCGAGTCCTAGCAATGGTCGCAATTCTGTCCAATGTTCCTCGGCAAGTTCGTCACCCCGAAGAAGCTGAAGCCAATCTATATCGGACCGTATCTCTTTTATCTTCTTTCCCACAAACGTGTCGACTTCGATGCTGGAATCTTTTGGCTTTTCTCCGTCGACATCGTTGTTCTGTGATCGTATTCTCGTTTCCCACGAATCTAACCAGTCGTGAAGCCTCGGCAGTCTTCTTCTCGCCACGCTCCATTCTTCGGTACCTTGATTCTCCAGCTCTCTGAGAAATTCCTCTTGGAATCGACAGTTGGATTCTTCAGCATCAAGTTGCGCCTCCAGACGTCTCGAGATTACTGGGTCATCGTCGAGAACTTCGCCGAGATCCAGATCGAGTCTTTGACAATCAGACTTCAGAGCTTCCCTCTGCTCGGTCATCGTTGTCCAACGTTCTCTCATTGTGGCGATCCAGTCGATAGTCAAAGCGTCCGGTTTTGCTGACCATTTGGCTTCCCAACGTTCTTTCTCGTCCTGAAGAGCGACGGCCCTGTGGCGAAGATTAATCTTAGCGTCTTCCAACTGTCGAGCCACGACACTGCGATGCTTTTCCAGACGCTCCGACAGACCTTCCCAGGCGGTGTGAGCTCCGGGGAGACCTACAATAAAAAAATTACTCCGTGGTCACTTAGAAACAAGTAGATCTATTGGCTAAGACGTTTTTTTCAATTAGACGATATGAGAGGATAGTATTAATCGAGTTTGGTAGATCACACCAGTCAGATAAATGTTTTTTTTTTTTAATTCCTATACATATAAATTTAAGTGGCCCGATGTGCATGCATGTCTGTCTGTAAGTTCTCGGGAATGATAGATCGTCAGGACTCGGGGTATATTAGAACCTAGGGCCTGGGAGTATGATAGACTCCAGGATCTGGGTTATCATAGAACCCAGAATCTGGACTATGATAGAACCCAAGACTTGGCGTATTATAGACCTCGGAGCCTGGGATAGGATAGAAACCTCGCTATGTCGCTTCGGGCTCATTTCGAATAAGTTCAAGAAAAATAAAAGAAAATTGCAAGTACCTCTCGATGGTATAAAAATCTGACAAAAATTCATGCATATCAAAGGTACTGATGAAAAGATTAATTTTGCATAATAATAATTCTAAAATGTTATTAACAAATTAATCAAAAAAATTATTTTTAACAAATTACCCGGTAAACAAACAATTAGCTGAACAAACCATTTAAGTGATGAAATGCAGTTAAATGAAATGAAAAATTCATTTAACTTAAAAATCTGAAAAAATTCATCCGTATTCAGAAAAATGAACGAATCATTTTCATAAAAAAAAGTTGCCGGATAATTTGTTAAACAATTAATTTTTTTATTAACTTGTTAATAACATTTTGGAATTATTATTATGCAAAATTAATCTTTTCAGTACCTTTACTATGCATGAACTTTTTCAGATTTTTCTACCGTCGAGAAGTATTTGCAATTTTCTCTTATTTTTCTCGAACTTATGCGAAATGAGCCTGAAGCGACATAACTACCTTAAATAAATGTATACTAATAAATCCGTCAATTAAAAGTTAATCGATGTAAATTGATTTATAACAACGTTAATGACAGTGACTCACTCATTGCAAGCGCGCAGAAAACACGAGCTACAAATCATAATGAATTATCTGTCGTTGTATAAGGTAAAACGGGCGTATTTGTAAATCAACATTCCACAGTTTGTAATCTTTTGAAGATTTCTTTTTTAACCGAATCATCACTTTATGACTAAGTTATTAAGGCATTCCCATAGATCGTAATTCGACCACTCTACCCTACCATCAAGTTTTTCCTTCGTCCAAGCAGCTAAGACTCTCGCAAATCCCGTAACAGCTTCGAGCTCTTCGGCGATCGTCATGGATTCACGTTGAATTCGCCCGTGAGTTTCGTAAGCGAGGCCAACTTCCCCAACGTTTCGAGGTCGGTAATCCAATTCTTTAGCGGCATTCGATAGAAATTCAACGACAGCAACGAGCCTCGATGACGCTTCTGCTCGCAGATCCGAGGACAAACGATCCCAGTATCTTCGCGACGCAGACTCCAGATCGATTCGTGTTGTTCCAGTATCGATCGTTATGCACCATATCTTCACTTCGCCTCCTCGTAATTTGCCGACCTGCAGATTCATAAAGTTAACCGCTGTTCGACCAAAATTAGGTATTGAGAGTAGCGAAGGCTTCTTCGATTGAAATCGACTATTACCTCCTGCGCCCATTGTTTTGCATCTTTGAAAGCTCGCTCCCATTCTTGCGGCGATTTACCCTTTAACCTGGGAACGATCATGATTCATTTAGCGTCGAAATTGTCGTGCATACTTAGACAGTTCACAGAATAGATACATAGAAAAAAAAAGTTTCTACATTTGACAACATTTATTATCCATAAGGTCCACAATTGTTTTTGTTTTAATGCCACATTTTTGATGTATTAACGGACCGTACTACCTAAAAAATTTACCTAAAAAAAGACAAAATCCATATCTGACTGGATACACATTTTTTACAACCGATGATTTGTATTCATCTTATTCGAGTGACTATATACAATAATGAAAGTACCGTTATGTTGTAACACTAATTTTTTTCACTGGTACCCGAGTAAAAGTCTGTTTGCTGAAATTAACAAACTTCCCTCCAATTCTTTTCTACTATTTTTTTAAACATTTTTGATACTTTATTATTTTTTTCACATTTAAGGTCAAGTCTCAAAAATATAGATGGATAAATGAATTCAAAGCTATATTTTTAAATGTAAAAAGCACATGAAATTTCACCCAAAGTCTCATGAAAAAGTTTTCGGATGGGACAGAGAGCCAGACAAACCTACAGAAATGGGTAAATGCTTTTCTGGCAAGACATTTAAAACACACATTTCCAAACCATAATCGGACAGTCTGATTTTTTTTTATGTAATACTTTCTCTGATTACATAGTTCAAATGTGACTCAAAAGTAAAAAATGGTGGACATTTGTAGACAAGAAATAGTTGTACAAACACCTTTTTTGCATGCACATCGTGTACCTTTCGCCAACGTCAATCCTTGCCGGAGCTGACAACGGTATCCACTTGAGTCGCACGGCTTCGATAGCAGCTATCGCAACCTCCGCCTCTTTGTAGACACCTCCGTAAAGATATGCACTTCTGTAAACCAACCCACCAAATTGCCCGTCAGCAGGATCACCGACGCCGCGGAAGTTTGTCGGAATAGCGAGAAATCGACGAAGTCCTGAGTACAGTTTAGATCGAGTTTCTTCCAGAGGTGGCCGCCATTGAAGATTTCCATCGCGAAAGGTCAATTCTACTCTGATCTCCGGCAATTTTCTTGTAAGTGCCGGGAGTGCAGCCCTATATGAACAAAATTATATATTCACCTCAATGCTAGAAAAACGCGTTGCGTCGATGCTTCAACATGGTGGCCACTAACAACAGTGGAAAAAAGTTCCCTAACGTATCCCCCATTTTTTATTAAAATTCAAAGTAACAATGCGAGTAACAGTGACCAATTAATGGAACTAATGACATCAGCCGGTATTTTTAAAAAATGTACACTCCATTTAATGCTGACGTAAAAGAAAATGTATATATCTTGATATTTCAACGATAATAATTTTTTTTTAAATTATTTCATGGAGGAATTTTAATGATGTTTTCTTGTTTTGTAAAGACACTAATTTTAGCCAACGAGTTAAAAGAATTCTCGATTTCGCTTCCTCAGGGGGAAACTTTGGTTCGGTAAAAAAAATGTCGAAATTTTAATGAAAACGCGTTCAGAATGTTCCAAAACGTCGACAAATCACATTTTTACAAACTGAATCAGACGCGAAAAATTGACACCGCTATATCTCGAGAGTGCCTCGACCGATCACGCTGAAATTTTACACACAACATGCGTGATTAATAGTCAATGTTTTTGTACAGTTTTATTGAAAAAATGTGCATGTGTTGTATTTTTTTTACGCTATTTTTTATTTCTTCAAAAGTGTCGTTTTGCATTCTAGCTGTTACCATTTTTTAACTATCTGGGTAAAAACGCGCACACAAATTTCGAGAAATTTCGAGAGAATCCATCGAGCCATCATTTTGAATTTTTTAAATTTCATGTAAAATTAGTGATTTAGACAAAATTCCCCTCATTAATTATTCATTTATGAATAAAATAAGTGTCAGATTTGTGACCAACGTGAACAAATACATGAAGTAAAGACCCGGAGCGACGACTAGCGAAAAAGTTCATCGGGAATCGTTTTTGTAGCCAAAATTGCAAAAATGAGTGATTTTGCGTATTTTCAAATTGTGATTTCTTTGATTTCCGATGGCATCGCGGAAAAACCCGGGTGCCTATCGTGTTTTACGACAAGAAATAAAAAAAATGATGGATACGATGGGGTTGAAAAACCTAGGTAAAGAGGTATCATTTGGATTTCTTGAATAAAAATTGAAAGTGCCAAAAAATTCAGGAGCGCATAATTCCATATATTTTTTCGTGCCGAACCGAATCGGCCAGCCATTTTGCATAAAAGTCTAACATGACATTGACGTTGGAAAAAGAGGAAAATTGAAATTTTCATATCGCTTTCTCATAAAAGTTGAAAATTGTAATTTTTATATTGCTTTCTCATAATGTTCCTGTATTCGCGAAACTCCCTCTACGAGGAAGGCAAAAACACGGAAAATGTTTTATCATAGAAGATACTTCGCAAATAAAGGAATATTAATGTGGATATGAAAATTACATTTTTAAACTTCTTTCCTAATTTCCCTGACCATTTTTAACTTTCTGTCATTTGCAGGATTTCAAGATTTTCCCTGGCTAGTGACCTGCATGTTCAAAGTTAACTTCATCCCCTTACCGATACGCCACGCCGAGAACCTTCAATAGCTGTCGATCCCAGTGGAGTTTCCAAACTTTGGTATTGCCGTATTCCTTCTCCACTTCCTCGACGATTGTACGAATATTTCTGAGTGCCTCCTTCCAAGCGCCTTGACTTCCGACGAGATTGACTATCTCTCCTTTCAGTAAACCGGCGACCAATTCTCGAAGAGCCGCGTGCTTCGAGGCAAGCTCGGAATTCTGTCTCGCAAATTTTCTAACGAGTTCTCGAAGCCGACTGGTGTATGTGCCGACGGCACACGGATCTGACCAAACAACGCCAGACTGTTCGCGGACGGCCCGAGCCAGTTCGAGGGCAGTGGCGAGCATGAGCGGCCTCTGCGAGGGGACCATGCGATCTCCTATAGTATTGTGAAACGTGGCCACTTGCTGAAGTGCTCTCGCCCGACCAGCGAGAGCACCGGCACGCTCGACGAGATCTCTCACTTCTCGGGGGAGTTCGACACCCTGGCCGGCCAATGATCGAGCTTCTCTCACCAGGGTCGTCAGACGGGGATCGTAATTGACTCGCATCATGCTCGAACCCGTGAGCTCGACGACCGCCGAATCCGTTCCGAGTGTCAACTCTTTACGATCTATCGCCGACTTAGTCTCGTTCACCTGGTGCAATCATATCATTCAGGTCTTTATAATCTTGACAGGATTTTTACTTTTTGCTTACTTGTCAAAGCGTTGTTTTCATGGCATTGTTTTGTTTGATGTTGAAAATATCGAAAAACTCATTTAGAGAAAATGTAGGCTTATGTTTGTGCTTGTGTGTGTGTATGTGTAATTAATGGCTTGATCGTATCGTATTGAAATTTGTCACGCGAATTATTCTATCCCTTTTTTATGCTTCGCAAGTCTGTAAGAGATTATATTTTATATATTTTCTCTTGCAAGAACTCTCAAAGCGATCATAGTCAGTTAATGTATTGCCTGAGTATTTATTGATATGGAGTACGGAACCCAAAAATAATACGCATCTTTTGCGAGAATTAAAGAAGGTGTCCTTTCGCATGCTCTTATATTGACGGCCGGGTACACTTCCGCTTGCGAAAAAAAAATTGGGTTGGCGCCATCTAGCGGCGAATGCCGTTGGTTGATGACCCAATGTTGGCGTCTCATTGGCAAACCGACGATTGACACGTCGATATTCGGCCGAACATTGGTCTAAAATCGGAAGACCAATGGTTCGTCATCCATGCATCAACAGACCAACAGTTGGTGAATCGATCTTCGGCTGAACGTTGGCTTAAAATCGGTAGACCAATGGTTGGTGAGTTCATGCACGGCTGAACATTGACCTCGGACGACAAACCAACACAATTGTTGGGTTGTTGTCTCAGGTCAATGCCGAGCCGAGCCACCCGAGGCCAGCCGAGCATGAACTCATCGACCATTGGCCTGCCGATTTTACGATTGGCGAATCGACACCCGGCTGAGCATTGGTCGTAAATTGTCCAACCAATCCATAGCGAGCCAATACTTGGCCAAACGTTGGCTTGACATCAGCAGACCAGTGGTTCGTAAGTTCATGCATTAACACACCAACGGTTAGCGAATGGATATTCGACTGTCCATTGGCATAATATCGGCAGACCAAAGGATGGTCAACTCAGATCGACAAATCAATGATTGTTAAACCAATACTTGGCCTATATCGTTACGTCAACACTGACTCGCTGATTGGCCATTTTCGTTCAATCGGAACCTCCATGGGATGGTGGATATTACGAAGAGAAGGGATCGTTACTTCTTGGAAGCACAATCTACGCGGATCAGCTATAGCGGAATTAGGAACAGGCATCTCGATGATTCTCGGTGAAGAAGAAGAAGGTATCGATAAGTCGATCCTTCTTGAGAAACTTTGCGATGCAGGGAAAATGCTTGCGGGTCTGTATTACTCGCAGTCAGTGGGCATAAAGGGATTCATATCATCGACTTTATACAAACAACTGCGACCATTTCTGGATAACGTCGACACAGATGAGTTGTTATACCCCACAAAGTTGTTAGAGATGGTAAAGGATGCGAAAACAATCGAAAAGACGAGTCAAACGTTGAAAGCGCAAGCCCTGGTCGCAAAAAACCACTCAAAAAATCTGTCTTTAAAGTGGGCGAATACTCGCGATTGGCGAGTATTATAAAGGGAAAGGAATAAACATGCAACCTGCATCACAACATCAGAGATCCTCGCATCACAACATCAGAGATCCTAGAGACCAGATGGTAGCGCTCAAGGAAAGCATACAAGCAGGAAAACTGCAATACCAAATTGCAAAGTGGAGAGAAATAACAAATGATCCAGTTATCCTCGAACATATTGAAGGATATATAATAACATTCATTAGACCCCCGATCCCATATATTCCACCGCCTCGACCCAGCTTCACAACCGAAGAATTTCATAGACTTCGAGCGGCTTTCGATCAACTGTTATGTAAACTGCCATCGCCCAATATAAACCTTGCGAGAATCAATTCTTATCGCTATATTTCTGCGACCCAAACCAGACCGTTGAAAGAGGTTCATTATCAGCCTTACAAAGTTAAACAAGTTTATCGCAACTCATTTCAAAATCGAAGATCGCACAACGACGTCGATTCTCGTAGCACCAGACGATTTTTTGACTTCGAAATCACGGATGCATACTTCGCAGTAATAGTTCACAGTTCCAGTAGGATGTATCTCCGTTTTCAATTCAAAAATGGAACATACGAGTTCAAGTGCCCTCCTTTTGGACTCTGTACGGCTCCGATGATTTTCTTGCGCCGCAAAGGCCTGCATTCGACGATATACATAGATGATCTACTGATCGGTAATTCTTTCGAGTCGTGTTTATACAAGATCTGTGAATCGATAACACTGCTAGAAAACTTAGGCTTCACAATCAATTGTCAAATGAGTTCACTCATCCTGAGAAAGCGTTGCTCTTACCTCGGTTTCGTGTTGGATACGGAAAAATACATAGTAGAATTAACGGAATCGGAAAGTGTACAATTGCAAATCGGTAATTTCAAGATAAGATACATCGCTCAACTATTAGGGACATTAGTCGCGTGCTCGCCGAGTATCGCGTACAACAGCGTATATAGTAAAGACTAGTGCGAGGAAAATACATATCGCTCATGATAAATAATGGAGATTACGACAAGAAGATGACCCTTAGGAATTGCGTAGTCGAAGAAATTAGCTGGTGGACGAACAACCTACATAAGGTTAACCCCATCAGAACATTCAAATTCCGACTCGAAATAAATTCGGACGCGGCCCTGACCGGCTGGGGAGCACAATGTAATGGAGTGAACGCACAGGGGTTGTGGGACAACGCCGAGAAAGCTTATCACATAAACCATCTCGAATTAGTAGCTGTACTGTTCGCGCTAAAAAGCTCTCGCCTTAAGGTGGCGTGAAAGTCACGTGACAGAGCCAGGATTGTCAGAGAGATAGCAGCATTGGTTTTACCGTGGAGCCAGAGACAGCGACAGAGAATGTCTTTAACTTCACCTTCATAAACATCTATAATATCGAGCTTGCTTCAAAAGACATGGAGATAAAAATAACAGACATAATTAAAACCTTCAGAATTAGACCGTCACAATCAAATCTAGTACTATAGTTTTTCAAACAGAGACCGAAGAAATGTGTGGCAAAAACAATACTAAGATACCTGGACGGGACCAAAGATATCAGAGGAATGAACAAACATTTGTTCATAACACCGAGAAAGCTATACAAATCAGAAAACACGCAAACAATAAGCCGATGGATCAAAAGCCTTCTGACGGAATCCGGAATACACACAAAGATTTTCACGGCGTATAGCACAGCAACTTCGCCAGCCGCTCTGCGGAAAGGAATCGACATTGGTACCATCCGGAAAATGACTGGTCGGAAAACTCGCAAACATTTGCGAATTTTTATAATAGACCGCTAGCTTCAAACAAAAAAAGATTTCGCTAGGACCGAAAAACGGACATGTACGTTCGGTAAAGAAACGGACCGTAAAAAACCCGTGAAACTGTCGGTAACATTTTCGGTTATAAAAGCTGCAAGAGGACCGAACCGTTTCCAACAAAAATTTCATTTGGTCCGTTTCCGGTTGCGAGAACCGAAAACGGATCAAACGAGTCGCATGGTCTTTTTTGTAACCGAGAAATATTGAATGTCGTAAAAAAAAACTTCCCAGTTCTTTTGTTTCTCCGTAAAGAACTTTAGGTTGGGAGTGTACATGTAATAACATCCTTAATACAAGAAACCAGAGGGGAAGCATAATGTCGCAATTTCAATTGATGCCTTTTTGGCTCTGAAAAAAAACGGTCCACATCGAATTTCGTTAAAGAAAGTTCAATCGTCGTTAAAATTAATTCCGTCCGTTTGCGATTTTTGCAACAGCAAAGAGCGCTAAACCAAAAACCAAAAAGATACGGTCCGGTTATCCACTTCATGCGGTCCGTTTCCGTCCCCAACGTACGGATCCATTTTCGGTCCGTTTTACAAGTTACTACAACGTTAACGTTGTAGTAACTTGCTAAGTGACTACAATACCGATCCGGGATTGGAGGATGAAGGAAGGAACGCTGCCAAACCGACGGAGTGGAAGGCCAAAATCGGGGTATAAAAAGACAGCGATTTCGGCAGCTGATCAATAGTTAAACGATCATCAGTTCATCGGATCTAACTTACCATCAGCCAGCTGATCTAACTTACCATCAGCCAGCTCTGCCAGGACTAAAAGCGAAAAGTGAACTACAGTGAATTAAGGCGAATAAAAGAGAAATATTCAAAAATCTGAACATATAAAATGTTGAGCCGAGTTTGGACTTATAAAAATTCGTGCCAAACAAAGACTTATAAATAATCTGTGAAGTGCGGAAATCGTACTTTGCGATGCTAGTACGGAAAAGCGGTCTTTCGACGAAGGGTGTGAAGTTGGCTACACGAGTCGGATCGAGAGCTACAACGGCACGAGGCGAAGCCTAGTGACGTTTGTAGCTCGAGACGAGGTGAGTGCTGCCTAATCCCCAACCGCCGTCGGAAGACCGCTTCTCGTATAAGTATCGCATACTACTTTTTGTGAGAAGTGCACGAAAATTCCCGCTTTTCGTGCGTGTAAAGTGCGTTTGGAAAAATACCTACAGTGACAGATAAGTATACGCGAAAGTAACTCGTATGTTAAACAAGCCGCATCGCGGCTCATTGGGGGGCCCCGCCCCCCAAACCCCCCTAAGAATGTCCCTTCGGGACATTTTTAAGGCACTCACAGATTTGTACGCACGCCGCACTTTGCGCTCCGCTCGTGTTGTAGTATAGATATATCTGATTGCAAAAAAATGGCAAAAAGCTGCGCTTTTTCGCAATAGGCACGACCGTCTATTGTCGCGCTCCATTAGGGAAAACCGGGGTTATGGGTCAAAATGGGGACATGAAATGTTATGACATTTCATGTCTCCATTTTGCCCCATGGAGATATGTCTCCGTGGGGCAAAATGGGGTACCCAAAATTATCGAATAAATCGATTCATGATCGTCAACAAACGACGGAAACCGGGGCAAAATGGGGACACGAAATGCCATATCGACATGGGGCAAAATAGGGTAATAATGAAGCTAACAAAAGTACCCCGTTTTGCCCCAGATGGTTTTTTTTTATATCACTTCAAAACCGGCGCCAGTATAATGTTGGTGTGAAGACCAATGGATCTATGGTTTCGGTACCGTTGTAGCAGGTTTTATTGCCTAGCGTCCCCGTTTTGCCCCGATCTACCCTATAATAATTGCCCGTTGCGCTGCGCGCTTCGTTTCTACATTAGAAGGGCGTGTTTTCTGTATGCAAGACACGTATAATATGGCTTTTTCTTCGCGGGTGTTGATCTTCGATGGTATAAAGAAAAATGTTATAATATCCGCTTTATGATATAAAGTCGAAATTTCTGTTTCATGTAAGAATTGTGCATTGAGGGTCAGCACCGTAACAAACATGAATTTCAGGTTTTACCGATCGCGGTACTTCATATGCTGTTTAAGAACTATGTATGGTGTGTATGTAAAATTTAAAACCCTTTGTTTAAGTCGTTGGGTTGATAGAATGAACAGACTTAAAACAAACATTTCTTTAGTATTTTTGTGCCTGATACAATACCCGACCGCGTTTCTCCGATCCTCGGGAGCCAATCCAATTAAGCACGGCCGCGTAAGTTGGATACCCCACTACCTGCCCAAGTACCTGCCCACCGTCCCTCTCCATACGCAAAATTCCCTTTTCGAGCGCCGTTACGCTTTGCGCGTGGAGATACGTATAGCCGCATAAATGACCGTAATATAAGCGTGCAGCGTGTATAGCCCATAAAAATCTCGTTTTATAAATTACGCATTTTATATTTTTTTGATTTGTTGCTTTGCTAAAGTTAACAAGCCTTTGCTTCCTCGTAGACAAAGATTTTTCGTGAATCCAATAATTCGATATATCGCTTTCTCATAGAGGAAACTATGATTTTGTAAACAAAAAAACCGCGAGATTTTAACGTCAGAGTACTTAAAATACTCTAAAACATCAAGGAATGTGATTATTAGCTGGCGTCCGGATTTATGTGTGTGTGTGTACGTGTAATCATATCGCTTCGTTCGGAAAAATAAGTTTTTTATCAGAGGAAAAATTTTATCAATGATAAAAATTGGAGCTGTCGTTAATGCCCGAAGACATCCGGTATGTTCCCGGAAAAGGTGCCAAGGTTTTATTTGTTTCCTTGTAACATTCGAATTTTTTTTTTTTTTTTATATCGTCGCGCATGCGGCTTGGGGATGAAGCAAAGATACCAACTTTTTCGCTCCTAACTCTAAACGTTATGAAGTTCCCTGGTAACGAGTTTTACTAACCTAACAGACCCGACCACCAACCGAACCACCTTCGAAACTACCGTAGTGATTTGGGGCAAAAAGTTTACGAAGCATTTTGTCGAAACCACTACGCATGCCACCGCTCCATGAAACGCGTATTAAATGGTGGTTTCGATGGCGGAATAACGGAATATACCACCAGTCACACCATTCTTTTTACAGCGGTTGGCACGTACCGAAAAAAGTTTGGTTATACTCGAAAAAATTGGTTTGAATTATCATCATGAATTATACCAATTTAGGATATCATATTACGCATTTCGGAGAGAGAAAAACCTAACAACCTAAAATTGGGCTCGAACTCGGGACCTTACGCGCGCTAGCCTAGAACATTAACGCTGTGCTACCTTTTGAATTTGAATTTTTTTCATTCCTAGGAAGATTTGAACACAGCAAAAAACCTCTTATGTGAAGTGAATGGACAATGAATATTTTATTTATTTATTTATTTATTTATTTACTGAAAAGAAAAGGTATTATACGAATCCTCCGCAAAGTTTATTTTTATTAGCATTTATTTTTACATGTAATTTACATAAATAAATGCTAATAAAAATAAACTTTACATAGGACTCATATCAAGTACCTTTCGTTTTCAGTAATAATTTCAGTAAATGAATAAATAAAATATTCATTGCTCATTCACTTCAAATAAGAAAATCTTTGTTACGTTGAAATCTCGCTGGGAATTCAAATGATTAGGAAATGCTGGAAAACAATTCAAATGATAGGCGGTAGCGTGGCGTTAAGGTTTGAGGTTAGCACGCGAAACGTCTCAGATTCGAGCCAAACTTTAGGTCGTTAGGTTTATTTCTTTGTCCGAAATGCCTAATATAGTAATGTATCCTAAAATTGATGTAATTCGTGATTATGATTCAAACAAATTTTTGCCAATATTACGAAAAGTTAACTTCTAGACATCAGATAGCTTATAGTTACCATTCGGGCGGACATATGTAACCCATTCGGATGACTTTTTCGTACCAGATCTCTTTTTGCTACTTGGGTTATTCCGTAGTCACTATCATTTAAAACGAATATCGTGGAGCGATGGTTTGCGTAGTGCTTCCGACAAAATATTCAGTAAACTTTTTGCACAAAACCACCATGGTGAAAAACATCGTGAAAACATGGTGATAAGATGCCGCTGTAATAATAGCAGTAAAAATGTATAATTTTGTCAATAAATTTTCTTTGACTACTACCACGACTAAGATTTTACAGAAATTAAAATTTTGGCAACATAATTCTACGGGCACACTAGTTCTAATAATGTTTTAGCAATCGGACTAACAAGTTATGTGCATATGGACTTTCATTGACTTTTAAATTTAATGAGATAAAATTATTTTTTAATTTTATGACAAATGTTATAAAAGTTCTTCGCCTCAGGGACAAGTTTCCGTATAAAATTTTCAGCTAGGAAGAAAATAAGTGATAGATTCGTGATCAGCGTGGAAATAATATAAAAGACACAGTGAAGAAACGGCGACTAACGAAAAAAAGTATAAGGAATATTTATAGCCGATATTGCAAAAATTCACGATTTATGGCATTTTCGAGCCGTCAAATCGTTGCTTTCTGATGGAATTGGAGAGGAACCTAGGTTCTTACTGTGTTCCACGGGAAAAAAGTTGCACATTATATTCTTTTACTCACAAAGTTTCTTGTGACAAAGCCACATAATCTCAGAAAATGGTTTGTCAAAGAAACTTAGTAAATTAAATTAAATTATACGAGGAGGCTATGTGAAAGTGTCAATATCCAGCCTTCTTTTTGTACGTCTCCGATTGTTGACACTAATTAGAAATAATCATACCCAGGCATCGACGAGGTGCTGCCGCCTCTTCTCAGCATCTTTGGATGCCACTGCAATTCTCTCGGAGGCGTCCTGGTATCCCGGAAGATCGTCCAGTAATTCCTTAGCCAATTTATTCAGAACTTCCAATCGTATCTCTGCCGCACGGGCTGATTGGACTTCCTGAAGTATTCGAGGACTGTCCAAGAGACTCTCTGTATCCGGTCCGGATTGGCACGATTCAACAAGATCGCCGAGTGCCGCGAGAAGCGACTCACGCTCTCCTCGAAGAGCTCGTCTCAGACCCTCGCGTTTCATGAGCTCCACGTATCGCTGAAACTCTCCGGCAAGGACGGTTGGATTACGAGCTCCAGCTATCTGCTTCCTCAGCTTTTCTGTTACTTTCTCCTCGGCAGGAGTCAAGCTGTCCTCGAACCGATGCTTCAGTCTTTCCCACTCGACGTCTTTCCCATCTTCGCCGAGGCCAACTACGAAAAGTTTGACCGAGTGATTTGAAGTAAAGAAAATCCGAAACATTATTTTAGAAAAAAAAAATATAACAAAAAGTTGTTACGAATTAAATGTTATGTCAGCGATGAAGATGATAAGTTTATGACATTATAACTCTAACATAGCTACAGGTTAAATCTATTTTGTCTACGCAATTTTGTGAGATTACAACCACATATATCTGATTATAAATGTGTTCCTCGGTCAAAACTGTCTTCAGATTTCTCTTTCTATAATCATTTTTTTTTTTTTTTTGCATTTTTAGTAGTTCTGTGACAATATCCATATTTCACTCGACGTACTTTTTTTTACACCCGATAGTTTGTTTTTACTTCAATCGAGTGACAACGTAAGATAATGCAGATAACGCTATACTGGAACACTCATTTTTTTCTGACTACGAACTCTCATGAAAATGAACCATTGGTCGTCAAATAGTTACCATTGAATCTGAATGGTGTACTGAATGGTACATTAGTGGTAACCATTCGCTCCGAATGGTATGAATGATGAACTATTGACACTTTCAATGGTTATGATTCGTCCTTTGACCATTGGCGAATGGTAACCATTTGGAGAGTAAACATTGGTGTTTTGTAACCATTCGGAGCGTACACTGATAAAAAAATACGGTTGAATCAACTAAGATTCGGGCAGGGACGATCAACTAAACATTTTGTTGGTACAGCTACAAAATTGGTTAGTTCAACAATTTGTTGGGTGATTTCACCAAAATATTTTTGAGTCATGAAAATATTTTGTTCGACCAGCTGAATATTTATTTGAACGTCCCTGCCCGAATATTGGTTGATTCAACTGTACTTTTTTATCAGTGTAACCGTTAATGAATGGTAACCACTCGAGCCATTACCATTGATCAATTGTAACTATTAAGCAATTGTAATCGTTTGAAATATTACCATTGACTAATTGTAACTGCTAGGAAAATTGCCATTGACTAGTTGTAATTATTCGAGGCACAAAGATTGATCAATATTTCCTAATTCGATCTTTACTTTTAACAAATTGGACACTTAACTTGTAAGAAACGGAATAATTTCTATCTATGTTTCTCGACTCTTAGTTCCCAAGTTGCGGTACTCTTTTGTAGAGGCTCTATAGGGGCTCTATTGGGGCTCTATATTCCGGAGAAAAATATGCGTAGATAAACGCAAAAAATTAAACTCTCTATAACTATTTACCCACTTGTCCCGAACTTTATCGATATCTTTAAGTATTTGGGATAAACCCAAAACGATAAACAGAATTTGCCCTCCCTTGTGAACGTTTCTTGTGAACATCAGAACGATTTTTGCACTGATCAAAGAACACTTTAGAAATTTCTTCGATTTTCTGGTATTTCCTACGATTGTAAATACCCACGAATAAAAAATGACTATGCATTATGATATATTAGCGCCTACTCAGCCATTAAAATACCAAGTCAACTGTTATGTCAACCATGTCAGAAAAATACAAAATTGATCGGTAACGCAGTGGCAGAGCTCTTGTCTGGTAAGTCAAAGGCCGTTGGTTCAATTCCAACATCATTAAATCGAGGTTTGACTCATAAGCAACAAGACAGAAACACTCTAATGCAAGAATAAAATCTAGATTCTTTTTTATCATATTTGCTTTAAAATAATAACCACTGGCGACCATTAAAAAATCGTATGGTTACGAATGGGAAATTGAATGGCTACCATTGGGAAAGCGAATGGTTATCATTGAGAAATTGAATAGTTACGGGTGAGAAATTTAATCGTTGTCCGAATGGTGCGTCAATTTACCATTGGACATATTCCAATCGTTATCCCGACGGTGTTTTCTGAACGGTGATCAATGGTTCATTTTCATGAGGTGGCACTACATATTCAGAAGTTTTCCAATTATTTGATAAAGTTTGACGAAGATGGAGATAACGCGCGTAAATGTACTAGTCTCCAGTTTATGTACATAATTTATGGTGTCTTTTTGTAGGATTTAATTTCTTTTTGCAAAGATTCGCTCGAAATATCTTAATATGCCGGTTTAATTGTAAATGCATTTGCGTTGAATATTATAACCAATTTTGACAGGAGCTTAAAATTTATGTGAACGTTATTTTTATGAAATTTCAGACTGCTAATTTTGCAGGAAAACTATTTTCTTTAAACAGAACTTCACAACTAATGTTTCACCCTCAAGATTGTTCTATATTTCTAAGAAATAATATGAACCAATTTTGGTGGCTAATCGGTAGCATTCGGCGATTTTCGTTTACACAATATTTAGCAACCATTTTGTACCGGAAATATTATTTCGTATGTGATGAGAAAATTAAAAAGTTAACAGCTACAGTCAAACCTCTCAAGTCGTCGAAACTTTGCAGAAGAGCGTCCGTGCCGAGGGCCGATCTTTCGTTCGGTGTTAAAAGTCGCGTCAGTTGACGGTGCTGTGCGCGAATTTCAGCGGTTTGTCTTAGAAAAAAAATCCAACAAATAATTTAGATTAAAATAAATAAAAAAACCAACTATTCTTTTTAAAAACATTCTAAAAACCTCAGTCTATCTCCGAATTTGGAGCACCTCACAGGTAAGAAGGAACTTCCTTTCCAAGGATGAAGCGATTGATGTGGCCAGAACAATCCTGTGAGTCTCTCACAAACGCTAACCCATTTCTCGCACACAGCTGCGGCAGTCGCGACAGCTTCGTCTCTTGCCCTAGAATCTGTGCTGCGTACCTGGAGAACAATAAAATTGTATGAAAAAAATGAATTCAATTGTCGTTCGAATCGTAACAATCCTGATAAACATATAAAGGAAAACCTCGTCGAGAAGAGCTTGAATGAGTCTCACAACTTCGTTTCCAATAATATCCAGCAAAGATCTCATTCTTTCTTCGTTGTAAGCCGGTCCGTCGAGTTTCCACAGATCATCGATATAACCGGATACTGCCTCAAGGACTTCCTCAACGCCAAGCAAGCCATCTCTAAATCGACAGTTTCATTTTTTATCGACAGGGAGCGTATAGAAGAAATTTAACGATAAAAAGTTAAGATAGCGTGAAACAGACTCAGTCGATATCAAAAACGACAATGCATTATTTTCAAGGGTCTTCAACATTTTGGGTTCAAGGAAAATAATTATTTATTACCATCTTCACCTCACAGTTGAGCAGACGTTAATAAACTGGTTTTCCTCAGAAAAATGTAACATCAAAAACAAAATGGATTACAGTTTATGGTACCAACCGAACTCAGGTCAGGCGGGAGGAGGCGGGGAAGACTTCACATACCGGCACGGAAAAGAAGTATATGTAAAAAATATATTAATAAATATATTAAAAATAAATACTTTCTCGCGGGAACATATATTTAAAAAATATATTTTCCCGGGTAAAACCGTCGCATATATCTCAAAATGTATGAATTATATTCTAATTATTCGTAAAAAGAATATATAACCTATGAAAACAATATTTTCGCATAAACTTCTTTACCCTGGGGGGTAGCCTTAAATATCAAGATTGGCAAACACCTCGAGGTAGCAGCGCTCTCAAGTTCGACCCGAATATTCTTCATTATTCCAGCAGCCGCTTCCGTCAGCCGTTTGTCCTGAGATTTTTTGGCTTCGTCGTGTTTCCGTCGCCAGAGGGTTTCTTCCTCCCCTATCGTCGACGAGGCCTTGGGACCGAGAATATCTTCCTCCAGGCGTTTCAGACATGAAGGGTTGACGCCGGACGACTGCAGAGTCGGTGCCCAGACTTGACGCAGCGCTTCAATCAAGGCTGAACCCCCTCCCTTAGGACCTCCGGTTGTGGCGACCTGAACCAGGTCATGAAAATTCTCTTCCGTAACGGCAGAAGCGCGAAGCTGCGAGTAAATACAAAAAATAATAAATCTGTCGCAAAGTTATTCTTACACACGGCTTTAAGAAATTTAAGAAAAGTTCACGTGAAAGAAATTATTTTTTACGATACCTTGAAAAATACTAAGGCATTTCTTCCAACGGGAAGTTCATTTGTCAATTTCAAGTGGACCGCATCGGAGCCTGTGTGAATCGGATGAGCACATAGTGTACGACACGATGGAGCATCCAAAAATTTCTCGAGAACCGTTTCGCCCTCCGCATCGTTTACTGGTACCCCAAAGAAGTGACCAGCGGTCGAGACAATGAGTGTCCCTCGTCGATCAGCGGCCACCATTTCCTCACGTTGATCTGACTCGTTATAAATGTATGTATTTACTTACTTATTTCATAAATTATTATTAAATAATAAATAACTAATAAGCATTTCCCACTTGCACGGAGATAGGACTAGACTATCCGCCACACATTTTTTGGCAACATAAGACGTCGCATGCAAGGGCAAAAATTATAATAACATTTAATTTAATTATAATAACATAGTTAGCATAATGGAAAAAAAAATCAAAACTTAATTTTGCTCTTAGAGCAAGCACGATTGAAAAATATATATAACCGAAAAACACTGAGCATCGTCAAAGATAATATCGATCGTAGGCGAACGTAATTCTAAATAGTTTCACTACTGTTAATGCCACAATACGAATAAGTAATAGGGAAAACTGTCTCTGAACACGTGTCATTGCGCACTCGCGTTGCAAACTATAAATAAATTGGGCCTTTATTGTAACATTGACAGGAGACAATACACTAGCTTAATGTTCGTTTAATTGAATTTTACATGCTGAATAATTTTATCCGATCGTCACTCTCAACCAATAGGTTCAACCTTTTTAATGTACGAGGACGTACATTAACCTGTTGTTATCAATTAACGAATTGCCCGACCTCCGGTGATAACTTCTGTTTGCCAACGTTACAACAAATTCTTTGTCCTTTTCTTCATAACTTTAACGAATTGAAATTCTTTTTAGTCACGATAATGGTGCGTTTTTCATAGGACTGCGTGAAATTACAAACCACTTTTAACTTTGACACATGCTTTAGGGAAACGTACTCGGGAGCACTGCGTTGAGCGGCCACGGTGCAGCGACGAAGGTAAGGGCTACCATGGATACCAGGTACCAACAACAGCGCTTTGCCACGCTTCGTTAAGGCCATGTGAGAGGGGCGGCATATACGCATGCACGTGGCTAGATGTCATTGTTAATCGATATTCCTTGTTTTCCGTTACTGTCTCGTCGTTTCTCTCGTCGTGGTAAAATTCTTTGTATTAAGATATCTTTCTTCTACACACAAGTCGTGATCTTTCGCCATCCATCTACATTTTTTCGACTCTCAGATGATGGGTCAAAATTCTATTCTATTCTTGGTACTTTTTGAAGGAAATGTTGATGACAACACTTTCACTCCAAGAGACAACCGGAAATTATAGATTTTGTTGTGTGCAATGCTGCGTTAGGGTAAAATAATACATTTTTTCAATTTCAATATTTTATTGCATGTTCAGATGCAGTATAATAAAAACACAATGTAAAATTTGCATTAAAAAAAAAAACAAATCTTTCGCTAGAATTGTGACTGAACATTTTTTTAGCCGATGGAAACAAGACATGTAATTAAGGTAGTACTGGCGGACAGCCTGAGCCCACGTGAGTTCAGAGAGAATTGAGCGAGAATTGCGAACACTTCGCGAAGGGATAAAAATCATCGAGTCATGAATACATGATGATATTTTTTGTTCATAGCTTGTTGAAAGCTTTTTACAATACAAGAGCCTCCGACGAGGTACGAAGAAAAAATATCATTGTAATGAATTCATCGACAAGTAACAAGGTACAAAGACTTGAAATATAAACCATGTGTAATAAAACAATTAAGTATTTGTAGCTTGATACTTGTCGATGAATTCATTACAATGGTATTTTTGCTTTGTACCTAGTCGGAGGCTCTTGTATTGCATAAGTGCCTCCGACAAGGTACAAGCGGACATCAACTACGTTGTGTAGCTACTTCAAAAAGCTTATTAGTTGCAACAACTAAGTCGTTTGGTCGCACCTATAAGTTACTTGGTTGCCTCAACGATGTTGACACAAATAATAAATTTGGTTATTTAGACAGATAAGTCATTCGTTCGACGAACTAAGGTGACTGGCTGTACCAAACAAGCAAATCGTTCGAGCAACCAAGAAAATGCTCGGAACAAATAAGTACATGTTTGATACAACTATTTCACGCGTGGTTGGCCTGATTAATAAGTTAGTTGGTCCAGCGATTACGAAACTAGCCATCTAAAACTCGTTGACCCAACCAATTTATCGACTGGCGCTCAGAGCACTAAGATAGTTGGTTGGGTTAATTATTTTTTTTGTTGTCACAACTAAGTCGTTTTTTCCGTGCTTAATTGGTTATTATTATTATTGGTTATTAACCATTCATTATTGAACTGGTATACTCATAATACTGTTCGGCGAAACTGCATCATGTTTTACAATAGAATATTGTGACATGATTTTTTCGAATCACGGTCACAAAAATCGGGTTGCTACCATGTTTACTTTTTTCGTCGCTTCGTTGTCGTTTTGTATCGGCCTTTGACGCTATAGCCAACTTC
Organism: Ichneumon xanthorius; assembly: GCA_917499995.1. Lineage (NCBI taxonomy): Eukaryota > Metazoa > Arthropoda > Insecta > Hymenoptera > Ichneumonidae > Ichneumon > Ichneumon xanthorius. The sequence continues at coordinate 307,875 of CAKJTD010000005.1, forward strand.
ACGAGATCCAACTACCGCACCTGTTACGAAGCTCTCGCGATTCCTTTCGATAACGTTATGGTTTTTTTGTTTGTTTTGCTTCCTCATAGAAGGAGCTTTGTTTTGACGACAAAAAATGTGTAGACATTTAAATGAAAACGTGTTTAGAATGTTCCACAACGTCGAAAAATGACATTTAAAAAAAATGTCTGAATGCGTGTGCGAGTGCGTGCGCGTGTGCGTGTGCGGCCTGTCGAACGGTTTTATCAATCGGGTTGACATTTGGCAAGCATGTAGAGCAGTTGGGTGCCTTTGTTACAATTTAGGCAATAATTGAAACATTCGTTCAGATTTTATCAGATTTAGACATTTTTGAAATAGTGTGTTCGCGCTCTAGCTTTCGCAAATTTTGAGTTAGCCACTGAAACTTTCTACACAAGTAGACCAACATCAAGCAAGGTTCGCTATTGAATTTGGTAAGAATTGGTCGAGGGGTCTCGGTTTGTGATTTGTGCAATTAAAAAAAAATATGATTTACACTCATGTTCTTATAATTTTTTAGATATTTGCCTAAAAAATTCGATATAAATTAATTATTATGGTCCTATGTTCCTTATTAAAATTGGCAAAAGTCGACCGAACAGTTTAAATTTTACAAAATTTTGAAAAAAAATCGTACCTTACAATAGACGCCTGTTTTCGTTTCAAATATTGCGGAAGAAGCTAAATAACTGGTAGGTTCGTGATCAGAGTGAAAAACAGAGTAAATATAGTCCCTAAGCGCTGATTAAAGAAAAACTTTTGCGGGTATTTTGATAACCAATATTATAAAAGTGAGTGATTTTGCGTATTAAAAAAAAACGTTTTCTTTGCTTCTCTATAGAGTCGGACGAAAACGTAGGTGCCTATCATGTTCTACGGTAAGGAATACATAAGATGGAGTATATAACGGGATTGAAAAAGCTATATAAAGAGGTATCATTTGGATTTCTTGTGTAAAAATCGGGTTGAAAAAAAAAATTCGGTAGCGCATAATTCCATGTATTTTTTCGCGCCGAGCACAAATCCGACAAAGTGAAGAGCGACGGTATTGTAACATAATAATTTTCAATAAAGTTGAACATTGAAATTTTCATATGGCTTCCTCATAAAAGTTAAAAATTTGAAATTTTATATCGCTTTCTCATAATATTCCATTATCCGCAAAGTTTCCTCTTTGAGGAAGCCAAAAAAAATATAGAAAAGGCTTTTTCATAAAAGGAGCCTTGCGAATAATGGAATATTATAAGAAAGCCATATAAAAATTCCAATTTTCAACATTTATGAGGAAGCCATATGAAAATTTCAATTTTTTTATTATTTAATGTCCGCCTGCTTGGCTGCGCCCGGTGGTATGTGGTTCGAGAACAGGAAATGTCAGGCGGAGACCAGTACCTGACAGGTTTCGTTGCGAATCAGCAGAAGTTCAGGTGCAACACCGGCGCCCCCTAGGAAGTGTGCAATGCGATGGAGAACAGGCAGAGGGTTTTATTTTCCAGGTAAAGGATCCCTTTACGCCGGGTTATTGTTACGACCGGTAAATTTTCAGTAAAAATTGACTTACGCAACTGCCTACAATCCACAAAGTATTTTAATAAAATAATAGTCATAGAAACGTTCATAGAACACAAGTAATCGTTAAAAACTGATTACGTGTTCAAAAATTCATTATGCGTCATCTATCATTGAATGATTCAAATCAGTGATTGACATTGCAGTAGGTGAATAACTAAAAAAATATCACAAGGGGTACATTCAGGTTACTGGAGAGGTGTCATCGGCAGCGAGGATACCTTAGGCTACTTGAGGACCCCATTGTTTTAATTGAAACGCAAAAGGCTATCCGAATCCTTAGCTATATGGGTTAGGAGACGGCGCCTTATCGCTCCAACACGCAGTGCGAAACGATGTACATACGCACACAACGGTGCGACCAGAGAATCGGTATGACTGTCTCAAGGTGACTCATTGAAAAAATCACCGTCGGCATTAACGAATGCAGCACCTCTCAGGGCATAATTATGTACAATATTCATTAAAAATATATGCAATTGTTGTTAATAAAAACATCAGAATGTGTAAGAAAAGCTTTGTCGAGTACAACGAGTAACGAGCGAGCGCCGCGTGTTGGCGCGACGAGCACGGGGACTGTTCCCCCTCTCTGCTGCCGACTGCAGCAAGCTCGAGGCTCGAGCAGTACTACGGCGACTCTTGTAGAGAGCAGATGGATCACGAGAGCGCAAAGAGATTAAGAGTTAAATAAAGAGTGTCTTGATAAGGAACGTGATTCATCATTTATTAATCCTATAGAATGGAACAGACGAACAATTTGGTCAGAAAATAATGAATTAATTATTATCGAGTAGAATCAAGTGTGAAGAATAATTTGGGTCAGGTCATCAATATAAAGTTGTTATAAAATTATTACTATCTATTATCATAATCATCGGAAAAAGTGTGCAAAGTGATTTGCACATAACTTCCTCTATGATAAATTCCGTTGTTCCATTTTGGAACAACGGAAGCTCATAGAGGAAGCTATAAATAAAAAACTATTTTCACAAAAAAATAAAAAATAACATTATGAGGAAGCGATATGAAAATTTCAAATTTCATTCAACTCTTTTTAAGGCAATTTTTAATCTATTCTTCAACGCTCATTACGACACTATTACTCATGTTACTCTTTGCGTGATATTTGATTGAGAAACTTGTCTCAGGCGTAAAAAAAAAAATTCAGAAAATTGCAAATTTTCAAAATCCCATAAATTTTAAACGGTGTAATCAATTTTTGACAAATTTAATACGAAACATTGTACAATGTTAGTTCATTCCCATGCCAAATTTAATCTCGATATCCCCATGTTTACTCAAATTAGACAGTTTTTAGTAATTTTTCAAAAAAATCAAAATTCCATAAAATCTGATCCCTTCGGTAAATTTCGGCCAAATTCGATACCAAAGGTCTTTGTTCATAGTATTGTATTTATATGTATTTTCAGGACGATAGCTCAACATTTACGAAAATTAGAGCTACCACAGAAATTTTTCAAAAATTTCGAATTCGCGTAAAATCTCGAAACGGGCCTCAACCTTCATGAAAATCACAACGAAGGAAGAGATGTGACCACTCTACTAGTGTACAAAATTGTAACGCGCTATCTCAAGCCGTTTCCGAGTATAGTCGTTCTAAGCGACGCACGCTGTCGCACACACACACGACACTCATACATCCGGACGCCAGTCAAAAATCATATTTCTCGATGTTTTCTACCATTTCCAGTACGCTGACATTAAAATCTCGAAAAAAATAGTTTCACAACAACATAGCTTTCTCTACGAGGAAGCAAAATAGCAGGAAATTAGTTATTATCGTCCGAGAAAAATATTTAGGGACATTATTATTAATTTAAGTGAAGTTAAATAATCATCCGTTAAAAATCGGGGATTTGTAAGTAATATTTAAAATAATTTAATAAATCAGGTTTATAACTTTTGATAGGAGTGTCGTAGAATCTTCATTCGAATTTCGAAATTCTTAGAACTTAAATCGAAAATTATCAAACTAATTTGTTTATCCGGGAATTTATTGTAAAAAGCAAAATTGTGAAATTATTAAAATAAACTATGGAAGATGCTAAAACCGATCGATAATGAGCACGAAAGGGGGCAGCTGATGCAACTGACAACTTGGTGGCGCGGGCGCTCCCCCGATCAAAATAATAAAAGAGGCTTCTCCAAGGGCGGAACGTCACCTCTTCGCGGAAGTTACTACTGTCAAGAACTTATTCACTTGTCACGAAATATTATACATACTCAGTTGAAAATTAAATAATCATTAAATTTCGGAGTTTGAATTTTGGAGTCAATAGTTAAATCAAAATTCTGAATATCTCAAATAAATCAGAGTTTCAACGGAAAATTATTTCATCACCTACATTATTCTTCATCGTCAACATTCATTCATCGGATTCAACATTTCTGGTTGATTCCACCGACTTTCACTGAAAGAACGAATGAAGGATGAGGAAATTCGAACTTGACATTTTCATTCAAACGCTCATTTGAGCGTTTCAATCATTGTCAATTATCGTAAGTCATCGAACCATTTAATTTCGAATTATTTATTTTATCTCAGCGATCGTCCTCGAATATTGTATTTTTTTGTTTATTCTATTCAGCAATAATTAATTATCTTGAATCGTGTGACAATAATTAATAACCAATTCGGGTCTTAATAAACTAAAGAGTGCTAGTTTAAAATTTAGAAGTTGAGGTCCTCGATCTTTCTTAGAGAGAACCACGGTCTGGAGCATCGAACCCGACGGTCAGTGATAACGCTAGCCTTGACTCGGTGTCGCGCAGCGCACCGCTAGCCATCGGGAGTCTTATTTCATAGGCTTGTTACGGTGTGTCGGGGTCGGGCGGAGAATCATAATAGTTTGAACGTGGTAAACACCGCGCGCTAATAATCAACCTTTCTTCTTTTCTTTCTTTCTTTCTTTTGGCATGCATCGTCACCCCATCTCTGAATAAATTTCCGAAAGGTTATATTAAAATGGGGCATTGTTCTGATAGAGCGTCACATACGATAAACGTGTAATAGGGAGAGAAATCTCCTTGACCGTAGATGCAGGAAAAAGCTGATCAGGACGTAACATAAAAATTGGCGGCTCGTCCGGGATATTTAGAGGATGCATGCCAAAAATAAATACATAAACAATTTCAAATAAAATAAAACAAAACTAATAAAACAATATAAAAAAATCGGCAAATTTAATTATGATATTGCACGAGTTTTTGCATTTGCGGTCTTTCATGTTGACCATCTATCAGTCATAGCAACCCAAGTAGATAAAAAAAAGGAATGACAATGTTTTTACAAAATAAAAGACCTATAAATAGTTTAAACGGACAGATTGACAGGGTGAACAATGGAGGAAACGATGAAAGGAAAAATGACAGGATCGATAATAGTAGAGACGAAAGTATAGAACAGTGACGAGAGGTTGTGTGGTTAATGATTCCAGAATTCGATGGAAGTCGAGATTCTGCGCGACGATATCTTGAATGTTTGAAGGACACTATGACAATGGTAGAACCTGAGGATAAGTTATATGCATACTTGCTCATGGTCGCTGAAACTAAATTAGTCACCGAAGTATGGAATAATTTTTGAAACAAATTTGATAGAGAAATGGAGAGAGCACAAAATAAATAAAATGGTTACTTAAATGCACAGGATAAAAATAATATCGAACGAATGGGTACTTATTGCTTTAGAAGAGGATTGAAACCAGAAATTGCAGATAAAATTAAACAAGAGCAACATTCACTTCGAGAGGCTATAACCGCAGCATTAACTATAGAACTTAAAATATCTGATCGTTGTAAATTGAGAGCTGTAGCAAAATCTAAATTCATGGCCGTGAATGAAGTAGACAGCGGTACAAAGGAAGTTGCCATAACATTTGTTGTGTGACGTACGGGCGTTCGGTACGTCGAAATAACCCCGTCGCGGGAAGCGCGACGAGTTTATATTTATTAATTCGGGATTGTTCCCGGTTCGTCCCTTACAGGACGTTTCCCGTTTATTCGCGCGGGTCGCCAAATAAATCACGCGGTACTTTTAATTATGATTGAGATTTAATTATTTTAAAGTGACTAATACGTTATAATAACAAATGATAAGGTTTAGCCGGCAAGCTCTCGCACACTATCACTCACAGACGCATACGCTCGTACTTACAATTTATTCCTTATTCGCTACGTGTGTTTGCGGACTCCTTTCTCCACTCTCCTTCTCTCTCACTCACTACACTCTACACACTCCTTCTCTCTCTCACTGTCCCTCGTTCTGTACACACACTTAAAACTACACGACAGTATTGTTCGTGGCGTTGATTGAAGCTACTATGACCTAGCACGATCAGGCTCACCACCGCGGGATGCAACACTCTTTAGGCTCCTTTCGGCCTTTGCGACTTTCACGCGTTCTACTAGACCGGGGTGTTCCCTGGAGATTTACTCTACAATAGTGGGTGCTAATCGAGGAGTTTATCCGAAGATCAAGCTCGCGCTTTCAGTATCTAAACGGGACTGATTTCCCCGGTCTGTTCATCCGCCGGTCTCTCGACCGTCGGACGACAAGCCGGGGAGGATTTCTGCAAAATAGCGAAATTATACCTCGCTTGAGCGGAGGCGAGAGGAGGCACTCGTATGTCTCCTCGGGCCCTCGCTCGCGTTACTCGAGGAAAAATATCACGCGACCCGCGACGCGTAGAATAACGCCGCGGTTAGCGCGATATTGAAAGAATTAACTCGGGAAATTAAATACTGGAAAGGCAACGGAATACATCCTGTGTATTCCGATACTTTGATAGTCGATCCCGCGCTGACGAGCCCGAACGTGCCATTTCGCGAGTACTGTCGCGAACCGCGCAGGAAAATTAAGAAATAAATATCGTCGCTGCGCGGAACGTGACATCCCTCCCCCCTTAAGAGTCGACGCCCTCGCCGACCCGATCATCGGGATGGTCGAACCGGCGAGCCCGCCGATCTTATCTGGTCGCGATATTAATTAATTTTTATTAAAATTAATATAACCTAATAAACTTATAAGATAGGCTTGCCGGCTGATAAAAAAAAAACAAAATAATAAATGTATATATAAAAGGAAAGATAAAATAAGATAAAATAAGTTTGGTGAGAATGGATACCGTAAATTATAAGGGTGAATATGTTTTAACGATACCGACAGGAAAGCTCACGATAGCAACACATAGCACAAAACCGCACAACACAATTTAGAAAATCCGAATCGGTCAGTACTGGACGTCGAACCGCTGAGCTGCCGCCGTCGGTTAAGGATGCGTCGACGGCCGTGATACCTTGCCGTCGGCAATCGTAGTGTAGCGACGGCCGTGGTCCCTCGCCGTCGACAGCTGGGCTGATGCAATGGCCGGGTTCCCTCGCCGTCGACACGTTCACTCGTCGCCGTCGAAAACCTCCGAGTCTACATCGGTGTCGTCGGCCGACGATCCCGAATCACACTCGGAATCATCGCTCGCGGAACACGTTGCCGGTGCCTCTTCTTCCGCCGAAACGGCCGATCATCCCTGCGGAGCCCGCTGTCGTTGCGGAAAATATCGACCCCGAAACGATACCTGTCCCTCCCACAGCTACTGCGGCGGAAAAGAGCTCTGACATGGCGATAGAGCTAAGCCCTCCCGCGGAAGATACCGAGGACGATGAAGTATTTCAGCCGGCCGCAGAGATCTTGCCACCGGGAAGCTCGGAGTTTGCTCCGCAGTCGGTGCGTGAGTCAGTCTGTAAGTTCGACAAATCACTGCGTGCACTGGAGGAACGGTATGGTAACAAAGATAACGTGACAGTTCGTGATGAAGCGGGTCTGGTTAGAGAGTCAATAAATAAATTTGACGAGACGATACGACTGTTGGAGGAACGTTTCGCGAACAAAGATAAGTCGCGAGCCCCCGACGGAGTCATTTTGGAAAAAGATGAGTTTGAATGGCCAGACTTCGTGTCGGAGGGAGACGATGTCGACCCCGAGGCACAGCGCATACTCGACGAAATTGCCCCCTTCGACGAGTCAGGTGACCAAGAGCTTCTCCGACGATTGGAAAAATTATCGGCGAAGGAGTCCGGCGTGACGGAGACCGAGTTACTTCGGCGCGTAAGCCTGAAGGGACCCGAGCCAGTCAAGGACGCCGAAGACGGCGCAGAGGCTGACGACGAAGGTGAGGCCGTTGCCGAAGAAGTAAGCGCGCCTGACGTCACGACGGAAGCCGATGCTACGAAAATCCTTAGCAAACCCCGGCGTACAGTCAGGTGGTCATTGGCTCCTGCCGGAGTCAGACCTGACGCTCGGTCGACTCCCCATTCCTCTCGTGTAATTCCGAGGGAAATATCTAGGGGGGAGGCGACCGAGGAGACAATAAATGTCCCTCAGGAATCCCCACAAATCGGAAATGATCCTGTAATCATAGGATTGTCTTCCTCCGATTCCGAGGACGAAGGGGTCGGCAATAAGCTCGTCGAATCGGACCCAGAAAAATCCATTCGCCCAGTCTTCGGCACCCGAGAATGCCTGACCTATAAGACAGACAATTATGTTCATTTTGTATCCGCGGACGGAGAATTGAAAACCATAATCGGAAAGTTATTGGCCGACCTCGGAAAAATTGACGCGACTGAAATAAAAACCAAGGGTTTACAGGTCGGACAGGTAGCTGTAACGCCGATCGGCGAACGAAAGGTGTACAGCGTCGTCGTAAAATCCCGTTATTTCGACCGAACGGACGAAAATAATATACTGAAGGGATCAATGAACCTGAGGGAAATCCTCTCGCGCACGAACGTCGAAACTTTTCGAATTTCACGTGCGGGAGATTTTTCCGACGATTTGTCGAGCGGTCGAATTGTTCAAATTTTGCAAGAAATATTCGGAAAATCAGGGATCCCCGCGACTGTCTGTTACGGCGGCTTGCAGCTGCCGTCGGCAGAAGAACGCCCTCTGATAATAGAAGAATTTCACTCGAGCTTAATAGGAGGACATCGAGGAGTGACAAAAACCTACCGAAAAATTCGGGAACGTTTTTATTGGCCCTCACTTCGCAATGAGATTCAAAACTACATCCGACGATGTAAAGGATGTCAGGAGCAAAAACTTGTTTGAGCGAAAACTCGTGAGCCGATGCTGCTGACCGATACAGCAGCCGATATATTCGATAAAGTGTCACTCGACACTGTAGGGCCGCTGCCGACAACACCGCATGGAAATAGGCATATTCTGACCATGCAGGATAATCTATCGAAATATTGTCTCGCCGAGGCGATACCGGATCTCAAGGCTACGACTATCGCCGAGGCCATGGCGCGACGGTTAATCGCTCAATTCGGTGCGCCTCGCGCGATTCTTACGGATCGAGGCTCGGCCTTCACCAGCAGCCTCTTCGCAGAAATCGCGAAAATATTCCGAATAAAATTGCTGACTACTTCCGGGTATCGTCCGCAAACAAACGGAGCACTTGAAAGAAGTCACATAATGCTAACCGAATATATAAAACATTATGCCACGACGTATGATGACTGGGATCGCTTGCTGCCCTATTCAGAGCTAAGTTATAATACTAGCGTGCATGAGGCGACCAATTTTACGCCATACGAAATTGTTTACGGGAAGTTACCTCGACTACCGAGTGAATTTCCGGTGGGCAATAAATTGGAGACCTACAATTCATTCACCATCGCGTTGATAAAGCGTCTTGCAGAATTGCGTGCGATGGCTGGAGAGAATCTCAATAAAGCCAAAGAACGTACGAAATTCTATTATGATCAAAAAGTCCGTCCTTTCGAAGGCAAGGTAGGTGATAGCGTCTACGTTTTAAAAGAGCCGCGAAAGGGAAAGTTCGATTGTCAATATCACGGGCCATATAAAATCATAGAAATTTCGGATCAAAGCAACGTCATTTTGGAAGCCCCTAACGGAGTTAGAATTCGAAACCATTTTGACAAGTTTAAGCTTTCGTATGAATGATATGTAAAGAAAATGTGAGTCATAGAGATTCGAACGTCGCGCGACGCGCAGAAGCGCGACGCGTGGCGCGAAGCCTAAGAAGAAAAAGGACAGAAAATTTGGTAAATTCCCTGCTCGTTTCGAGTCTCTACGGCAGTAAATAAATAAATTGTTCTGTGTGAGGTACGGATACGAATAACAGGTTTAATTGTGTGTGTCGCGAGTAAACAAATTAAGTATTGTGTTCGCAGACGTTACGCGCAAAAGTGTCAACGGAAAACTCACCAAAGGACAATGAATATTCTAACTGTGATTGTGAGCGTAATGGCCGTCGTGCGGGGTAACTTGCGCCCGGAGAACGCTTATCACGTTACACCCGTAACAAATCAGCCGGGATTATACTTCGAGCGCGTGGCCGCCTTTCGCCTGCAACATGTGGACTGGAGAGTGACAACGTTCATCGACATAGAAAAGTTTTTGAGTGATTTCCCAAAGGAGGAAGAACAACTAATAAACGTCCTTGAACGCTGTCGCGAAGTGACGTACAATCTTTTCCTAGGAACGAACTTTCCGCGTGGTAAATGCCAGGAATTAACAAATTCCGAACATCTCCTTAGCAGGATCGAGCACGCAAAAATGTGCGCGGCCGAAATTTCTACGATCTCACACGATTCTTCACCGGTCAAACCCGTCGTAGATCCGATGATAAGATTAATGAAGAGACGCTCCGTGCCCTTGGGATTTATCGGATCCCTGAGTAAATCGCTTTTCGGGACGATGAACGAAGAGGACGCGGAATACATCAACGGGCAGATAGACAGATTGTTTGCCGATCAGGCAAATCTTACTCACCTGATGGGTAAACAGGTGCATATTACTCGTTCAAAGCTTCAAGAATTGCACGAGGAACATCTGTCCGAAACGAAGCGAGTCAACGAGATGTCAAGTCGCATCCATGGATTATACAAAGCTCTCGGAGGTGTCACGAAGGACACCGCTGAAGTGATATTCCGAATCGAGCTCGTCAATTATGCCCGCCGGGTGGAAATAAAGGTGGATCGCTACATCGAGGCGTGCGGACATTATCTGCGGGTGATAACGGCTGCCAGGGACGGCCGCTACGACCCGGCCGTACTCACAGCGGCGCAGCTATTGGCCGTCTCCCGCGAGATACAGGCGCGAACGCCGGCTTTCGAATTTCCCCTCTCTGCCGAATATTTACGCGGCGAACTGCTCGCTCGTGTAGCACATGCCGATTTGGTTTTTCACGGCGGAAGAATGCTAATCGTGACTCATATACCGCTCTTGGACCGCATGAATTATATTCTGTATCGAATGCATCCATGGCCGGTACCTCAAAATGACGTCAACCTAACGGGATCCGCTCATATCACACTGGCAACGGACTACATCGCAGCGTCGGCGGATCGTCGTTCGTATTTCCTGGCAGATTCAATTTATATCGGAAGCTGCAAGCACCTCGAGCAAAAATATATTTGCTCCATGGAAACACCGCTTCACGAGGTCTCGACATCGGAGCAGTGCGAGGCGATTATGCTGAATCATCCGTCGCCGGCGACTTATCGCAAATGTAATATAAGAATAAGACTGCAGCATGGAGCTTTCTGGGCGCATCTACCGTCCCAAGGGGGCTGGCTATTCTCCCTCGACGAACGGGAAATAATACACATCCTGTGTATGGGAAATGTTGAAATCACAACCACGTTGGACGGCGCGGGAATCTTGCACCTGAGTCCTAATTGCGTCGGACGGACGCGGACGACGGCGTTGACGGGCGTACGAACGTATGAAAGCCGAGAACAATATTTTTATATGCCCGATGTGTCGTTAAATATTTCCATAATGGTGCCAGGGCTGTTGAATTTGTCCACAACCATGGCGCAGGCAATATTTAAAGAAACCAAAGACACTGATAAGCCTTCAAAGAGCTCTTGGAAAATTCAAGAGGATGGGGAGTCGCTCTTCGAAATCGAAAAACGCGTCCGTGAAATCGGAACTCATCGACGTGACCGGCAACAACAGCATGGCCTGTTCCTCATCGGATTCTCCATCCAGGCTTTCCTCGCGGGAACATTTGTGTTGTATTTCTTCCGTGCGAGAGCTTGGAATTTAATCTCGGGTCTTTGTGCATCGTGCAAGAAGAAATCAAAGCCCGAGGAAATAAAACTCAAACGCAGAGCGAGTATCGAGTGTGGCCGACGGACTCAGTCATCACCACAGTCGAAACAAAGTTATCGCTCTCCCGGTACCTCGCGTCGGAGTGCGGACTCAGCAGTCTCCGAGGATTCGAGGAAAGACGCCGTTATCTCAAGTGGAGTCGAGCGGCGAGACAAAACACCCTCGCGCTCGCTTCCACCGCAAGACCCAATGCGGGATTGAGTGACCGACGGCTCTGCTAGGGCCCTACTACCTCCCACCAAGTCAGACTGGGGATGGTGTGAGACCTAGCGACGGTAATTATCGAAGGCAGATTAGCTCCGAGCTCCCGCGCGTGCACTCATTGCTCACCATCCCGGTAAATAATAGGTGTACGGTCACGCGTTTAATTACGAGTTGCAGTTGCAAGTAAAAAGTGTCAATAAAAGTGACAACCAAAGTGACAATAAAAGTGACAACCAAAGTGACAATAAAAGTGACAAAAAAACGACAATAAAAGTGATAATAAAAGTGACAATAAAAATAAATACGCTGACAAAATAAAATTAATCATGGACGGGAAAATTATTCAGTTGACGCTTCGAGGCAGGTGTGTGTGTTGCGGCAAGAGTGCGCCGGCTTGCCCCGATTGGGAAAAATGCTATGAGCAAAGACTCATGTCGGGTCGCGGGCTCGGGAGCCTGCACCTGTGCGAGCTGTGCGGCGACGGCGTGAGTGCTCGGGAGAAATCGCAGCACGCCGGGGCTTGCTTGGCACGGTATCTGCGCCGCGTCGACGAGCTCCGGGAATCTGAGGTGGCCGACCGGCTTGTCCTGCCGATTGGGCCTGTTTTGCCGATCGGGGAAAAGGTCGGAGTTCGACCGGCATCAACGTTGCCGCCCGTCGTTGGCGCTCGGCCGTCGCCGCCGGGGCCATCCGCCGCGCTTGAGGGTTTGCCGGCATCCCTAGCGTGGATGTATCCGGGAAGCGGTGTGCCAAGGCCGCCGACGCAGAGATCCAAGACCTTCGTCACCGGCCGCCCGAGGCCCGTCAGGATAACGGTCAAGGACAAGGGCATCCAAGCGGAGGCGAAGACGAGGGACAAGTCGACGCAGACCTCCGCCATCGAGCTCCAGCCCGGCGAAGACCTTCATTACGTCCGGTGGACGGGAGTGGCCGGAACCAAACGACCCCTTCTGGAATCGGATCGGGCGAGAATTTACTCGCTAATGGAAAATTTGCGTCGAGCCGTCGCCGATGTGCTCGGGGGCGAGGAGCCCGACGCAACAGACAGCGATTCCGGGGACGCCGCCGCGCTCCCCGCGGATGGGATGGACGGCGCGTTCGCCTCCGCCGAGACAGCTCGGCGAGATAGAGGAGATTCTCCGAGCCCGGACAATCGCGCTGGAGCGAGCTCTGCGGCCGGCTTCGGCTACCAGCGATTCGAGTGGCGGCGGGAGTACCGACGGACTGGTGGACGTTACCGAAGGTTCGCCGCGGGAGACACCATCCGTCTCTGACGGCGAGCCCGAGGGATCGGAGGAATCGGTGGATTCGGAGGCGGAAGTCACCATGTCATTCGCCTCGGCCCGCTCTGGGGAAGACTCGGAGGATTCCGCGAAATCTCTTCAAGAACACGAGATAAAGGTTCGACGACTCATGATGCGTCTAGAGGAGGCAAACCTGAGTCTAGAACCCGACAAATGCGAGTTTTTGCGCAGAGAAGTGGCTTATCTTGGCCGCATCGTGAGCTGTGAAGGTCTAAGGATGGACCAGAAAAAACTCGTGGCTGTTCGGAATTTTCCGGTTCCGAAAAATCAGAAAAACGTGCGAGAATTCCTCGGCCTAACCGGTTATTATCGGCGCTTTATTAAAAATGTTGCTGCGCAATCCAAGCCTCTGTCGGACTTGCTCAAGAAGGGACAAGCTTTCCACTGGGGAGAACGGGAAAAGAGAAGCTTTCGGAAGCTGAGAAGAGCACTTTGCAGGGAACCAATATTACAATACCCTGATGTGACGAAACCGTTTATTTTAACAACGGATGCTTCGGATCTCGCACTCGGCTCCGTATCGTCGCAGGAACATGACGGTTTCGATCTTCCCGTCGCCTATCACTCGCGAATATTCTCCTCGCCCGAAACAAATTATTCGACGACCGAAAAAGAATGTTTCGCTATCATAGATTCAATCGAGCAATTTGCGACATATCTATACGGAAAAAAATTCACACTCGTGAGCGACCACGAGCCTCTCAAATGGATGCGAACTACCCTCGATCCAGGCAAGAGGCTCGCTCGGTGGAAAATGCGTTTGCATCTTCCAACGAGCGTCCGTGAAATCGTATTTTTGCAAACGCATCTTCCACCGAGCGAGCCTCTTGCCTGGATCGAGGGTAGTTCGTATCCATTTGAGAGGCTCGTGGTCGCTCACGAGTGTGAATTTTTTTCCGTATAGATATGTCGCAAATTGCTCGATTGAATCTATGATAGCGAGACATTCTTTTTCGGTCGTCGAATAATTTGTTTCGGGCGGGGAGAATATTCGCGAGTGATAGGCGACGGGAAGATCGAAACCGTCATGTTCCTGCGACAATACGGAGCCGAGTGCGAGATCCGAAGCATCCGTTGTTAAAATAAACGGTTTCGTCACATCAGGGTATTGTAATATTGGTTCCCTGCAAAGTGCTCTTCCCAGCTTCCGAAAGCTTCTCTTTTCCCGTTCTCCCCAGTGGAAAGATTGTCCCTTCTTGAGCAAGTTCGACAGAGGCTTGGATTGCGCAGCAACATTTTTAATAAAGCGCCGATAATAACCGGTTAGGCCGAGGAATTCTCGCACGTTTTTCTAATTTTGCGGAACCGGAAAATTCCGAACAGCCACGAGTTTTTTCGGATCCATCCTTAGACCTTCACAGCTCACGATGTGGCCGAGATAAGCCACTTCTCTGCGCAAAAACTCGCATTTGTCGGGTTCTAGACTCAGGTTTGCCTCCTCTAGACGCATCATGAGTCGTCGAACCTTTATCTCATGTTCTTGAAGAGATTTCGCGAATACTACGACGTCGTCCAGGTAGACGAATAATTCCGTTCCCTGGAGTCCTACCAGCACGCGATCCATCAGACGCTGAAACGTCGCGGGCGCGTTTTTCAAGCCTTCCGGCATACGAGAATATTCATAGTGACCGTTCGGAGTGGAAAACGCAGTCTTACAAGCATCCCGAGCGTCCATAGGGATTTATTGAAATCCACTGGCCAAGTCAAAAGTTGAAAAATATTTTGCCTGGCCGAGTTGTTCTAAGATTTCTATCATGTTCGGTAGTGGATACGCGTCTGAGATCGTCTTCTCATTTAGCTTTCGAAAATCGATGACCATGCGCATCCGGGGTCGTCCTTGCGAGTCGGGTTTCTTGGGTACAATCCACACCGGTGAATTATACGGAGAACGCGAATGCGTTATTACGCCGTCACCGAGTTTCTTTTGTACCTGACTCTCGAGCTCGCTACGATAAACCACGGGAAATCGATATTGTTTCGCGTTTACCGGCAAGTCATCAATCGTCGGGATGCGATGATACACGAGATCGGTTCGCTGCAATTTATCTCCCGGTAATTTGAATCGGTAAGGAAATTCCTCAATCAGTTTGCAAACGTGTGTACGTTCGGCACCGCTGAGGTGATCGAGTCTTAATATTTTCATAATCGCGCCAACCCTATCGGCAGGAGGAGCAACGTCTAGATCGGTATCCGACGGGTCTGATAGCGAATCGGCATCGTCCGGATGGCCATATTTGAAAGGCTCGAGTTCTTGTGGAAACAATTCGATTTCCACGTCTTCAAATCGCGTATTAATTGCTAAGACGTGGCATGACCCTTCTTGATTGGTCACAATCGCGTTACCGATATATACTCCCGCGAGTGTAGATATCCGCGGCAGATATCCCTCGTTCAATTCGCTGCTCGCGACGGGTAGCGAAATTTGTTCACGCATGCGCGCGCGCAGTTTGAACTTTCTTTTCGCGGGTTTTTCCTGCGTGATTAATACCTTTCCCGCGCTCTCAGTTTTAACCGAATGATTCTCGAGAAATGGTTTCGGCCGAATCGGATCATTCCGCGTGACTAGAGATTTATGGTGAAAGGAAATTTCGGCTCCTTCTTCATAAAAATATGGTGTACCGATGAGGGCATCGCTTTTTAGCGGCAAATGTCGCAGGACGTAAAACTTCGTCGGTCTTTCTGAAAAATGGAGGAGAACCGACCCTATCGTAGGAATCTGAGTTTCCTCTAAACCGGTTATCCAAATTACATCATCGGTATTAACTGTTAATTCTTCGTGAAGTGCGCTCAGTTTGATTAGACTAGTTGCGGAGCCCGTATCCAGGAAGAATTTACCCGTCTTATGACGTAGCTCCGGAGCTGCCATCTCTACGGCTGGGTCCTCGACGGGGTTTGGGGTCCAGAGGACGAGGCATTGTTCTCCAGGAACTTCACTGATGGTCGGCGTTCGGATGATCGACCCGCCGGCCTCGGTGAAGGCGATCTGGTTGGGCTCGCCGTCGGAGTACCGGGGCGAGCCTCCTGCGAGTTTAGCTGAGCATCATTGCTCGGCCGCGGCTGTACGTATGCCCGATTCCACGGGCAGCAAGGACAACCCCGGCCGTACCAGCAATAGCGGTCACCGCAACTCTCAGTCCGGGGATTAAATTCGGATCGTCGATTCATCCGAGGAGAAAGGGATGAATCCCGTCTCGCGGCCTGATTCGAACCGAAGTTTCCGTTTCCTTCCGATCGCGGGTGCGCGCCTACTTCCGGTTGACCCGAGCGCGGCACGAATTCGCGCCGTTCGCCGTCGCGCGAAAAGAATACTAAGGCCTCAGTACGTTCCTCTGGCCTTTGCGAGGGAAGATTTGCGGCTAGGTACTCCGCAAGCTCGTAAGCCTCTTCCAGCGTTTTAGGTTTTTGTATGAGCACTCCCGCGCTCATCTGCGATGGCAATCCCCTAATGAAGGTGCCACGCCCTATCCCGTACAGCGGATCCTTATCCTCTGTCGGCGGTTCGGCGCCGTATTCCGCCCGATACGCAGTCCTACCACAGGCGATGACAGTCCGGACCCTGTCGTAAAAATCGCCGACCGATTCGTCTTTCGACATGCGCATCGATGAAAGCTTAGAATTATAATAGTCACAAGTTTTGCCGGCAATATGCCGTTTCTTTAGAATCTTCACCAGGTCCTTTATGGTATTAATCTGAAGACCCTGGAGGCAATTACGCACGGGGCCGCGCAATTTACTTATGACTATCGCGACGTATTCGCTCTCTTCCGCTTCCGGGACGCTTACCGCCAAATTCTCCACATCCTGTAGGACATCCCTTAAGGAGATTCCCTGGCCGTCATATAGAGGCAAATTATTATAACGATTTTGCAGGGTCATGCCCTGCATCATACTCGTCATGTTCTGCATCGACACGTCGGGTGCTCGAGTACCCGACGGATTCGTGTCGGTCATGACTTAACGAAATCTATTCTCTTTTTGTTTAACCTCGACTGTCAAGATCACGGATAATTAACAAGCTCGCGAAACTTGCAATTGAATTTGAAATTACTGTGGCAACAGAAGCGAAAAAACGGGAAATAACCGGTATCCCACTTCTGACACCAGTTATTTGTGACGTACGGGCGTTCGGTACGTTGAAATAACCCCGTCGCGGGAAGTGCGACGAGTTTATATTTATTTATAGTTATATTTATTATATAGTCCCTTACAGGACGTTTCCCGTTTATTCGCGCGGGTCGCCAAATAAATCACGCGGTACTTTTAATTATGATTGAGATTTAATTATTTTAAAGTGACTAATACGTTATAATAACAAATGATAAGGTTTAGCCGGCAAGCTCTCGCACACTATCACTCACAGACGCATACGCTCGTACTTACAATTTATTCCTTATTCGCTACGTGTGTTTGCGGACTCCTTTCTCCACTCTCCTTCTCTCTCACTCACTACACTCTACACACTCCTTCTCTCTCTCACTGTCCCTCGTTCTGTACACACACTTAAAACTACACGACAGTATTGTTCGTGGCGTTGATTGAAGCTACTATGACCTAGCACGATCAGGCTCACCATCGCGGGATGCAACACTCTTTAGGCTCCTTTCGGCCTTCTCGACTTTCACGCATTCTACTAGACCGGGGTGTTCCCTGGAGATTTACTCTACAATAGCGGGTGCTAATCGAGGAGTTTATCCGAAGATCAAGCTCGCGCTTTCAGTATCTAAACGGGACTGATTTCCCCGGTCTGTTCATCCGCCGGTCTCTCGACCGTCGGACGACAAGCCGGGGAGGATTTCTGCAAAATAGCGAAATTATACCTCGCTTGAGCGGAGGCGAGAGGAGGCACTCGTATGTCTCCTCGGGCCCTCGCTCGCGTTACTCGAGGAAAAATATCACGCGACCCGCGACGCGTAGAATAACGCCGCGGTTAGCGCGATATTGAAAGAATTAACTCGGGAAATTAAATACTGGAAAGGCAACGGAATACATCCTGTGTATTCCGATACCTTGACAGTCAATCCCGCGCTGACGAGCCCGAACGTGCCATTTCGCGAGTACTGTCGCGAACCGCGCAGGAAAATTAAGAAATAAAAATCGTCGCTGCGCGGAACGTGACAGTTGAATCTGTAGAAGAAGTAGCTATGGCACCATTTATCGAAAATCAAAAGGTGATAATTTGTCAATATTGCAAAAAAAACGGGGACATACGGCAAATAAATGTAGAGCCATGGGGCATTCAATTTGCGATTGCAAAGGACATTGGACTGAAATTTGCTACCAAAAGGAATAAAGTGAAAGCAACAGAGTGTCAAATGAACGCTAAAATCGAAAACCGTTCCAACAAAACTTCAGACAAGGTCAAATTCCGATAATAGAATGTGATAAAAATATTCAAAACGTTGATATGAGTTTTGATGAGTCATATGAAGAACAACTAAATATTCGAAACATGTTTGTAAATCACGAGCAAAAATCGAATAGTCACTACAAAAGTGGTCAAATATAAAAGTAGCAACAATTTAGAAACCATGAGATATAATCAATCACATACACTTTCGGATCGATTCGTAACGAGTCGACCTACGATGAATAAAAGTAGTTCCACTTTTAATAATAACGTTGAACATAACAATCGATTTCTTGCAGATGTTGTAAATCCGGTGAACATTAACCAAACGGAATTAGTCAAAGATGACATTTTTACAGCTCAAGTGAAGCATAACCCAAAATTGGCAACAATTTACCATTAATGAAGCTGGCCGGTGGAACGGTCGCCCCCCGCAGGGCTGATTTCTGTTTCGCCGGAATCACTAAGCCGGACTAATCTGGAGGTCGGTGGAACAGGCCGACCTCCGCAACCGGAACACACGAAAACAGAACGAAACAACGAAATAACACAAACGAGAACTTAACGGTAACGAGAACTAACGCCAATGCATTCGCGAAAGCGAACTGTTGCGGAAATGTACGGTTGCTCAGGATGCGGGTTGTGGCAGAAGGGTCGCGATCCTTCACCAATAAAATAACGCGAAATCTAAAATATCGGAATCTCAAATTTCAAAGAACGGAAATAATTAATTGTAGGCTGGTAAACCACGAGAGCGCACGCAAGTGCATTGGAAGTGCTCAGCTGACCGGAGGGTCGGAGCGAGCGTACCGAGAGCGGATCTGTACGTGATCGATAAATTATCTTCACGATAAAACTCACCGAAACAGCATGATTTAATCCGATAATGGGCGGGAACTGCATCTCACGACAACTTAAACACAATCATTGCACCTCAAGAGCATTCTTCCGAATGCACCTCGATCACAGAAAAATCGGCAAAGAATTCGGAACCGAATCCGCGCGAAACACAGCACACGAGTCAACCAGCGAACGCGCGAAGTGACAGGTAGCGTGAGCGAGGTACGCGAACCGAAGCGAGAACGATAGCCGGAGTCTACGGTAGCGCGAGCGAGAACGAGTGACTCGGCGCGAGACAAAAGGCCGGACGTAAACACCGATAGCCCGAGAGGTCCGAGCTGCCTCGAGGACGACTCTCGGTAGACTGATAAGCCTCTCCCTCTCCCTCTCCCTCTCCCTCTCCCTCTCCCTCTCCCTCTGCCTCTCCCTCTCCCTCTCCCTCTCCCTCTCCCTCTCCCTCTCCCTCTCCCTCTCCCTCTCCCTCTCCCTCTCCCTCTCCCTCTCCCTCTCCCTCTCCCTCTCCCTCTCCCTCTCCCTCTCCCTCTCCCTATCCCTCTCCCTCTCCCTCTCCCTCTCCCTCTCCCTCTCCCTCTCCCTCTCCCTCTCCCTCTCCCTCTCCCTCTCCCTCTCCCTCTCCCTCTCCTCTCCCTCTCCCTCTCCCTCTCCCTCTCCCTCTCCCTCTCCCTCTCCCTCTCCCTCTCCCTCTCCCTCTCCCTCTCCCTCTCCCTCTCCCTCTCCCTCTCCCTCTCCCTCTCCCTCTCCCTCTCCCTCTCCCCTCTCCCTCTCCCTCTCCCTCTCCCTCTCCCTCTCCCTCTCCCTCTCCCTCTCCCTCTCCCTCTCCCTCTCCCTCTCCCTCTCCCTCTCCCTCTCCCTCTCCCTCTCCCTCTCCCTCTCCCTCTCCCTCTCCCTCTCCCTCTCCCTCTCCCTCTCCCTCTCCCTCTCCCTCTCCCTCTCCCTCTCCCTCTCCCTCTCCCTCTCCCTCTCCCTCTCCCTCTCCCTCTCCCTCTCCCTCTCCCTCTCCCTCTCCCTCTCCTCTCCCTCTCCCTCTCCCTCTCCCTCTCCCTCTCCCTCTCCCTCTCCCTCTCCCTCTCCCTCTCCCTCTCCCTCTCCCTCTCCCTCTCCCTCTCCCTCTCCCTCTCCTTCTCCTTCTTCTTCTTCTTCAATTTGTATCGGAACCTTTCAGCACCACTCAGGTGTCCGATACTGGCCACAGGTACAGAACCACGTCGGCCATTACAATTATAGATTATTGTGTGCGTGACTGGTGAGACCACTTTTAGAGAGTGTACAGTCTTCTTCTCTTTTATCAAGAGTTATTCGGTGACAGGATTAAGATCATCTGTCACAGATGATGCCGTCAGGCGATCGTTCGTAATGAACGAGATTTCATTAATTAATCGAAACTAATTAATTAGTTAAGAAGAAGAAGACCAGAGGGGACCTACAATTTTACGTGGAATCCGAACCACGATAAGTAGAGGTAAGCAGCCAAGGAAAAAATCCCTGACTGCAACCGGGAATCGAACCCGGGCCTACTACTTCAGAGTCGCACGCCGATCCACTCGGCCACGACTCCCCCCAGACTGATAAGCCTACGACGATATTGTAATGAAGCGTTATGATTATTATTGCGAGATCCTTAGCCGATAGCTACTGCCCTCTCAAACTATTCCAGAGCGTCCTTTAAACGGGAACTGAAACTATAACGCGGTAACTTTGAGATTCGTCGCGATCGATACTCCTAACTCAGGACGTGAAAACAAGGCTCTCTCTCTCAACTAAAACACAGCACAAGGTGTTCCAACCTTGTCCGGACCGAACTAAAATCTCCCCCTGTTCTCCAACGTCCTGCATAACCACCTAAACAGAGTGTCGGGCTTGCACCGGACTTTGACGTATCCGCGACGAAATAGCGTGGGGCTCTCCTCTATTCGTGTTCCTCATTTCGACAAACGGAAAACGAAAAACGAAACGGAAAATTTGACAAAATTAAAATTGATACGATTGACGAGTTTGAATGATAAAGAATTAAATAATGTACGATAAATGGTTAAATATGAAGCAGATAATGTTCTTATACCAACAGAGACGTTAGAAGCAACGTATCTTGAATATTTTTAAAAAGTTGACAGTGGTACATCGAATTTTTCGAAATATTTCGCGGACATTTACATTAGGCGAATGGTTAATTAATCAAAATATTTGAAATATATTAAATCGGTAAATATAAACATTGGAAAAATTGCCATTGTTTAATTTATCGAACTCAAAGTTTCGATAAATAAATAATATACCAAATGGAAAAATCATCGATTGGTAAAAATAATTAGCCTTCAGGTGAGTTAGGATGATGTACAGAAGCGACTGTACGAAGCAAATCAACTGTATGAAACTCGGTAACCTGAGGCGTAAAAATGCAGATAAGGATATCGGCAGAATGCTCCTCACAGTTGTCGAACATAGGGCCTGCTTGTACGGCGCGTATCACGATGGGCACGATGCTGAGAGCGGTCGTTGGGTGTAATGCGTGCAACACCTCCTGGACGGTGAATACCGATGAATGTTAGATCATCGTTATACTCCAGGAGGATCACAGTTGAAATAAGAAATGAAGGAATAAATGGAAATCAAGTTTAAGGGACGAATACACGGGATTAGCATTGTACTTTTGGAAATTATTAACCATAAGATTCGGGAAATAAAATTTAGAGCCAAGCATAAGAAGGAAAAAAATAAGTCATATCGTCCTAACAACATTCAGAATAGAAGGTAAATAAGATTATAAAAAGGAATAAATATAAAAATAATAAATAATAAACAAATCATGAAACAGGAAATAATGGGGAAACTAAAGAAAACTACGGCAAATAGGAAAGTACTGTAAAACAATTAATACAACAATTCAGAGAAATAATCAAATAAATGTTAAGATAAAAATGTATGTCAACGATTGTTAACTTTGCAACGAAAGCTCGTACAGCTTTCGTTGAAATTTCTGTGTATATACAATTCGCGATAAAAATTAATTATCAACAAATTGTAATGTAAAAGGAATTGTAAAACTGGGAAATTAGGATTAAGTAATTAAGCAATCAAAGAAAGGAATCAGGTGATAAGAGTGGGGAATCGACGCTCAGGTGTGACAACGGTGACGCGGGGGTGTCCGGCACCGAGGTTATTTATTTGCGCGTCCACGGCCCACTCGGCATTCTACTTCTTCGCGACCGGGGCACAGACCTCAATCTTGCATTGTACTCAGAGTTATTGACAAAGAATTAGCGAACTACCAACTTGTAAACTTTTGAAATCAATTTTCAATTTAACTCAGTTCAATAAACCATTCATATCTTCCCGAATCGTTCCATCGAATTTGAGTATATTCCTCTTGAAAATCATTTTATCATCGAAATCATCCCTCGTTAAAATCTGGGAAGGACGTTCATTTCTGCAAGTCGATCATCATCATCATTCGATTCTGATTCGAATATTCGGCATTTTGGAAGGACGTTATCTTCGGAAATCAGTCGTCATCATCCGATTCTGATTCTAATATTCATCCATATTTGGGAAGGACGTTTCATTTTCGATACCGATAAACATCATTCATCGTTCGATTCATTCGATCATTCATTCTGAGGTAAACCTATTTAAATCATATCGAAGTCTTGGAAGTTATCATCTACATTTTAAAAATCCATTTCCTCTGGATAATTTTTTATCAACATCTATTTGCTAATTATAATTTGTCAGCATTTATTTGCTGTCCTCGAAGGTTAAATTATTTTCATGGTCAATAGATATTCGTGTAGTTCAATTTTATTTCAGCTATATCATGGCACGTTAAAGTATTAGGATAGGTCGGGAGAAAACAGTGAGTGAGCGTGCTAGTGAGTCGTCGCGGATCGTGCGTCGAAAGTGACGTGTGAGAAAGATAGCCGCGTATCGCGTTCCAGACAATAGAAAGAGTTAGCATCCAGATTTTCTTGTCCAGTTTAAAATCGTCACTTAAAATCTAGTAAATTCCAATTTTTAACCGCGAATACAATTCTGTCAATATCAAATGTACACTCTAGGCCCAAACAATACACTCTAGGCCCTATCCCGAATTATTTTCCAAAAGGTTAGGTTCAAAACAGGGCCAAAACCTCGATAAAGCGTCATCTCCGAATAACGTGTAGAGGGAGAGTGTAAATTCTCCTTGACCGAGATGGAGTGAAAATTGCTGATCGGGATGTAACAACAGCAAAGAACAATTGAATTTGGAACCAAAGGAAATAAAAGAATATGACAAAGTGAATAAACCGGTACCTTACTTCTTGAAAAGTATACCAAATAATAAACGAATAAGAGAGGCTGTGGTATGGCAATTGTCTATAGTATATGGGGGATTCCATCTAAGTTCGGCCATCCTTCGCCCAGACCCTTCTAATTCGAGCGAAACTTTTTTCCTGTTTTTATATACGTTTACAATCAAACATAATTTTTTTTTAGATTTTTTTGTGGATCCGTGACAGAGTAATCGATAATTGAAAATCGGTAATAACAACAAAAAAAAAATTCGCAGCGAGATATCTCTGCATTGGATAAAGGTATCGGGAAATATTAGGGGTGCGATAGATTCGTCTTGAATCATACTTTAACCAAAAAAAATAGTCCGTAATCTTTCAAACACATTTGGCATGCTAAAAATCGATTTAAACTAGAAAAAATGATTTTTCGAATAGTTGGACATTTTTAATTTTTGCGGAATTTTTTTTGAAAAATCTTTGAAAAATATTGGAAATTTTGAGACCTCAGCGATTGTGGTATCTCTTATGGTTTAAAAGATATACATTTTTGCTTCCTCATGGAGGAAGCTTTGTATTCGTGAAAAAAAAAAATTTTCGTGATTTTAGTGTCAGAGTACTTAAAATAGTCTGAAACGTCGAGAAATGTGATTTTTAGCTGGCGTCCGGACGAATGTATGTGTGTGTGTGTGTGTGTGTGTGTGTGTGTGTGTGTGTGTGTGTGTGTGTGTGTGTGTGTGTGTGTGTGTGTGTGTGTGTGTGTGTGTGTGTGTGTGTGTGTGTGTGTGTGTGTGTGTGTATGTGTGTGTGTATGTATGTGTGTGACAGACTGGCGTCGTTTAAAACGACTATAACTTGGAAACGGTTCGAGATAGCCAGTTGAAATTTGGTACACTAGTAGTGTGGTCACATCTCTTCCCCCGGTGCAATTTTCATGATGATTGAGGCCTGTTTCGAGATTTTATGCGATTTTGAAATTTTTGAAAAAAGGTCGTGGTAGCTCTAACTTGCGTAAATTTTGAACAATCGTCCTGAAATTGCACATAAATATAATAATATGACCAAAGAACTTTGGTATTGAATTTGTCCGAAATCCATCGAAGGGGTAAGATTTTATGGGATTTTGAGTTCTTCTGAGTTTTTTGAAAAATTATTAAAAACAGTCTAATTCTAGTAAACATGGAGGTATCGATCGGAAATTTGACATGGGAATGGACTAACACTATACAATGTTTGGTATTAAATTTGGCGAACATGGATCGAAACGTTAAAATGTTATGGGATTTTTCAATTTTTGAATTTTTTTGAAAAATTGTATTTTTTGTCCGACACGAGTTTATGTATCAAGTGTCGCCTCAGGAGTAAAATAATTTGGAAACTTGTCATCGGTGGGGGAAAAATATATTGGACGTGGCCACAAAACGGTGAATATTGGATAATTGACTTAATAATTAAAAAAAAAAATCTTTTTCTAAAACTCTGTATTTTCGTTAATTAAAAAATAGGTGCACGGATGTAACAAAGCGAATACATCGGCGTATTTTTTCGCGCTGAACCTGAATCGGCCAGACGTTTTGCATAAAAGGCAAACACGACGTTGACGTTAAAATAAGTTGAAAATTAAATTTTTCATATCGCTTCCTCATAAAAGTTGAAAATTGAAATTTTTCATATCGCTTCCTCATAAAAGTTGAAAATTGAAATTTTCATATGGCTTCCTCATAAAAGTTGAAAATTGAAATTTTCATATGGCTTCCTCATAAAAGTTGAAAATTCAATCAAGACGAATCTATCGCACCCCTAATATTTCCCAATACCTTTATCCAATGCAGAGATATCTCGCCGCGAATTTTTTTTTTGTTGTTATTACCGCTTTTCAATTATCGATTACTCTGTCACGGATCCACAAAAAAATCTAAAAAAAAATTATGTTTCATTACTCCCTAGGGAGTAATGAAATTGTACCGCGCATGCGCACATGTTAATAATTATCATCGGTCAATAATAGGCTATTTTCCGCCCGTATTGCACGCAAGGAATGTGGTTATTTTAGCGAAGTCGGGGAAAATAGTATATTATGCCACAAGGGCGGAAAGTGCGTTTTTCCACCGAGTGTGAAGTTTGATGCCCGAGCGAAGCGAGGGCAGAAATTCACACGAGGTGAAAATGCACTTCCTCCCTTGTCGCATACGATATTTTTTTCCGATTTCGTTAAAATAACCACATTTCTTGCGTCGCAAAATCGTCATCTTCGCCAATGGCCGTTACTCCCCCGGGAGTAATAGAGCTTACAGCGGGAGTAATGAGCCCTATTACTCCCTGGGGAGTAATGAAATTGTACCGCGCATGCGCACATGTTAATAATGATCATCGGTCAATAATAGCTTATTTTCCACCCGTATTGTACGCAAGAAATGTGGTTATTTTAGCGCAGTCGGGAAGAAATGCATTTTCTCCACTTGTGGCATAATATACTATTATGTAGTATTTGCATGTATCTTCATCCATCACGGAATAATTATCGATTGCGTTCTCATAGCGCACATTTTGCTTTTTATTCAACATATTTGAGTATATTACCAGCGAATTGGCTTTTATAGTACCATCCAGCCGGTGAATTTTGATTTCCGTTTTTGTTACCTAACTCCGAAATTCTTCCTAAAGTTGGCGGAGCCTCCTATACTCACTACTATACGCTCGTCGTCCTGTGACGAGCGGGGCGCTCGCACGCATCCCACATATGGCGCGATTATTTGAATATAAATTATATCATTTTAAGTAAGCTAATCCATACATGTATGCACACTCTACCTTCCCACAGTCCTCTTTCCATCCCTACATAGAAACATAACTGTACGCTTTCAAGATATTTTAGGTGAGGGCCATAAAAGCGAACGTGACTCTGTAGCGAAAGAAAAGATTAACTTCCTACATTTTTTGAAGAGAAAAAGTCTCATATACCTTTTTGTCCAAAAAGGACTCGCAGTCAGAGCTCTAAACCCTTGAGAAGCACTTAAGGTGAAAATTAACAGACCGTTTTGTTTTTCTCGCGCGGGTTTGGGTGGCCGAGTTCAGCCGGACGCCAAATGTTTTACGACCCCTTCGGAAAAACAGATGTACCCAGAGACAAAGCCGAAGGTTTTCTATGAGGTACATAGAAAAAGTCCTCAAATCGGCAGCGGCTCGGTGGGCTCCGCCTATATAGAAAACCTGAGCAAATCGCGCGGGCGGTACCTCATTTTCAACCAATCGAAAGTCGAGCCTCGAAGTACCCCCAACCACCCTCTCACGGTAACTAAGAATTTTCAAAAAGAATTATCCGAGACGCTTTGGAGTCGCGACGTTTTTGGGCAGTCACTCGGAAAATCTTGCACAGTTCACTTCGTTTGTTACGAGCTTGTGCCGAGTAAGCAAACCGTGGTAGCCGCGATACTAAGTTGTAAAATAATACGAGTGTGTTATATATATTTTAGTTGTTATTTTATGAATTGATATTTGTGACATTATGTGTTTTTCGTTCAACGTTTTAAATCATTAAAATTAATATGTTTTCATACGGCAATAACGTGTCTTATTAATCAAACACGTGTTAAAACCCATATCAAATCTCCCGCGTTGAGAGCCGAATTTCAATTCGCCAGGCAGCAACGAATAAGAATTCAGGGTCCGGAACACTAAAGTTACCACCCGTCCAACAGGATCGGCCCGTAACAGTCCATCTCAGGTGGCGCTGCCTTTTTAATAGAATTGGATGTAATTGGGATTATCACCAGTGTGTTCATCAGTACTCGAGGTTACTTGGCAAAAGTCGGAGATTGTTTTGGTCTGCTCAAGGATCTTATATGTGGTTCCATCATAACAAAGCCCTCACTATACGATACGCATTCTTCAGCTGTTTACATTCCCACACGTAAACAGCTGAACCGATGTTCTAGCGACTGAGCTATCGTGGGTCTCGCTAATCGTTTGCTAAGTGTTCGACAAGCAAGATATTGTTATACTTTCCGTATCTCTTGGCCGATTATTAAACCAATCGCCCGGCGTCGCGGTGACATGTTTTTTTGAGCACTTCTCCTATGTTCTTTTATAAAACCTGGTTTTTTTTTATAAAACCATGGCATCGTTAACGTTTCGCGATCGTTGCTCCAATCCGTTTGAAACGCCGGGACACCTGAGTAGGATATGTTTACGAAAACCATCTCCGGCGATGATATCGAAAATGTCCAGTCTGAGTGCGTATCATCTGATATATACTTCTTGCCGTCTACGACTGTATAAAATATCACGCAGCCGATACGACTGAAGAGATGCGGTATCAAATCTTAACATTGCTACTGAAAAGTTAGAGTGTTAATAAAGTTGTCGAGAAAATGGATAAGACACGGTACATGGCTAAAGTCGCGAAAAGTCTGGTTGAATCAAAGGGAATATTGTCAACACGAGTTGACAATATTCCCTTTGTTATAATTTTTATTGGCAACAGTATAATTTTATATACTGTTGCCAATAATCTTTACTCGTGCTCTATTAATCTAAAGGCCATAAAGAATTCTTATTACGTTGTTCCTCTATCATTTTGCGAATTAATCTTGATTCATAATTATTAATTCTTAATTTTTTAAGGCACACCATTGAGCGAAGAAACGAAGGCAAAAATCCGGGAATTTAAGAAGACGACACAATGAGTTCAATGATGCCCGGAAAGAAAGGCTTTATTTCGATAAAAATGTAGGACGGAACACGCATTCATAAGCAAAAGAGACTCCTCTTGTCGAATCTGAGAGAAATGTACAGCTGTTTCAAAGAGAAGGAATTGCCTATCGGCTTTTCATCATTCGCTACATTGAGGCCCCAACATTGTGTATTTGCCAATGATAGCGGAACACATACGGTCTGCGTCTGCTCTCTTCATCAGAATATGAAACTCATGATTTTGGATAGTTATTTTTTTACCATGTATATTTAAGGGAAAGCTAAACCCGTATGAGTGCGAGAGAGACAGAGCTAAAATCTTGAGGCCATTTTTCTCCGAAACGATTTTCTCCGAAACTGTTACGTATAAGCAATGTGTTTCTAAGCCCTGAACCACCTTAAATTCAGTATAAAATCAATCTGTTGGTCAATTTATGACAGTGTTTCAAAATCACGCATTAACACTCCTTAAGCACGCGTTTATAGCAAAAGAACAAGCGCGTTTCTTCAAAAAACTGAAGGCAGATTTAGAAATTGGCAATGTGTCGTGCAAGTTGGCTTCGCAGAAAACTACGCATTTATTGTTCAAGATGCTGCACCGGGATTTCACTGGAACAACAGCCGGGCCACAATCTATATCGTCGTAGTGTACTACAATAACGGAGATGGCATCGAGCATAAAAGTTTAGTGGTTATTTCTGACTGTTTCCAGCATGACGCCGTCGCTGTATTTAGTTACTCGAGAAGTATTAACGAATTCGTCAGAATAACAATTCAAAACCCGACAAAAAAAGTTTATGTTTCCGATGGTGCGCCACAATAATACAAAATTTGTTTAAATGTTGCCAAGGTTTATTATCACGAATACGATTTTGGTATCCCTGCCGAATGGCACTTTTTTGCAACGGCGCATGGAAAAGGCCCGTGCAATGGTTTGTGAGGTACGATCAAGAGATTAGCAGCAAGAGCCAGACTGCAACGATCATCACAAGACCAGATTACGACACCTCGCGAGTTGTACCGTTGGGCTACTGAAAGTGGCAGTATATCTTCAATTACAGTCAAATTTTTAGATACTGACATGTACAATAACGATAAAGATTTTCACACTGCGCGCTTTCAATCTTCACGTCCTATAAAGCACACGCAAGCACTTCATTGTGTACTACTTGACAAAAACGGAAAGGTTTAAACGATAATCTACAACAATGCTGCGAAATCCACGACATTATGAAACGAAGCAAATTGTAAAAATTCAGTTAGATGAAGAGTTTAATAACCTGAATTTATATTTGATTAAGCAAATAAAAATCACTATTAATTGCAATAGTATTTTTTGTTATCAATCCAGATCCCAAGAATGAAAGGAACATTCATAGACTTGAAGTTATTGAAGGTTATAAAATCTTCAAAAAATTATATCTTTTAAACCGTGAGAGATACCATAATCGCTGAGGTCTCAAAATGTCTGATATTTTTCAAAGATTTTTCAAAAAAATGTACAAAAAAATTTAAAATGTCCAACGAATCGAAAAATCATTTTTTCTACTTTAAATCGATTTTTAGCATGCCAAATGTATTCGACAGATTACGGACTATTTTTTTGTTAAAGTATGATTCAAGACGAATTCATCTCATCCCTAATATCAACAGACGCGGTAGCATCTCGACGCCAAGTACTTAAAAAAAAGTTTTTTTAAGCGACGAGACGCTACCAAGTATTAAAGTATGATTCAAGACGAATTCATCGCATCCCTAATATCAAGAGACGCGGTAGCATCTCGACGCCAAGTACTTAAAAAAAAGTTTTTTTAAGCGACGAGTGTAACGGCCCTGCATTGCATATAAGAGGACGATTCGAATGAGAGAAGCATATAGGTGACATTAGCGCAGTGGTTAGCGCTCTTACTCAGTAACCGATTAATCCGGGTTCGAATCCCGGTGATCACCATATGTTTTCTCTCTTCGATACTTCGCCCGTCCATCTGCAATACTAATATCTACAAGTCCCCAAACTCTCCGCTCGATCATTACACGCGACGCTACCAAGTATACCTACTCCAAAATGCCGGAAGTGGATTCTTGCTTCCCGATTTTTTCGAAAACGAAGCATCGGTTCGGAATTCCAACGACACTTTTACGATATATATAGGACACAGCTTTCCAACGCGCCCTGTTACGATTATAACTGTTCGGTAGATGCTGAGATATGGTCATCATGTCTCGATCGAGGTCCGAAAATATTATAAAATGTGATGTGATGTGATGTGATGTGACTGACTCTCGTGTCTACTGCGCATGCGTTCGCCGTGCCAGCTGGGTTTTCTAGCTTCTCTCTCTAACATTCGCACCAAGGCAACACTCTCGCTCGTTTTAATACCAAAGTAAGTTTTTGAACGGGCCCATGCTGTTAGTCGGTCTGCAAAATATTTTTTTTTTCTACTGACGGGAAAAGTTTTGTTGCAAAATTGTGTTTTTTTTTTTCATGTTTTCTAAGTGTTAAATTTGTATGTGATACATGATATTTTTATGTGATGTGATTGAAGCAGTGATTTGTGTATTGTGTAAAAAAAACTCAAAAATATAATAAACAACGTTTCGTCAATATAGTTAGTATTTGCTTTTGTGTTACAATACAATACTGACTCGTAAAATTATTTTTTCCGCGATCTTTTTAACTAACCTATTTTGAAGTTCCGTTTTTTTGTTTGTTTTTACATATACCCAAACCGAGGAATAAATCTTTTCCTGACAGAGCTGGCATTTTATTTGAGACATTTCCCCTGTCGATGCATAATTAAAGGCTCGCAGTGAAAATTTATAATTTATTATATATATCATTTTTACATATACCCTGATAGACAAACGGCACGAAACGCAGCACATGACACAATAATTACGGCATGTGCAGCACGTGCCGTAATTATTGTGTCATGTGCTGCGTTTCGTGCTGCTTTGTCTATCAGGGTAGTGGTGAAAGGCATCGCCAGCTCCACATACAGATGCCATTGATGCTCTAGAACTTCAGAGGCACTGCGTCAGCACCAAAAGATGTCTTTATCCATCATGCGAGAGAGATAAGTCTTTTTTCAGCTACGCATGATGAAAACCACCTCCTCATCCTAACACAGTTGCCTTCGAAGAACCAGAGCATCAAGAGCAGCTACTCAAGGTGTCGAAGGTGCCTTTCGTCAGCATAAAATGTTACACGAATATATTTTACAGGAAGATGATTCTGTTTATTCACTGTATGTTGGTAATAATCAATCAAACTACATGACTGGATGTCAAAAATAGGTGAAATGAAAGCAAAAAATACTTTTTTGAAAAAAGTAAAAAAGTACGCTAAGTACTTGAAAATGGTATTCTCGTTCAGGAAATGTTTATAAAAAAAAACCTCTTAAAAATAAAAACATCTGCCAAAACAGATGTTTATCAAAACAGTCTCTTAACAAAAAAATTCTTCCAAAAAGACGTTCATCAAAGTAATTTTAAAAAAATATGTGTATCGAAATCTCAAAAAAAAAAAATCGAAAAAAATTAAATCAACGTACCCAAGTAGTAGTAGTACATACAAAAAATTCTTCAAAAAATATGTTTATCAAAACAATCTAAAAAAAAAAACAAGATGCAAAAATCTTGACAAAAAAAAACTCGGCGTGCCAGTTTTTTTTTTCACAATTACAGTTACTGCAGTTATTGCAGTTACTTTCCCTCTCCCTTGATTATTTGAATGAACCATGTACGACAGCTATTGTAAAAAAAAAGTGGCACGCCAAGTTTTTTTTTGTCAAGATTTTTTGCATCTTGTTTTTTTTTTAGATTGTTTTGATAAACATATTTTTTGAAGAATTTTTTGTATGTACTACTACTTGGCTAAGTTGATTTAATTTTTTTCGATTTTTTTTGAGATTTCGATACACATATTTTTTTTTAATTACTTTGATGAACGTCTTTTTTCCCAATACCTCTATCCAATGCAGAGATATCTCGGCTCGAATTTTTTTTTTTTTTGTTAATACCAATTTCCAATTATTGATTACTCTGTCACGGATCATCAAAAAAATCTAAAAAAAATTATGTTTCATTTTAAACATATATGAAAACAGGAAAAAAGTTTCGCTCGAATTAGAAGGGGAACTCGGATGGAATCCCCCATATTTTATTTCATAATTAGTCTATTATATTTTTGCATGTCAATAATAACACTTGGAAACATCGAAACTGAAATTTCCGGAAATAAATACGAGAGAGTAATCGCACAAGTCAAATGTCAAAATAAAAATTGTAGTAAAATAATTCGTGAAAGAAAGGTGATTTGTGAAATAAAATATCGATCGCACTGAGAAGCTCAAGAAACACCAGTAAACAGGACTATAAAGAGAACAAGAAGCAAGAAAATAGAGCACTTTAATGAAATTAAGATCGCGCAACCTAGAAGAAAAATGAAAGTTGACAAAGTACCAGACTTAGGTGAAATTTCAATTATAGGCTGTACAAACAATGTCTTAGACAGAGACAATTATTGTAATAACTATGAAATAAACAATAAAATAACAATAATAATACGAAAATCACCTCAAGTAACATATTTACTCGCATTCTTTGTTATGATTATTTTATTATGATGAAGATGGGTAACAATTATGATAATACAATCGATGGAAAATGGAACTTCCCGATTGCCATTGAAATCTGTTTGACTATTTGTGTTGAATTGATGATACGTACAAGTAATAAGAGAAATAAATACTGAAAATGATTATACAAATGACTGACAAGACGGAAATTGTTGAATGATAACCGACGGCGGAGAGGAAAAAGTCATTACTGTATTTACAATTTCGAGAATATCACTTTCCAAAAAAAAATTCAATTAGTAAAACCAAATAGGAATAATTTTTTTTATATATAAAATATTGTAACATAAGTTGGAATTCTAATTGATTTAATATTTATAGATAATTGCTTAAATTTGTAGTCGAAGTGCAATCAGTGAGGACCTTGAATATATACAGAATGCAACACGAGAACAATGTTGCATATAGAAGGTCGTACAACATTGACAGCTTGGTGAGCTTTATTGACCATGGATGGATTCGAATTTGAATATAATAAAAATAAAAACAAGAAGATAATTGCCGGGGACATTGTCGTTTTCGGCGCCCGTATTTAGGCGAATGAAAATTTTTTCAGATGGAGCTTTTTCGCTTTTCGATTCCGCACGGCGTCGTAATGCAGGAGTAAGTATGCCACCCGGCATGTGTGAGGAGAAAAAAATATAATCATAGAGAAGACTTAAACTTGGATCCTCCAAGTTTCCAAGCAATCGCTCTAGCCACCAGACTACCGATCCATATGAGTAATATGATAACGATTTGTCTGTCGTTCATCCATCTTTTCCAGGGAAACATTTTTTTAGGGCAAGGGCGATGAACTATTGCCCGCAGCTAATTAGAGCGGGCTATAATTCATCACTTTTACCCTAAAAAACCTGCACCATTTTTTTTCTCCCTTAAAAAATATAAATCTTATAAATAAACCGATTGCGCCATCGAAGAGGGTTTGAAAAATCATTTAAGAAGCACCCCTCACACGAACCCAAACGCACGCGCAAATCCCCCAAAAAAACTGCCGTCCACCTTATAATTGTCACCGTGATACTTCAAAATATACTTCAGAATTGTATTATTTTATTTTATTTCTTTACGAAATCTAAATTACCATAACTCCATTTTATGTTTTATTTTTAGATATGGTAAATATTCCAGAAATTATTCGAGAAAATACAAATGACCTTAAAAAAAATTAAGATTGCACAAATACAACGAATGCACGAGGAAAATAAAACCACAGAGCGACATGAAGACCGAGACAAGCCGACACGAGAAGACATAATTTCCCTCGTCAACATCGTCACGGCCGAAAACAACGAGGAGAACGACGAGAACAACGAGGAGAACGACACAAACAACGAGGAGAACGACGCGAACAACGAGGAAAACGACGAGAACAACGAGGAAAACGACGAGAACAACGAGAACGACGAGGAAAACGACAAGAACAAAAGAAAAGAAATCATTGTTTTTTAATAAAAATACGCAAAATCACTTATTTTCAATTTTCAATACAGAAAATGTTTTCTCTTAGAAGAAGCTTTGCGAAAATAAAATCAAATTTCAATTTTCAACTTTTATGAGGAAGTGATATGAAAATTTCCAATTTTTCAAGACGACGAGACGAGAAGACGAGGAGACCAGAAGACAATCTGATATCGATCTGACTCGCTCGGAAGCAACGTACTTCCGATTCGGGATTCAGATATAGATCTGACTCACTCGGACATATCGTACTTCCGGTTCGAGAGTCAGATATCTGATTCGTTCGGAGTCATGGTACTTCCGGTTCGAGAGCCAGGAAGTATGATCTGATATGATACCATGATCTGTATGATACCATGATCTGTATGATACCATGATCTGTATGATACCATGATCTGTATGATACCATGATCTGTATGATACCATGATCTGTATGATACCATGATCTGTATGATACCATGATCTGTATGATACCATGATCTGTATGATACCATGATCTGTATGATACCATGATCTGTATGATACCATGATCTGTATGATACCATGATCTGTATGATACCATGATCTGTATGATACCATGATCTGTATGATACCATGATCTGTATGATACCATGATCTGTATGATACCATGATCTGTATGATACCATGATCTGTATGATACCATGATCTGTATGATACCATGATCTGTATGATACCATGATCTGTATGATACCATGATCTGTATGATACCATGATCTGTATGATACCATGATCTGTATGATACCATGATCTGTATGATACCATGATCTGTATGATACCATGATCTGTATGATACCATGATCTGTATGATACCATGATCTGTATGATACCATGATCTGTATGATACCATGATCGGTATGATACCATGATCTGTATGATACCATGATCTGTATGATACCATGATCTGTATGATACCATGATCTGTATGATACCATGATCTGTATGATACCATGATCTGTATGATACCATGATCTGTATGATACCATGATCTGTATGATACCATGATCTGTATGATACCATGATCTGTATGATACCATGATCTGTATGACACCATGATCTGTATGACACCATGATCTGTATGATACCATGATCTGTATGATACCATGATCTGTATGATACCATGATCTGTATGATACCATGATCTGTATGATACCATGATCTGTATGATACCATAATGATCTGAATCGCGCGGTATGGTACTTCCGGTTCGAAAGTCGGATATCGATCTAACTCGCTCGAAAGCATCGTACTTCCGATTTGGGCGTGCGGTGACCCGCTAGCGATGCGCGTACGCAAGCCGCCAACTTCAGCCTCGTGAGGTTCATTCGGCTTTTGTTTTTTATCGGAACGCTTTTAGGGTTAGTATCTTCTCCGTTTCAATCATTCTAACGATGCTATTATTCCGTATGTTATTGATATTTTTTTTTAGGATAATGGGTGGCATTATATCAATAATGATGAATCGCCTATTGCATCCGTTTGGATGGGAAATCGTAAGAATCCCGATCCTCCGGCTCAAAATCCCGAACTGGAAAATGTTGAACCGGAGGAAGGGCAAGAAGACGACGAAAGAGAAGATGAAGATTTTGAAGGACACGTCTGGCCACAAAGTTGTGGAAATTGTTGGGATCCGATTCACCTGTGCCATTGTCACCAACACCAAAACGAAGACATCTTTGGCAAATGTCTTCGATATAGAAGAACTCAGGTAAATCCCGTCCATTCTGCATTGAATATCGCTCCAGGAATAAAATAAGTTTGAGATTCCTAATCAGCGAGAAAAAATACATAGACATGGCCACAACATAATGATAATGCCAAATAAATTGTTTAAAAAAATCAAACAACTTTTTATTTTTCTATTTTCAGATTTCTTCATCGTCGTTTTCTTCACAGCGTTACTGAAATCATGAATGAGATCAACGTAATGTAAATATCATACATATATTTTTTTTCGATAATTAAACCATTCCCGAATTATAACCGTTTGAATTTTTCGTGTCTGATTCATACATACATACATCCATTCGGACATTTTTTCTAAATGGCCTTGTCGTCCCTCGTCGTCCCTCGTCGTCCCTCGTCGTCCCTCGTCGTCCCTCGTCGTCCCTCGTCGTCCCTCGTCGTCCCTCGTCGTCCCTCGTCGTCCCTCGTCGTCCCTCGTCGTCCCTCGTCGTCCCTCGTCGTCCCTCGTCGTCCCTCGTCGTCCCTCGTCGTCCCTCGTCGTCCCTCGTCGTCCCTCGTCGTCCCTCGTCGTCCCTCGTCGTCCCTCGTCGTCCCTCGTCGTCCCTCGTCGTCCCTCGTCGTCCCTCGTCGTCCCTCGTCGTCCCTCGTCGTCCCTCGTCGTCCCTCGTCGTCCCTCGTCGTCCCTCGTCGTCCCTCGTCGTCCCTCGTCGTCCCTCGTCGTCCCTCGTCGTCCCTCGTCGTCCCTCGTCGTCCCTCGTCGTCCCTCGTCGTCCCTCGTCGTCCCTCGTCGTCCCTCGTCGTCCCTCGTCGTCCCTCGTCGTCCCTCGTCGTCCCTCGTCGTCCCTCGTCGTCCCTCGTCGTCCCTCGTCGTCCCTCGTCGTCCCTCGTCGTCCCTCGTCGTCCCTCGTCGTCCCTCGTCGTCCCTCGTCGTCCCTCGTCGTCCCTCGTCGTCCCTCGTCGTCCCTCGTCGTCCCTCGTCGTCCCTCGTCGTCCCTCGTCGTCCCTCGTCGTCCCTCGTCGTCCCTCGTCGTCCCTCGTCGTCCCTCGTCGTCCCTCGTCGTCCCTCGTCGTCCCTCGTCGTCCCTCGTCGTCCCTCGTCGTCCCTCGTCGTCCCTCGTCGTCCCTCGTCGTCCCTCGTCGTCCCTCGTCGTCCCTCGTCGTCCCTCGTCGTCGAAAAAAAGACGAGGAGGACGAGACGAGACATCGAGGGCGATAATATAATATAATAATTTATTTGCAGTTTTCACTAAAATCTCAATTTTTTTATCATAACAAAACTTCCTCATGAGGAAAGAAAACTTTAATAACATAATTAAAATTATCGACTCGAAAATCCGAGAAAAAAGCCATCAAACGGAGGAAGATGAGCTCGCCAGGGGCGAAAATCTGCAGCACCTGCAAGGAGCCCGGAACATCACCCAAGCCGGTAACAATATGCTGCGATGGATGCAAAAGATGCTACCATGGGGCATGCACAAAATTGACAGCTTCGGAAGCCAAAGTTATGGAATTAAGAAAGAGGACCATGCACTTCTTCTGTGAAAAATGCTCCGGCTCACTCGAGTACATTCCCAGACTTTACAGCCAGACGAAGACCCTTGCAAGTGAGTACGAGGCAATGAAAGTTTCTCTTAACGATATCAAGGGTTTGCAGGCGCAGCAGCGTGAGGACATTGATACAGCAAGGGACCAGGTGGAGACGCTAAATGTCATCGTGGATAAGATTCAAGCAGATTATGTCCCAGTCGCTGAGTTCGACAAGGTGGTCGGAGAATTAAGAGACAATATCTCGGAGATGAAAACCATTTCCCTAAGATGCCAGTCAGCGCTGGACGCGAACACTGCAGCACTAAACTCCTTCGAGGCGATGAAGGGGGACATAAAACAGAACGCTGAAACTCTAAAAGCGGTTCAGGAATCCCACGACCCGGACATGTTCCAGGCAGCGCTTGATGACAAACAGCGACGCCGAAGCAACATAATTCTCTTCGGTTTGAAGGAACAGACGGATGGACCGGTAGGAAGAAACAGAGCAAAGGACCTAAGCGACGCCCTCTCCATCTTGGCACTGATAGCCGAGAACGAAATTAAAGACACCGACGTCAGGGTGCGGAGACTCGGCCAATATAGTGGTAACAGAACACGTCCACTACAGGTGACACTACCGTCAGAGGCGCAGGCTCAGTTCATACTAAGAAACAGAGGAAGATACAGGGGTCCCGTAAGTGTCGCGGAGGACCGCTCTGCCGCTCAAAGAAGCAGATATGCAGCATTAAAGAAGCAAATTAGCGAACGAGCGAACGAAGATCCAGCAGTCAAAAGAAAAATCATCTACCGCGGTGGGATTCCCGTAATCATCCAAATAAAACACCCACTGAAGCCAAATTCGCAGGGACCGGCAGCACAGGCGGATAGATCCATTGAGGTGTTCACACAGGACCACACAAACGCAAACACCGGGAGAAATCAGTCGCGACCATCAAACGCAAGAGTCAACATAGATGCTAGAAGCCCCCTGACTGTCGGAAACGCGTCGCCATCGATCGGGCAAGTGGACAGAAGTGGAGGACAACGAAATCGCCTCTCCTCAAAAAACGATTAGCGGTCAACAATGCCATTAGGGTCTACTACCAGAACGTAAGGGGATTACGAACTAAATTAAAAAAGTTGAGGATAGCCATACCACAAATCGGACTGAACTATGATGTCATACTACTAACTGAGACCTGGATCCACGCAGGTATAAGGGATGCTGAGCTCGGGCTAAATGACTTCGTAGTATTTCGCAGAGACAGGAACCAGGATTCATCATCGGAGACGAGAGGGGGCGGAGTCCTTATTGCAGTCCGTCGGACACTACACAGCACACGCCTGCAGCTGGGAACGGAACGAGTAGAACAGATCATCGTGGAAATCTCCAAAGGAGCGCACGAACTTCTCATTGGCGGGGTCTACATTCCCCCGTCTGCAAGTCCGCAAATATATGACGAATACATTTCGCAAATCATCGCACTAACCGAACATCACCCAGCACACGAAACGATCCTCACAGGGGACTACAACCTCCCGGGAGTGAGGTGGGCTCGAGACGGCAACGAAGTCTTTTGTGATCCCTCGGTAGCAGATGCGGTTGCGAAAGAAAAAGCCGAGCTACTGGGCGACGGATGTGCATTCTTAGGCCTCAACCAATGGTGCGATCTCATGAATAGACACGGGAATATCCTTGACCTCGTGTTCTCGGAGAAACAATATGAAATCGCGGTCGCTACGGATCCGTTACTCGACAAGGACGGTGACTTTCATGTATCCCTACAATTCGAAATCCCATATGACGACATCCGAGAGGAAATCATTGGGCAAACAAAGGAGTACGATTTTCGTCGAGCGAACATGGAAGAACTGAAAGAACATCTCGCCCAGATAAACTGGCTGGAAATACTACACGATAGATCCCTCGAGAGTGCCACCACTGCCTTCTACAACATCTTAACCGCGGCGATGGATCACTATATCCCGCTGAAGGGCAGAACCTCCTCAACACGACCACCATGGATGACGATGGATTTAATGCGATGCATAGAAGATAAGAAGATAGCGCACAAAGCCTATAAACGCTCCGGCCAACCGCGAGACTATGACAGATTTAAAGCTCTCAGGACGGAATGCAAAAGGAAATCCGTAGAGTGTTATGACCGCTACGTCGGGAAGATCGAAGCCGGAATTGCAAACAACATCAAAACTTTTTGGAGATACGTCAACCAGCGTCGGAGTGATAGGGGACTCCCCACAATGCTACCCCTCGACGGCAGAAGAGCCGAATCCGGAAATGAGGCCGTAAATCTTTTTGCCGATTTTTTGAATCGGTGTATACCGACCATCAAACTGTGAACGCCTGGGTGCCACCGGTTCCATCGCTAATCTCATTATCAGCTGTGTCCTTCACCGTGGCCGAGGTTCGGAAGAAGTTACAAGAACTGGACAGCAACAAAGGTCCGGGGCCGGATGGTATACCCCCGATCGTGCTTAGGGAGTGCGCCGACGTCCTGGCTACTCCGATAAGGTACCTCTTCGAGCGATACCTGGATCAGGGGACTTTTCCAGCAGCCTGGAAGACGAGCTACATAACTCCAATCTTCAAGAGCGGCGCGAAGACCGACGTGCGAAACTACCGGCCCATATCAATAATCAGTACCATACCAAAAATACTCGACGATCTGGTAACTGGATTTTTGTCCTTCAAGCTGAAGGGTGTAATACTGGAAGAACAACACGGGTTCATGGCAAAACGCTCAACCGTCACAAAACCTACTGACCTACGAGAGCTATATCACCGAGGCACTCGAAGAAAAAGAACAAGTGGACGCAATCTACACAGACTTCTCGAAGGCTTTCGACTCAGTGTCACATAATATTCTGATAAACAAGTTGTCCGTATTGGGAATACATGGAAAGTTACTAAACTGGCTCAGCGACTACCTAGTAGGTCGAACCCAAAAAGTCAAGCACAAATCCTTCAGATCCAGAAGCATACAGGCCACATCAGGGGTACCACAGGGGTCACACCTGGGCCCCCTATTATTCCTAATTTTCATAAACGACATCTCGTTATGCTTTGTCCACTCACATTTCCTAGCCTTTGCCGATGATTTAAAAGTGTACCGGAAAGTAACTAAAACCCAAGACTGCGATAGAATGCAAAGCGACCTGGACAGGCTATGGGCATGGTGCAACTACAATAAACTACCACTAAACATAGGAAAGTGCAAGACAATATCGTTCACGAGAGGCAGAACTTTGCTCGACGGGGGATACCGCATTGGAGGGCACGCACTAGAAAGAGTGCAAAAAATCCGAGATCTGGGGGTCATCTTCGACGTGAAGTTACGATTTTCCGATCACATCCAAGAAATCGCATCCCGAGCAATTCTTCTCCTGGGCTTCGTAACCCGCTTCAGCAACGAGTTCCACAGAACGGGCACCATCAGGCACCTGTACGTGACCTTGGTTAGGCCTATCTTAAACTACGCTTCAGAAATCTGGAACCCAATCTTCGCAGTGCACGCAGACAGAATCGAAAGTGTCCAACACAAGTTCCTGCGCACGGCAGCCTTCAAGGAGGGACAGCCGATGGCCCGAGAGAATCACGATTACGCAAACATCGCCAGGGTGATGAACATACCAAGTCTAGAATCCCTCCGAAAACTAAACGATGCAATGTTCCTGTCGAAACTGCTAGCGGGCCTGATCGACTGCCCCAGCCTCGTGGGGAAATTCAGCTTACATGCGCCGCAGAGGCCAACGAGGTCAGCCCAGACTTTCCACGTTCCGATTTCTCGAACGACAATTGGTACCCGATCTGCGACCCGAAGAATCCCGTCCTTAGTGAACGATCTGGCCGAGCTACAGATAGTCGGAAGACCAATCGGCCAATTTAAAGCAGCACCCGGGGAACGTATTCTCCGATACGAGTGAAAAAGAGCTATCAGCGAAAAATTATTACCTTTTGTATAAAAGTATAATTATATATATTTAAAATTATATTATTGT
The DNA here is from genome assembly GCA_917499995.1 of Ichneumon xanthorius. NCBI lineage: Eukaryota > Metazoa > Arthropoda > Insecta > Hymenoptera > Ichneumonidae > Ichneumon > Ichneumon xanthorius. Next base: position 349,655 of record CAKJTD010000005.1, read on the forward strand.
TGAACGTTTATATTTTGTACCAAGGGGCTTGTCCCCGTTAAAATAAATAAATAAATAAATAAATAATAATAAAATAATAATAATGCGTTTATTTATTATTCCCGGGACCCTTCCCGGAAGTGCGAGTGGTCATACAATACAAATTTAAAAAATTAATAATATTGTCGTCCGTTTTTATTATAATATATCCGCGTCTTCATCCGTGGTTTCATTTCAAAGTTGAATTTTCTTTATGCCAAACTCTTCTTAATAACAAATTCAATTCGTTTCATCAATTTTCGTACTCTTCTCGCTCGTTCCGTTCTCGTTCTTGCCGCTCAGCCCGTTCTCGATCTTCCCGCTCTCGCCGCTCAGCCCGTTCTCGATCCTCCCGCTCTCTTTCTCTTCGCGCGATTCGACGTAGTTCCTCTTCTCCCTCCTCTCGAAATTTATTTCTTGGTGATATTTTCTATACCCAGTTGTAGTTAAACTGGGTTAAATATTTAGCGGTTATGGTGGCTCGCGTGCTTTGCGCGCTCGCAGCATATGTTCAAGTTTCTGTGAGTATCGGTGAATATGCATGAGTATGTGTAAGTATACTCACGCATCCTCTTTGAACTTTATTATTATATAAATATACTTTTGTATTTTCCGTTTGAAAAATTTGCCTCCGCGTTTCGGTCTCTCACTGTTCTTATCATTTTCTTTTAGTTCTAATAGCGATCTGCTTCTTTTCTCTTGTTCTTTTGCTTGATCGTTTTTTATCTTGCTTCCACCTACTCCACCCATTTCAATCTTTATGTATACTTTTGCTTCCTCATAGAGGAAGCTATGTTTTCGTGAAAAAAAATGTTTTCGAGATTTTAATGTCAGCGTACTCAAAATGGTCGAAAACGTCGAGATATGTGATTTTTAGCTGGCGTCCGGATGTATGTGTGTATGTATGCGTGTGTATGTGTGTGACAGCGTGCATCGCTTAGAATGACTATAACTCGGAAACGGCTTGGGATAGCGGATTCAAATTTTGTACACTAGTAGAGAGGTCACGTCTCCTCCTTCGATATAATTTTCATGAAGATTGCGACCCGTTTCGGGATTTTACGGGAATTCGAAATTTTTGAAAAAAGTCTGTGGTTGCTCTAACTTTCGCAAATTTTGAGCTATCGTCATAAAACTGCACACGAATATAGTATTTTTATCAAAGACCTTTGGTATTGAATTTGGCCGAATTCTTCCGAAGGGATCAGATTTTATGGAATTTTGATTTTTTTCAAAAATTACCAAAAACCGTATAGTTTGAGTAAACATGGAGGTATCGAGCTTAAATTTGGCATGGGAATGGACTAACACGGTACAATGTTTCGTATTAAATTTGGTAAAAATTGACCCAATTGTTTAAATTTTCTGGGATTTTGAAAATTTTCAATTTTTCTGAAATTAAACTTTTCAAAATCCCACAATCCCAATTGATCTGAATTTCTGAATCAAACACCACGCAAAGAGTAAAATGAGTTATAGTATCGTAATCAGCGCTGAGGAATAGAATAAAAATTGACTTAAAACGACGCAATCTGCAAATTTCAGTTTGCGACATCCTATAATAAATTCTGGGGTCAATTTTGTCGGTTTTACTTTTATGAAATGTAGACATTTTCTATGTTACGAAAAAGGCAAAAAGTAATTTGCACATGATTTTTCTATACTTTTTGTTATGAAAATTGTATTTTAATTATAGCTTCCTCTATGAGGAAGCCAAAATGGAACAACGGAATTTATCATAGAGGAAGTTATGTACGAAAAGGTAAAACATGAGGAAGTAATTGTGCAAATCACTTTGCACGCTTTTATTAGAAAAAATGGTATGCAATGTTTTGCTTAATATTTTTATTTTTTCTTGACCACGTAATGATATTTAGTCAGAAAAAATGGAATAATCTATGACATAGACAATCTTAACTATATTCACACACCACTTCCGGCCGAAAATTAAATTCCTCGACGTTTTAGACTATTTTAAGTACTCTGACACTAAAATCTCGAATTTTTTATGAAAAAAATATGATGACACTTGATCCTGCATGCGAGAATATTAGAAACGATAACGGAACAGGAACAATTAATGAGGCAAGATATCCATCGTCTTATGTATTGGGTATTGTGTGTTACACCGATCCCCTAAGGGTTACGGGCTCCTTCACTTTATTCCTCCTCCTTTCTTATCCGCGGTCGCCGGTTCGATTCTTGGGCCCGGAGCTTCGTCGCGCCCCGTCAGGTGTCAGTAGTCCCGGACATACGGATATAGTCGTAGTTCGTACGTCCTATCTCCGGAGCTATGTCCCCGTCCGTTTTCCTTTCACCTACGGGCCTTCAGTCTCGGGAATAGAACCCGCGACACCTTTTCGCAGTCTTTCGGTTTCCCATACCGAGGCGCTGGTCCTTTCCTCTGGACCTATTATTATAGTGGGTTCCGAACCACTTTTTCGCAGATAAAAACACCACAGAAAATTCTTGGTGCTTGCCGGGAATCGAACCCGGGCCTACTGCGTGTGAAGCGCACGCCGAGACCACTCGGCCACGCTCACCCTTGTACCATCGTCTTATGTATGTCTTGCTGTAGATCACGATAGGCACCAGGGTTTTTCCGCGATGCCATCGGAAAGCAAAGAAATCGTTGTTTAAAAATACCTAAAATCACTCATTTTTGCAATTTTGGCTATAAAAATGCCTGGTAAACTTTTTCGTTAGCTATTGCTCCGGGACTGTACTTCCAAGTATTTTTTCACGCTGTTCACGAATCTGACACTTATTTTATTCGTAGATGAATATTTGATACGGAAACAATGTGTCTAAAAAAAAATCATGATAATCAAAAAATTCAAAATAACAAAATTTAAACGGTTCGATCGATTTTCCTGAAATTTTAATGGGATCATAGGGTGATGATATTCTACCTGTATACGCGTTTTTAGCCCGATAGCTGAAAAATTGCGAGCGCTACAGTGCGTACAGACATTTTCGAAGAAATTAAAAATGGCGTACAAAAAAAAACAAATCAACATTTTTGGACGAACATTTTTGCGTTCTCGAGTTATAGCGGTTTGAATTTTTCGCTTCCGCACGCACACATCCGGACATTTTTTCAAAATGTGATTTTATTATGTTTTGGAACATTCTGAACACGTTTTCATTAAAATCTCGAAAAAAAAATTTTTCACCATCACAAAGCTTCCTCTACGAGGAAGCAAAATGATGATGAATGGACTTTATCAAAACAATGTTCCTACAAAAGTTGTTAGTTGTGATCCGACAAATTTTTTGATGAATACAGATGTATACACCTGTATTCATCTACTTGACTTATACGATTTAACTATTTGTCGATATTTTGTTTCGACACTGTTTGTAAACAGTTTCTCTTGTCAATGAAAATAAATTTTCAGTAGTTTTTAAAAATTAAAAAAAGGTTTTTTGGTTTCCCTGTATACTGCTACGGAAAAGCTGTGTGAAAAGAAACGCTGCATGTGAACTGTACATAAATTATTTCAGTCGCTTTTATACCTTATCGCTTCAGTATCTCGAATCCATGTAGACATCTGTCTGCTGACGTTGGTGTCTGTAGGAGGATAATTGTAGGCAGTGACAAATACGAGAGGGATTCCCGCTTGCGAGTGGCGATAATAATTTCCATATTTCTTCACTCTGTATGTTAGTTGACTTGTAAACATATCGAAGTAAATTCGTCGTGCTCTTTATCGAGAATTGTCGGGGGATTTCCGACACCTCGTCGAGCAGCTACATAACATAAGTCATCCAAAACCGTTTATTTTAATTTTTTTATAGTCGTCTTTCTGATATGAACTTCGAGAAACCGTCACTGTGCAGAGTCGCTGGAGAGCGAGTTCTTCCTTATTATCCGTGCCTCTAGTATTTCGTGCAACGGACGGCAATAGAGTGCGTAGCCGATCAGCTAAACCAAGGACCGTGAGTGCCTCGCTCGTTTCGTTTGCTTCGTACTTGCTTGACTGCCGCTATTACTACTGCCACAGCTGTAACGAAACGCTCCGAGCTTTGCGATAAAAACATTGAATCTCTCTCGTGCGCTCGGTCATTCAGTAGCGCTCGCGCACTGCAGTGAGCCGCGTGGGATTTTACAATCCGAGGACGCGCGCTCGTTCTCCATTATAACATTCAATTGGGTCATCGAGGTGAGCCCTGTATAAAAAATAAAATAAATTTAAAAGTTAAAAAATACTGCGCAATCCGTTCCACAGTGAGTTGAACTTCGAAAGAGAAATTTTTATCGACTCTAACACCAACAAGCAACAATTGTACGACGCGGAACCGATTTTAAATTATTCGAAACGTTTTTTTTTTAAACTCTGACATTGTCCGGATATTTCGAAACAACGTTCGTAAAAACCAACCGCATCGTTATCTCCCTAGCTATCGTGAAACGTCGAGCATACATATGCGTGTTCATTAAAAAACTGAATGTTAATTTGTCTCTATACGTAGAATTTGTTTTATGAAGTAGTTTATAGTAGTTGCGTTTTTTTTTTTTTTTTTTGCAGAATGTAAAGGTTGATCAATTTTTTTATTTAATTGAGCTGTGGTTGATAACTATTATTCGTTGTTTTTTAGCTGCGGCTTCGGAACGATGAATTTGAATTGTTTCTTTAGGTGTTTAATGAGAACATTTTACAAATAAAATTTTCTTTTGTTTTACCTTTGAATCATTATTACGGTCGTCTTCAGAAACAGTTTATTGTTCCATAAAAAAAAACGAATGGAAAATAATAAATAAATTTTAATAACGCAATGGTGGGCTCGGTAGTGTCTATGGTACCGTGCTCGAGAGGATCTGTCATAGCGTGCTATTTAATTAAAATCTATATGCGAGTATCTTTAAGACAGCGACCAAGCATTCTTCCTCTCTCGTAAGAGAGGAATTCCGTGCAGCGAGTAATTATGCGTGTGCATCGTTGACACACCAGAGAAGCTCGCGTCTTTTGTCGGCTCACGCTGTGTTGTTGTTCGTCGTTATGCAACGCGTATTATTCGACACTGTTGTGAATCATCGAAACATTTTTTTTTCCTCCCGTGTCTAGCGTCGGAAATCATCGTCAAAGCTACAATGAAGGAGGAACAGCAGAAAGGAAAAGGGATGCCGGGTACAGTGAACCTCATAGTATCAGTTATCACCCACAGTCTGCTAATAGCACCGGTCATCTACATCGTCGTTTTGTACAGCCAAGATTACCACTTCTTCTCATGGCATCCAATTTGCATGGCCGTTGGCGTAAGTTCATCCGACGCATCTTAAATCCATACTTAAATTTTTTCCAATCTTATCTTATCGGCAATAAAAAATTGGATCGTATATCCCCTACGATTGACGATTCCCAACGATGTCCCGATCATATTTAAAAAATCCCAGATTCGAATACGAAAAATTGTACGAGTCTCTTTTTTTTCAATATCATTGGTATTTTTGTTATTATGTTGTATCTTAAATATTTTCGATCCAGACAAAAAACAGAACTCCTACAATTTTTTATATTCAGTCCCGGGGATTCTTTTTACATTTTCAGAACACTGTTGCGACCCATGAAACTCGTGGGATTTTCGATCAATGTTTTATTACCAAGAAAAAAAGGAAACACCTGTATGAAAATCTAAATTAGTTACCGCAATATTCCCACCGGAAATAGCAATATTTCTTCCCACGCGAAATGTTTCGTTTCTCCTTATAGGAATCATGAAAACATTGCTTAAAAAATGATCCCGTATAAATTAACAAGTAACGAAGACTATTCAGTTTTTGTACGATTTCAAGGTCGGTCTCGTGATGATGGAAGCGATCTTCAGTATATCCGGCGAGGCGTATTTGACCTCGAGAGTATCCCGGCTGGGTCGTGTGACCATTCACTGGTCGCTTCTCACGGCAGGATTGTCTCTGATGATGATCGGTCTGATCATTGCGGTCGTTAACAAGAACAACATCGGTAAAAATCACTTCGTCACGAATCACGCCAAGCTCGGCCTAAGTTCCATCATTCTGGCTATTCTCGTCGCAATTTTTGGTGTTCTCGCCAATAATACACGCTGGTTTTATCCGCGTGTGAGACCGGTGCTGATCAAGGTCGGCCACGCCTTCGGTGGTATCGCAATAACGATACTGCTACTTGCAACGGTCATCAACGGCACCTACAGTCGTTCATTTCCGGGGAGCGAGACCGGAAGGAATCTCGTATTCGCGTCGTTCTTCTTCGCGGGATTGTTGATACTCGCCAAGCCTATCCTCGGCGCCGTATCGAGAAGCCGAGTGATATTCAAATCTTCGAGACCGAATACCGAAAATGCGTCGTGACTCAATCGCAATAGATAATGCGCATGGACAAAGACAAAAAAAACGAACGACCGCATTAACCAGGAAATAATAGATCATAAATGTTTCACATGTAATCTATATGTAATCCATATATATGATATATATGATTACATGTCGCGTAACTAAAACCAGAAGTACGTATCTTATATCCTTATATACAGAATATACGCCTTTCTCTTGTATACGTACAATTTATAATCATGTATGAATTACATACGAATTTTGCCTATGGCCGTAGCTTGCAAAAATGCATGATGATTTGTTCAGCGAAGAAGCCCAACTTCGAAAAAAATGTCGTATATAACAATATGACTACATGGATTACATATGAATCATATATGATAATTTTCCCAGGTAATCTATCCCACTGCCTCGCGTAACGCGCTTCAAGGCGAAGATTCTTCGACACTTCCATCGCAACGGTTACATCGTGAATAAGTACCGTCGGATACCAATATGCAACGTCAAAGCTTCGATGCTATGTATGGTGCACTTTAAACGCTCATTGTATGCCGATCGTTAAGTGAATACGTAAATCGCATACCGACCGTTGTTTGCGCCGATGCGTGGACGAACTTAGCATTCTCAATTAACCGATGAGTGAGTTATAGATCGTTAATATTAACGTAACTGAAAAGAGACTGACATTGATATTGTTTGTCGATGAATTTGTGAAAACAGCAATTTGTTTTGCTTCCTCATGGAGGAAGCTTTGTCTTCGTGAAAATTTTTTTTTTCGAGATTTTAGTGTCAGAGTACTTAAAATAGTCTGAAACGTCGAGAAATGTGATTTTTAGCTGGCGTCCGGACGTATTGTGCGTGTGCGTGTGCGTGTGCGTGTGCGTGTGCGTGTGCGTGTGCGTGTGCGTGTGCGTGTGCGTGTGCGTGTGCGTGTGCGTGTGCGTGTGCGTGTGCGTGTGCGTGTGCGTGTGCGTGTGCGTGTGCGTGTGCGTGTGCGTGTGCGTGTGCGTGTGCGTGTGCGTGTGCGTGTGCGTGTGCGTGTGCGTGTGCGTGTGCGTGTGCGTGTGCGTGTGCGTGTGCGTGTGCGTGTGCGTGTGCGTGTGCGTGTGCGTGTGCGTGTGCGTGTGCGTGTGCGTGTGCGTGTGCGTGTGCGTGTGCGTGTGCGTGTGCGTGTGCGTGTGCGTGTGCGTGTGCGTGTGCGTGTGCGTGTGCGTGTGCGTGTGCGTGTGCGTGTGCGTGTGCGTGTGCGTGTGCGTGTGCGTGTGCGTGTGCGTGTGCGTGTGCGTGTGCGTGTGCGTGTGCGTGTGCGTGTGCGTGTGCGTGTGCGTGTGCGTGTGCGTGTGCGTGTGCGTGTGCGTGTGCGTGTGCGTGTGCGTGTGCGTGTGCGTGTGCGTGTGCGTGTGCGTGTGCGTGTGCGTGTGCGTGTGCGTGTGCGTGTGCGTGTGCGTGTGCGTGTGCGTGTGCGTGTGCGTGTGCGTGTGCGTGTGCGTGTGCGTGTGCGTGTGCGTGTGCGTGTGCGTGTGCGTGTGCGTGTGCGTGTGCGTGTGCGTGTGCGTGTGCGTGTGCGTGTGCGTGTGCGTGTGCGTGTGCGTGTGCGTGTGCGTGTGCGTGTGCGTGTGCGTGTGCGTGTGCGTGTGCGTGTGCGTGTGCGTGTGCGTGTGCGTGTGCGTGTGCGTGTGCGTGTGCGTGTGCGTGTGCGTGTGCGTGTGCGTGTGCGTGTGCGTGTGCGTGTGCGTGTGCGTGTGCGTGTGCGTGTGCGTGTGCGTGTGCGTGTGCGTGTGCGTGTGCGTGTGCGTGTGCGTGTGCGTGTGCGTGTGCGTGTGCGTGTGCGTGTGCGTGTGCGTGTGCGTGTGCGTGTGCGTGTGCGTGTGCGTGTGCGTGTGCGTGTGCGTGTGCGTGTGCGTGTGCGTGTGCGTGTGCGTGTGCGTGTGCGTGTGCGTGTGCGTGTGCGTGTGCGTGTGCGTGTGCGTGTGCGTGTGCGTGTGCGTGTGCGTGTGCGTGTGCGTGTGCGTGTGCGTGTGCGTGTGCGTGTGCGTGTGCGTGTGCGTGTGCGTGTGCGTGTGCGTGTGCGTGTGCGTGTGCGTGTGCGTGTGCGTGTGCGTGTGCGTGTGCGTGTGCGTGTGCGTGTGCGTGTGCGTGTGCGTGTGCGTGTGCGTGTGCGTGTGCGTGTGCGTGTGCGTGTGCGTGTGCGTGTGCGTGTGCGTGTGCGTGTGCGTGTGCGTGTGCGTGTGCGTGTGCGTGTGCGTGTGCGTGTGCGTGTGCGTGTGCGTGTGCGTGTGCGTGTGCGTGTGCGTGTGCGTGTGCGTGTGCGTGTGCGTGTGCGTGTGCGTGTGCGTGTGCGTGTGCGTGTGCGTGTGCGTGTGCGTGTGCGTGTGCGTGTGCGTGTGCGTGTGCGTGTGCGTGTGCGTGTGCGTGTGCGTGTGCGTGTGCGTGTGCGTGTGCGTGTGCGTGTGCGTGTGCGTGTGCGTGTGCGTGTGCGTGTGCGTGTGCGTGTGCGTGTGCGTGTGCGTGTGCGTGTGCGTGTGCGTGTGCGTGTGCGTGTGCGTGTGCGTGTGCGTGTGCGTGTGCGTGTGCGTGTGCGTGTGCGTGTGCGTGTGCGTGTGCGTGTGCGTGTGCGTGTGCGTGTGCGTGTGCGTGTGCGTGTGCGTGTGCGTGTGCGTGTGCGTGTGCGTGTGCGTGTGCGTGTGCGTGTGCGTGTGCGTGTGCGTGTGCGTGTGCGTGTGCGTGTGCGTGTGCGTGTGCGTGTGCGTGTGCGTGTGCGTGTGCGTGTGCGTGTGCGTGTGCGTGTGCGTGTGCGTGTGCGTGTGCGTGTGCGTGTGCGTGTGCGTGTGCGTGTGCGTGTGCGTGTGCGTGTGCGTGTGCGTGTGCGTGTGCGTGTGCGTGTGCGTGTGCGTGTGCGTGTGCGTGTGCGTGTGCGTGTGCGTGTGCGTGTGCGTGTGCGTGTGCGTGTGCGTGTGCGTGTGCGTGTGCGTGTGCGTGTGCGTGTGCGTGTGCGTGTGCGTGTGCGTGTGCGTGTGCGTGTGCGTGTGCGTGTGCGTGTGCGTGTGCGTGTGCGTGTGCGTGTGCGTGTGCGTGTGCGTGTGCGTGTGCGTGTGCGTGTGCGTGTGCGTGTGCGTGTGCGTGTGCGTGTGCGTGTGCGTGTGCGTGTGCGTGTGCGTGTGCGTGTGCGTGTGCGTGTGCGTGTGCGTGTGCGTGTGCGTGTGCGTGTGCGTGTGCGTGTGCGTGTGCGTGTGCGTGTGCGTGTGCGTGTGCGTGTGCGTGTGCGTGTGCGTGTGCGTGTGCGTGTGCGTGTGCGTGTGCGTGTGCGTGTGCGTGTGCGTGTGCGTGTGCGTGTGCGTGTGCGTGTGCGTGTGCGTGTGCGTGTGCGTGTGCGTGTGCGTGTGCGTGTGCGTGTGCGTGTGCGTGTGCGTGTGCGTGTGCGTGTGCGTGTGCGTGTGCGTGTGCGTGTGCGTGTGCGTGTGCGTGTGCGTGTGCGTGTGCGTGTGCGTGTGCGTGTGCGTGTGCGTGTGCGTGTGCGTGTGCGTGTGCGTGTGCGTGTGCGTGTGCGTGTGCGTGTGCGTGTGCGTGTGCGTGTGCGTGTGCGTGTGCGTGTGCGTGTGCGTGTGCGTGTGCGTGTGCGTGTGCGTGTGCGTGTGCGTGTGCGTGTGCGTGTGCGTGTGCGTGTGCGTGTGCGTGTGCGTGTGCGTGTGCGTGTGCGTGTGCGTGTGCGTGTGCGTGTGCGTGTGCGTGTGCGTGTGCGTGTGCGTGTGCGTGTGCGTGTGCGTGTGCGTGTGCGTGTGCGTGTGCGTGTGCGTGTGCGTGTGCGTGTGCGTGTGCGTGTGCGTGTGCGTGTGCGTGTGCGTGTGCGTGTGCGTGTGCGTGTGCGTGTGCGTGTGCGTGTGCGTGTGCGTGTGCGTGTGCGTGTGCGTGTGCGTGTGCGTGTGCGTGTGCGTGTGCGTGTGCGTGTGCGTGTGCGTGTGCGTGTGCGTGTGCGTGTGCGTGTGCGTGTGCGTGTGCGTGTGCGTGTGCGTGTGCGTGTGCGTGTGCGTGTGCGTGTGCGTGTGCGTGTGCGTGTGCGTGTGCGTGTGCGTGTGCGTGTGCGTGTGCGTGTGCGTGTGCGTGTGCGTGTGCGTGTGCGTGTGCGTGTGCGTGTGCGTGTGCGTGTGCGTGTGCGTGTGCGTGTGCGTGTGCGTGTGCGTGTGCGTGTGCGTGTGCGTGTGCGTGTGCGTGTGCGTGTGCGTGTGCGTGTGCGTGTGCGTGTGCGTGTGCGTGTGCGTGTGCGTGTGCGTGTGCGTGTGCGTGTGCGTGTGCGTGTGCGTGTGCGTGTGCGTGTGCGTGTGCGTGTGCGTGTGCGTGTGCGTGTGCGTGTGCGTGTGCGTGTGCGTGTGCGTGTGCGTGTGCGTGTGCGTGTGCGTGTGCGTGTGCGTGTGCGTGTGCGTGTGCGTGTGCGTGTGCGTGTGCGTGTGCGTGTGCGTGTGCGTGTGCGTGTGCGTGTGCGTGTGCGTGTGCGTGTGCGTGTGCGTGTGCGTGTGCGTGTGCGTGTGCGTGTGCGTGTGCGTGTGCGTGTGCGTGTGCGTGTGCGTGTGCGTGTGCGTGTGCGTGTGCGTGTGCGTGTGCGTGTGCGTGTGCGTGTGCGTGTGCGTGTGCGTGTGCGTGTGCGTGTGCGTGTGCGTGTGCGTGTGCGTGTGCGTGTGCGTGTGCGTGTGCGTGTGCGTGTGCGTGTGCGTGTGCGTGTGCGTGTGCGTGTGCGTGTGCGTGTGCGTGTGCGTGTGCGTGTGCGTGTGCGTGTGCGTGTGCGTGTGCGTGTGCGTGTGCGTGTGTGTGTATGTACGTGTGTGACAGACTTGCGTCGTTTAAAACGACTATATCTCGGAAACGGTTCGAGATAGCCAGTTGAAATTTGGTAGTAGAGTGGTCACGTCTCTTCCCCCGGTGCAATTTTCATGATGATTGAGGCCTGTTTCGAGATTTCATGCGATTTTGAAATTTTTGAAAAAAGGTCGTGGTACCTCTAACTTGCATAAATTTTGAACAATCGTCCTGAAATTGCACATAAATATAATAATATGACCAAAGAACTTTGGTATTGAATTTGGCCGAAATCTATCGAGGCAGTCAGATTTTATGGAATTTTGATTTTTTTGAAAAATTACTAAAAACGGTCTAATTCGAGTAAACGTGAAGGTATCGAGCTTAAATTGGGCACGGGAATGGACTAACACTGTACAATGTTTCGTATTAAATTTGCCGAAAATGGATCGAACCGTTTAAATTTTCTGGGACTTTGAAATTTTAGAATTTTTTCAGAAGTTGTATTTTTTGTCCGACACAAGTTTATGTATCAAGTGTCGCCTCAGGAGTAAAATAATTTGGAGACTTGTCATCGGTGGGGGAAAAATACATTGGACGTGGCCACAAAACGGTGAATATTGGATAATTGACTTAATAATTAAAAAAAAAATCTTTTTCCAAAACCCTGTATTTTCGTTAATTGAAGTAGGTGCACGGATGTAACAAAGCGAAGACATCGGTGTATTTTTTCGCGCTGAACCTGAATCGGGGAATCGTTTTATATAAAAGGAAAATACGACGTTGACGTTAAAACAAGTTGAAAATTAAATTTTTCATATCGCTTCCTCATAAAAGTTGAAAATTGAAATTTTCATATGGCTTCCTCATAAAAGTTGAAAATTGAAATTTTCATATGGCTTCCTCATAGAAGTTGCAAATTGAAATTTTCATGTGGCTTTCTCATAAAAGCTGCAAATTGAAATTTTCATATGGGCTTCTCATAATGTTCCTTTATTTGCGAAGCTTTTTTTTTATTGTCGAGGTAATAATTGTAAGTACAGTGGAACCTCGCTTATCCCACTCTCGATCAACCGAGCCTCCGCGTTATCCGAGGCACCCAACTCATACGAGGGCTCTGCATTAAACGAGATGTAGGCTCTGATAATACGGAAAACTCGGATAAAACTGGTTAAACAGCAATACCCGCGCGGGGAGTAGCGCCGTTTTTCGTGTTATCCGAGATTTCACTTATCCGACTCTCTCCTTGTCTCTCACTTATCCGTACGCTCTCCCTACATTACCTCGGATAAAAGGGGTTCTACTGTATACAGTTTAGAAAAATTGCGTTACCGTTGTACAGCTTATCATCTAGTTAAGTACCTATATCGACGTTGTTGCGATTAGGAAAGAAATGAACGCAATTCAGCGTAATATCGTCAACCATATACCAACACTTTATTATAATTAAACACGCTTCATTACATATACATAGAATATGTAATAATATATATCATGTATATACCTTTCATAATACAATGTACATGTATAACGTATAATAATACAACCGTTCTTTTTTTCTTCTTATTTTCGATTACCTTCAGGTCTACAACGCCTTGCTTCTATTGTTCTTTTTTTTTTATTTCCCATTTGATTAGTTTATATTTCTTCGCGTTCTCGCAATACTGACCAAATTTGACGTTCTCGTAGCTTAACACTATGCAACAACGTATACGTACATATTTTTTTGTATCTTCATATATAATATATATATTTTTCCTATATATATATATATATATATCCCTATGGGGCTCTGCGAATTGACGGCCTCTGCTTTCGCAACATATGGACGCCTGATGAAAATAACATTTCATTTCATATACATATTTATATTATAATACATCTATTTATTCCGTTTTTCTTATATCGTAATGAGTTAGTTTCTGTGTATCTGTCTCACTTCTTGACATCGTAATATGTGTTGATTGTATAACGTCAGGTGGTTTTTTTATATTCGTATGAGTCAAGCTCGAAAAAATGAATGCCTCTTCGACACAAATTACCGATAAATTCGTTGGGTGAGAACGACCGGGAAAATTTAGTAGAGCATCGAATTGTAACAATTTTTTTTGTTTTTTCATCAATTTCCCAGAGCACCATCTCGGTGCAATCGCATCGATGGTAAGATTTTCGTTTCTCATCGGAAAAATCATTCGAAACGGACATTTAATCAATTCCATCAATTTATAATATACTAGCTATGATCTTAATTATCTTTTATTTAACTTTTCACCTACCTTCTCGCCCCATCGGTCTCGCTCTCTGAATATCTAGTTCTAGGGCACGTTTTACTTTGTACTGTTCGCTCTACGATATCTCTTCAAGTGTACCAATCTGGCACAGACAGAATTGGGTTCTCGTAGCTTTCGACACGGCCGTACTTTTTTGTTCTATAACAATCTATTCATTTTTTATTTTCACGATACTTATATATTGATCTCCCTTTTTCCCGTAAATTTAATCGTTAACCGGCTATCTAACAACATTTATAACAAATATATACTATATCTTGATCATCAGTCATCGTATTGATTGCACAAATTAATTATATCAATGATGTAGTGTCACGTTCGAAAGGTAAAATATAATCACCATCGCGTGCATTATTAATTATCATTTTCCTGAATGTTTGGCAATTTTATCGGAGAAGCGACGAGAACGGATGATGATCCAGATACGTTTTATCAGTTATTGTGCACGTATCATTAATCACAACGCTATACATTTTCACTTGTTTATCCGAACGTAACTTGTGGGACCTTTTTCATTTTGTCAAGTGTTTAAAGATTTGGAGCTTTGGAAATTGTACAGCGGCGACAGTAATCCATTCTTCTTTATTAAATATATTTTTAATGCTTACTCCACACAGCTTCTCCCCATTTTTTGGGCAGTAGAACACGATTTATACGAATTCAACTATTTGAATGGCGTCACAGTGATTTTTAATCGCGGATAATACTGTTAAAAATATAGAACCGTTTTCGAGGATTTATTGTTTTGTCGTTTCAGCGTATTTTCTCGGAAATATTTCGAAATAAATGAGGAAAAGCGGCGTGGTAATGCGCGATTATACAGTCGAAATGTCTCTCACGACTCACTTTTGCCAAAAAAATACAGGTCTGTAAATTCATGCAAAATTGAACGAGTTTAAAAGATTTCTCGTTTCCTTAATTCCTATTGTAAATAATACTTTAATTCACTGGGTGGGAAAATGGCGGTTTTTGCGCACGCTTCGCGTGCGAAAACCCCCATTTTCACACCTTGTGAAATAAAATTTTGTTCGATACTCGTGCGAAAAACGTTTTCTGAACTCGTGTGATTGCAACATTCGCCTTCGGCTCGTGCTGCAAACTCACACTCGTCAGAAAAAGTTTTTTCGCCCTCGTATCGAAATGTACTATTTCCGCATGCTTTTCCCCAATCGAAAAACAAAAATGTTCGCTATGCACCTATCTTGAAATTCATAAGTGAAACCCCGGTTGGTATGCCAATTTCATGTCGTAAGATCGGTTATGGAAATTGCTTTCTTCATACCCATTGCTATTTTCTTTGGAATATTCGATAAACACTTTTCAATTTTGCTTATTTTATTTCTTTCCCACTCCGATTTTTTTCCATCTTTATGCTCAAGCAGATTGAACGCTGCGGGCTTTTTTACTTCTTCATCATTAAACAACATGTTTTTTTTTGTACGTTGAATAAACTACGACATGTGCATTCTGCAATGTATCTAAATAAGTAATGTACAGTACACTTCTTTTTATCGTTAATTCTCACAAACTATATACATATCGTATATCGTCTGCATGTATATATATCATGTATAATAATTCAACTAGCAACACTTTATAAACGAGATCACATAAAAAATAATTAATCACGACCTGTAACGTTATTGACTTTACTTTCGCGTAAATGTACATGTTGGTGATTCCTATCGCGAGTATTTCATCGATGGGGCCCACCAACGACTCTTCATCGAATCACATCGAATCTTTTTTGTTCCCCGCGTCTCAAATCATTCTATAAATCTCACATATTCATGTACTCTCGAAAAAAAAATCCCTAATTTCGCAACGATACCTCAGCTACTGAGTTAGTCCACCATTCGCATTGTCCTTCCCTCGATTGTTGTTACATGCATAAAAATTGTTGTCTTCTTTTTTTAATCCTCTTAATAATTTAGACACTTGTTACGATGATATTCAACCGACGGAAACATATTGAACACCGATGAAATAAATCGCCGGACAAAAAAGTTCCGACTCTCTTTTGGCACGAATTCTCACTGAAATCTCCAACGACTAAATCGTACAACGAATAATCATTTTACGTCTCGTCTCCTTGTTAAACATTCACATTGATACACAATTATTCCTACTTCCTTACGTCATTTTTTTTATCATGTATACTGAGATTCTCTTGTTTTACTTGACTACTGAGCAACACATCTGGACAATGGCAAAGATATTACATCTAACTAAGTCTCTCCGTTGGAATGTATAAGAACGTCTAAGGTACGCTTGACGTACAAGAATGTGAAATCGACCGACAAGCGCAGCGTCAGTACATTACGACGTGTTTTTTTTTTCCGCAGACTCGGCAACGGACGCCTCGCGTGAGATTCTTTCAAGAGTGTCACGGTGACTATTTCTCTTCGCGTGAGATATTTTGTAAGGAATGTGCAAACATGGGGACGTAGAAAAACTCCTTAAGACGTGACTGTTCGTTCGTTTCGGTAAAATAAAAATAATCTTCGCAACCACTTTAAACAGACGTTATTAATTTTACTTACAATCTCAATATCTAACTTCGCTTCTTTTCCCTTACTTGTCCTCATGCATGCAATACTTGGCGGACAAGTGGTCAATGCCAAAGAAGAAAAATAAATTGATCTGATGTGACAAAGAAGACAAACCTCGTTGTTGTATCTTCCATATTTATAGGTCTTCCCCGTTTGGCTCCTCTCGAAATTTTTCGATACGAACGAGAATTTCACATCTCGATCGATCATTAGCGTTTTGTATATTCGAAAAAAAATGTACATCGTGTCAAACCTGTTGGGACGTTATGAGATCCGCTTTACTGGAGTTCTTCAAGATCGACGGACCAGGTAATTTCTGCGCCGACCCTGGAGGACCGGACGGTTGTATCATCATCGGTTGCCCGTTAACCAGGACTATGGTGTCCCGAACAGAATCGTATCCTCCCGGTTGACCTAGAAATTGATCTCTAAAATTAATTTATCCTATAACACTATGGTAATGTCCGTAATATCCGTATTCTTCGCTATACTTATACATATTAATACTATGCTTTATACCGACAGCGTTAGGTGCGCGGTCGGTGTGTGGCTTCGGCGGTCTCCCGAGTCAAGCAGCTTTGCTTGCGTGAAGTAGATGGATGGGTGACCGCTTAGCCCCACACCGGCTTGCACATCGAATGTTGAGCGGCAGGCCAGTTTTTCTGAGTTCTTGATGTTAAAATATCGAGGAATCAGAAAAATATAGGGCCGTCTGTACCGACATGGGTTTTCCGCAGTTTCCCCGTGTCCTCGGCAAATGCGGTACAGTGTAGCTAAGTCGGCTGCGGAAGCACTGGAAGTTAGGTAGCTTAGTGAAGTGCGGGTAGGGAGTGATAGGGGGGAAAGGGACGGGTTACGTAAAAACCCGAGGAGGGTATACGATGGACCATACAAAAATTTAAAAAAATACTATGCTTTATGTGGCCCATGCACCTCGCACACTCGCTGTTGCGAGTGTGCGAGTCCTCACAAAATCTGCAACATAACATAACTAATTTTCTTTATACATCTGTTTGGTGTGTTATATATTATCATCATATACGTTTCGTTCTTACAGCCTCTTGTCGTTTTCTTTCTTGCCTGTTGCCTCTCCGCCCCTATTGGGTTGCACGACCGTCGTTGTCGACCGAAGAAACTATAGGCGTGCGGATGCACTGTTTCGACCGTTCAACATCAGACGTTTCGATCATGGAAACGACCAATAATCCTCAATACTCACAGGATCTGCAAGTCCGAAATAGTCTGATCGTTTTTTTTATTTTCGACCGACAAAACGATCGCGGAATCGACCACTAAAATCGTTGCTACACCGCGATCGTTTTTTGATGTTCGACTGACGAAACGACCACGAAATCAAACATTTTGAGGGCGTCATAACTTGGTCGCTTTGCAGGTTGGGGTCGTTTCGTCGGTCAAACACCGAAAAACGACCGAGCTTTAGCAATAACCGGATAGTCGATATCACAGTTGTTCTGTCGGACGCGAACCGAAATACGACCAAGCTGCACTGCATCTAGGTTGATTTTGCGGTCGTTTTTCTATACCACGGTCATTTTGTCAAGGACCGAAATACCAAGTCCCAAGCATTCGGGGTTTCCATTTCACGCTTGTTTTGTCGGTTAAACAGCGCAAAACGACCGAGCTCTAGCAACGATGGGATAGTCGATTCTATGGTCGTTGCGTCGGTCGAAAAACAAGTTCCAGCTACCTCGGAGTGGTCGATTCTACGGTCGTATTGTCGGTAGAAAATAAAAAACGGTCAGACTATTTCGGACTTGCTGATCCTGTGAGTATTGAGGGTTATTGATCGTTTCCATGGTCGAAATGTCTGATTTCGAACGTTTGAAACAGTGCATCCCCACGACTATCGTCTCTTCGGTCGAGACGACGGTCGATTAAAAAAAAGATAGTCAACCAACCTGCTAGAGACGCGTTGTCATTATTTACGCCGCTACCTGTCCACGTGGTTGTTTTCTACTAGATTCCCAAATTTCACTTTTTCAATTGTCATTCGACATGTTTTGTATTGCCATCCAATCCAATATTGATAGTTCAACCGTACTTTTTCAATTTGTCTAAGCAGCTTTTCTATGTGTTCAATACTGCCCATCACTGCATAAGTACCTCTCACAATATTCGATACATCGATATTGGCCACATTGGCTACATTTATTGTCGGTGTATTCTATGCTCCCTTCTTCTATGACTCGTTCGAAATCATAATTTTTTATGTGCGCGTCGATGAGAGTTTGTGTACGTATATATGGGAGTATCTGTGTGAATGTCTATGTGTATGTGTCTATGTCTGCGTGTAAGTGTCTATGAGTGTTCATAAATATTTGAGCGAATATCTATGAGAATGTGAGAGTGTCTGTGAGAGTGTCTGTGAGAGTGTCTGTGAGAGTGTCTGTGAGAGTGTCTGTGAGAGTGTCTGTGAGAGTGTCTGTGAGAGTGTCTGTGAGAGTGTCTGTGAGAGTGTCTGTGAGAGTGTCTGTGAGAGTGTCTGTGAGAGTGTCTGTGAGTCTCCATGAATCTCCATGATTGTCCATCCGTGTCTATGAGTGTCTATGACTGTTACTGAGTGTCCGTGAGTGTCAGCGAGTGTCAGTGAGTATCGACGAGAGTGCCTGTGCGTATCCGTGAGAGGCTGTGAGTTAGTGAGTGCGTTAGTCAGTATCCGTGAGAGTGTCTATGAGTATCCGTGAATCCATAAGTCTTTATGCTTGTCTATGAGTACCACAAGAGTGACTGTGAGTGTATATGTGAGAGGATAGACAAACAAAGATGTTCAAGGACTTCCGTCTATATATATTGAGGTGCGAATGTATATATGGCTTGCGCGCTCTCACGGATTTTGTAAAATAAATCAGATCCAGCCGTACCTCGATGATCTGCATATTTCCACAGACGCCCGATACAGATACAGTGCGAGAGTGGAGAGTATTTGTGAGCAACTGCGAGTATCCTTGTAAGTATATGTGTAAGTTCATGTGAGTATCGGTGTATGCGCCCATTCGACATGAACTTTATTATTATTTTCGATATATATACGTAGTAACGATTATCCGTTTGATATGATGTTGCGGCAGCGTTGCCCCTCGATCGACTGCTGTAATTAGCGTGAAACCGGGGCGCGATACTAAATTGCCTACGGATGAGGTTGGAAGCCGTGATATAATTCAATCGTTGATTACCCGCTGGCGTCATGTTAGTCAGGGTTCTCGAGGGCGTCAATGAGTTACGAGAGGAGGGTCCCCACTCGGCGGTCGGCTGAAGTAATATTCGAGTTCGCGACATTATGGAATCTCCCTTCCTCTTCGATTTGCGGCTTCCTGTCGTCGACCTCGACGACCGAGGCTCCGAATCTTCATCCTCGTCGTCGTCGTCGTCGTTATCGTATTTTGGTCTTCTTCGATCGTTCTTTAATTGGCACTATCGGTCATAAAAGAGAAAAAAAAACATTTTTGTCTAATTTTTCCATGATAATGTTGATAAGTATGTAGATGTCGGATTGCAATTAACGATACTTACGACAGCGAAACCGACGATGACGATAACCGGAAACATGCCGACAAGCCAGCCTACCGCATCCGCCCATCTCGGGTAAACGTAAGCCCCGTACCTCAACGGCTCGTACTCGACCCAATTAAAAAAGAGAATGAAGAACAATGCCGCTGGTGTGATGACCTTCCACATCCACGTCCAAAAGAAACGCCAGACTTTGCCGCGGGGTCCTATCATCTGCTCGACATTGTCGAGAAAACGATCGGCTCCGTAGATCCAAGCGACGAGTATGCACTCGCTTATGGCGATCAACAAAACTGACCAATTCGCCGCGTATTTGTCCATCAACTGAAGCCAGTACATTCCGGACTGAAAAAAAAAACTAAAGATAACAACTGATTGTAAAACTGCTTCTGGGACTATTATTACATCATTGAAGAATAAAATGTTGTGTCCGGCTTCGGCTACGACGAACATTCAGCACCCTCAGTCATGAACGAATTTAGTTCCGTCGACTCAAAAAATGCATAATGTCATTCTTCAAGAAAACGGTACTTTGTACGTAAACGAAAACTCGAATTCAGCGAATTTTGAAACACATAAAATTATTAAAAATAAAAATAAATTTACAAATTTATTCATTTAATTTAATATTTTGAGATATTTTGAATAATAAAATGAGAGTTTGAAGTTCGATCAATATGAACATTTATTTACCTACCATCGCCAAGATTAAATAATTCGCTTTTTTGTGCAAAACCTTTACTAGTCATTTAAGAACGGCTTGAGCTATCAAGCTGAAATTTATAAGGTAGGTAGAGGGGCGAATCCTCAATGTTTGGTTACATTCTTAACAAAATGCTTTCACTTATATAGTATATTATGCCACTCGGGAGGAAAGTGCGTCTTTTCACCGAATGTGAAGTTTGATGCCCGAGCGAAGCGAGGGCAGAAATTCGCACGAGGTGAAAAGGCACTTCCTCCCGAGTGGCATACGCTATTTTTTGCCCGACTATGCTAAAAAGTGGCCACATTTCTATGCCTGCAATGGGGATGGAAAGTTGTCCACCGCTGTAGCTACTTTTTGGCCCGCTGTAGATACTTTTCCGCCCGCTGCGTTACTTTTTGGCCCGCTGCGATACTTTTTGGCCCGCTGCGTTTCTTTTTGGCCCGCTGGTCAAGAATCGACAACATTCCGCCCCCGTTGCAGGCATGGAATGTGGACTTTTTAGCGTAAGCGGGCAAAAAAATTGTACGCGTTTTTTAAGTTTGCTGAAAAACTCTGTGCGCACGCTAGCTCTTACAATTTTTTAGCATCCGGGCCAAAAAGTTGTACACTAAGGGACTATTACCGACCAATGACCCCTATTTAATTTGGCGAGGATCGATCGAACCGGTAAAATTTTATAAAGTTTTGAATTTCTAGATTTTTACAAAAAATGAGGATTTTCTTTCGGACGCGAGTTTTCGTATCAAATATTAAGTTAAGACTAAAATAAGTTGCAAGTTCGTGATCAGTGGCAAAAATAGGTTTTTTGTAAGACGTGCACGACAAGTCCCGCTTTTCGTGCCTGTAAAGTGTGGCGAAAGTGGCGCTTTCTAGCAGAGGATGCGCGAAAAATGCTGCAGATACTAATTTTGCACGTTAGTTTCTTTTTCGCACTTTAGCTACTTTTGCGCATACTTTTTTCACACTCTACCTACTTTTGCGCACACTTTTTTAACACGCCAGTTACTTTCGCGCACACTTATCTGGAACTGTAGCTATTTTCCCGCACGCACTTTACAGGCACAAAAAGCGGGAATTTTCGTGTACTTGTCCCAAAAAATAGTATGCGATACTTGTACGAAAAGCGGTCTCCCGACGGCGGTTGGGAAGTAGGCAGCCCGTGCAGCTTCACAACCTTCGTCGAAAGACCGCTTTTCCGTACTAGTATCGCAAAGTACTAAAATGTAGTCCATGAGCAATGATTAAAGGACAAACTTTTTCGGCCATTTTTATAACCAATATAGCCAAAATGAGTGATTTTGCGTATTGTCGAACAACGATTTCATTGATTCTCGATGGCATCGCGAAAAAACTCAGGCGTTTATCATGTTCTATAAGAAAAAATACACAAGATGTATGTGACAGGGTTGAAAAAGCTAGATAAAGAGGTCCCATTTGCTTTATTAAGTAAAAAATCGAAAGCGCCAAAAATAATTCAGGTGCGCATAATTCCATGTGTGTTTTCGCGCCGATCATAGATCCGACAAAGTGAAGTGCGACGTTGGTGTATTTTTCTCGCTGAACCTGAATAGGTCAGTCGTTTTGCATAAAAGTCGAATACGACTTTTCTGCAAAATTTTCATACGGCTTCCTCATAAATGTTGAAAATTGAAATTTTCATATCGCTTTCTCATAATGTTCCTTTATTCGCGAAGCTTCCTCTGTGAGGAAGACATAAATATAGAAAATGTTTTCTCATACAAGAAGCTTTGCGAATGAAGGAATATTATGAGAAAGCCATAATATGAATATTTCAATTTTCAACTTTAAAAGATATTAAACTACGTTTCACAACGAAAAAATGATATGGTCATGTTTGTTGATAGATTTTTGCTTCCTCATAGAGGAAGCTTTGTGATGGCGAAAAAATTTCGAGATTTTAATGAAAACGTATTCAGAACGTTCCAACACATCGAAAAATCACATTTAGAAAAAATGTCCGGATGTATGGGTGTGCGTGCGTGCGTGCGTGCGTGCGTGCGTGCGTGCGTGCGTGCGTGCGTGCGTGCGTGCGTGCGTGCGTGCGTGCGTGCGTGCGTGCGTGCGTGCGTGCGTGCGTGCGTGCGTGCGTGCGTGCGTGCGTGCGTGTGTGTGTGTGTGTGTGTATCAGACGCGAAATATTGAAATGGCTATATCTCGGGAACGCCTCCACCGATCAGCCTGAAATTTTGCACACAGCTTGTGTGGTTAATAGTCAATGTTTCTGCCAAATTTCGTCCAAAAATGGTCAGTTGTTTTTTTTGTACGCCATTTTTAATTTCTTCGAAAATGTCTGTACGCACTGTAGCGCTCGCAATTTTTTTTTTGTGGGAGTTAGCATTTTTTAAACTTTTTTTTTCTTTTTTTTTTACCAAAGTCCGAATGAAAATAAAAATCAAAACAAAATCGCAGCTCATTTGAAGTCGCTCCGGTTTGAGTCCGTGGGATTTATCGCGGAATGCCCCATACGTAAAGTAAAATCGATTTTTTTTCGGCAAACGGTTATGTCCCTCTTCGGGAATTTACGTTCTTACGTTTTTTTTCTTTTGCCCGGCGAATTAGAATTAACGTTGTTAATTTCTAAACTCCGGGAAACCTACTTTTGGCATCAATTGTATTTAGCATCTCTTGTATTGTAACTTTATTCTGATATTGAGTCGTATACTTGCAATCGTATACTTGCGTACTACCACATTCATAATCTTAGTACTTCACTTCAGACATAAATTTCCGTATCAAATATTTAGCTCGAAGCAAAATAAGTGGAAGATTCTTAATCTAAGGGAAAAATGTATTAGTAATAGTTCCGAAACAATGACTAGAAAAAAAAAATACATAAGAAATGTTTGTAGTCAATCTTGCGAAATTGAGCAGTCTTAGTATTTTTAAACACCCATGTCTATGCTTTGTGATGTGATTCTGACAAATCCAGGTATCTATTATGTTGTATGGGAAAATTCCCACAATAGACTATAACACGGAGAGAAAAATATGGTAATAATCTCCAGATTCGTATAGTAATTCGAGGACGAAGTGGAAAAATTACGTTTTTAACCAGCCACATCTCAAATTTCGCTATTTCCATACTTTGCACCCACAAATGTTTCAAATTTTTCTCCAGACGCATATAAAATGCACCAAGTTAGTTTGGTCCAAACTACTAAGAGTTCAGCGATAGATTGTGCACGCTTCATAATTTCTTCCTATATGCAGTAAACTAAACATTTGTAAAACCATAGAGTTCTGCGGGCTATATATAGGAACCGTTGCTTTGTAGCAATGTGCGAACTCTACTATACCTAGTAGTATAGTGCCGTACCCTCATACCGCAACTGTTGGGCTGTCGAGCCCCAACAGTTGCCCAATTTTTCCCGGACGAGTTTGTGTGAGCTGCCATTCAGTATGGAAATTTGATTTTCGATCGCTACGAAACTCCCGAGCAAAGCAAAAAACCGTCAGTCATTTGAACTTGTTAGAACTCATTTGCTGTTTGTTAGTATTGGAGCTCGTGAGGGATTTATAGTATACACAACACGTAAGGATTTATGTTACTATTATATAGTTGTTATCCATGCATGCTTTCGCGATCAAATGAGTTTTTTAATATGGTAACCCGTGAAGTCTGTTTGACTCTCTTCTCTGATCAGCGTATATATCCATTGCAGAGCTGGGCAAAGTACTTGCAGTACATGTACTTCAAGTACAAATATATAAAAAGTACTTGCAGTACATGTACTTCAAGTACAAATATATAAAAAGTACTTGCAGTACATGTACTTCAAGTACCTAGTACTTACAGTACTTGTACTCCAAGTACTTTATGCAAGTACAAGTACTTGAAGTACATTTTCGGGCGATGGACGCTGGACGCTGGACGCTGGACCGATGGACCGATGGACCGATGGACCGATGGACCGATGGACCGATGAACCCATAGACCCATGGACCCATAGACCCGTAGACCCATAGACCCATGGACCCATAGACCCGTAGACCCATAGACCCATGGACCCATGGAATTCAAAATTAAAAAAAAAAATCCAAAAAAATTTGAACAAATCGAAAAAAATATTTTTAAATAAAAATAAAAATCCAAAAAAGTTAAATTTTTTTTTAATATAAAAAAAGTCAACAAATATTTTTCAAAAATCCAAAAAATTCAAAAATTAAAGAAAAAAACCAAAAAAATGCAAAAGTTTTAAAAAACGAAAAAAAAATTTAAAAAGTAAACAAACCCAAAAAAAAGTTTTAAAAAACCCAAAAAAGTTCAAAAAGATTTCTAAAAATCAAAAAAAATTCCAAAAAATAAAAAAACGACCAAAATAAAAAAAAAAGTTGTGATGTAAGAACATATTTTTTTTTGTAATTGTTTATTTCTTTTCTAAAGTTTTTTTGTAATTTTTTTGGTGCTCCCCCCTACACCCCCTGGCCGGGACCCCACCGGGTTTCGCCCTTGGACTCCAAATGGTCATGAGTGCACTTTTTCTGCATTTGTTACAAAAAATAGTATGCGATACTCGTGCCATATAGCGAATTATGTACGCACGCTGTGAAGTGAGGCGAACTTCACAGCGTGCGTACATAGTTCACTTTACGGCACGAGTATCGCAATGTACTATTTTATAGCTTCCTCACAAAAAAAGCTCTACATTTTTTTTCAATTTTCTAGATTTTTTTTCACCTTCTTTGAATTTTTTGGATTTTTTTTGGATATAAAAAAATTTAGATTTAAAAAAATTTGGATTTTTTAAGATAAAAAAAAATTCGGATTTTTAAAATATTGTTTTTGATTTTAAAGAATTATTTTCCTAATTTTTTGTCGGGTTTTAAATTGTATTCAAATTTTTTTTGGGTTTTTTAAACTTTTTAAAAAATTTTTTAGTTTTTTTGAGGAATTTTTTTGGATTTAAAAAAAATATTTTTTGACTTTTTTGGCGCATTTATATCTCTACCACTCACAACTTTACCAGAAAACATCTCTCCCCAAACATCTCTACCAGAAAAAAAGTCTCCCGGATAATAACTCTAGCTTAAACGATAGCTCTAACAACTCTACCGCATAACAACTCTACCAGAAAACATCTCTCCCTGGCAGATCCTGCAACCAACAAAACCGCCGAGAAAACGACCGGTCTTTTTCGGACAAAAATACGCCCGGTAAAACGACTGTTAAAACGACTTCATCCGCGTCAGAGAGCTTTCAGTCAGGTCGTCTTACATTTCAAGACTCGATGAACAACCGCGGAAACGACCGTTCAAAAGACCTTTCAGTCCGGTTGTCATTATGCGGTCGTTTCTTCGGTTGAAAATAAAAAACGGCCCGACTGAAAGGTGTTTTGAACAGGCGTTTTCGAGGACGTATTTTTGTCCGAAAACGACCGGTCGTTTACTCGGTCGCTTTGAAAGTAGTTTGGTGGTGGTTTTTCAAGTCGCAGAACTTGCCAGGGCTACCGTATTACACAACTCTACCGTATTAGAATTCTACCAAAATCTCTACCACTAAAGAAAAAAACTCCCGGAATTTAAATAAAACTCTCCCCGAATTTAAATAAAACTCTCCCCGAATTTAAATAAAACTCTCCCCGAATTTAAATAAAACTCTCCCCGAATTTAAATAAAACTCTCCCCGAATTTAAATAAAACTCTCCCCGAATTTAAATAAAACTCTCCCCGAATTTGTATAAAATTCTACCAGAATAAAAAAAAAAATTCGGGAAGAGTTTTATTTAAATTCGGGGAGAGTTTTATTTAAATTCGGGGAGAGTTTTATTTAAATTCCGGGAGAGTTTTATTTAAATTCCGCGAGAGTTTTTGGTAGAGTTCTAATACGGTAGAGATCCGTAGGTACGGTAGTTATCCGGGAGACTTGTTTTCTGGTAGAGTTGTTATCTGGGAGAGTTGTGAGTGGTACAGATATAAATGTGCCACTTTTTTTGGATTTTTTAAAAATATTTTTTGGATTTTTCAAAAATATTTTTCGGATTTTTCAAAAATATTTTTTGGATTTTTCAAAAATATTTTTCGGATTTTTCAAAAATATTTTTTGGATTTTTCAAAAATATTTTTCGGATTTTTCAAAAATATTTTTTGACTTTTTTGGGATTTAAAAAAAATATTTTTTGACTTTTTTGGATTTAAAAAAAATATTTTTTGACTTTTTTTGGATTTAAAAAAAATATTTTTTGACTTTTTTTGGATTTAAAAAAAATATTTTTTGACTTTTTTTGGATTTAAAAAAAATATTTTTTGACTTTTTTTGGATTTAAAAAAAATATTTTTTGACTTTTTTTGGATTTAAAAAAAATATTTTTTGACTTTTTTTTTGATTTTTTAAAATTTTTTTGCACTTTAAAAAAAAAATTTGGAATTTTTCCATGCGTGCGTAGTTAGTACTGGATTAGGTACTTCAAGTACTCGAAAAAATACATGTACTTCAAGTACCAGTACTTCAAGTACTCGAAAAAATACATGTACTTCAAGTACCAGTACTTCAAGTTCTCGAAAAAATACATGTACTTCAAGTACCAGTACTTCAAGTACTCGAAAAAATACATGTACTTCAAGTACCAGTACTTCAAGTACTCGAAAAAATACATGTACTTGAAGTACACCTGTACTTGAAGTACCGTACTGCAAGTACGAAACAAGTACCGGGTACTTCCAGTACTGCCCAGCTCTGATCCATTGTTTAGCCACAACCTGTAAGACGACGCAGCGCGAGATCTCTCTTTTACGTTACGACGCAACGTGCCCGTAGGTCACGCTGATGGTCATCAAAATTCGTGTCACAAATTGCATCAAGTATATAATAATCCGTAATGTACACCCATAAAAAGAATTTATTTGCCGGGCGCCTCGCAAATAAATTATTTTTCTAGGTGTACAATACGCGTAAATAATAAACCACAAAATACTTTTTTTTCAAAAAAGTAAAAATGGTACGCCAAGTACTTAAAACGTTCAGAAAATATGTTTATGGAAAAACCTCTTAAAAATTAAAAAATCTACCAAAACAGATGTTTATCCGAACAATAAAAAAAAATATATGTGTATCAAAATGTAAAAAAAAAAAATCGAAAAAATCAA
This sequence comes from Ichneumon xanthorius, assembly GCA_917499995.1. NCBI lineage: Eukaryota > Metazoa > Arthropoda > Insecta > Hymenoptera > Ichneumonidae > Ichneumon > Ichneumon xanthorius. The sequence continues at coordinate 376,955 of CAKJTD010000005.1, forward strand.
ATCAAACCAGCCAAGTAGTATTACAAAAATCTAAAAAAAAAAAAAAAATACAAGATGTAAAAAATCTTGAACAAAAAAAACTTGGCGTGCCAGTTTTTTTTCCAATCACTGTTGTACCTAGTTCATTTAAAAATTATATAAAAAAAACTGGCACGCCAAGTTTTTTTTGTTAAAGATTTTTTACATCTTGTATTTTTTTTTTTTTTTAGATTTTTGTAATACTACTCGGCTGGTTTGATTTGAATTTTTTCGATTTTTTTTTTTACATTTTGATACACATATATTTTTTTTATTGTTCGGATAAACATCTGTTTTGGTAGATTTTTTAATTTTTAAGAGGTTCTTCCATAAGCATATTTTCTGAACGTTTTAAGTACTTGGCGTACCATTTTTACTTTTTTGAAAAAAAGTATTTTGTGGTTGATTTCACCTAATTTCTCCTGCAAATGCGATTTTCTTCTTAGTCTTAATCTCGAGGAGGAAAGCATTTTTTTTACCGAAAAATTTTTCCATTTCTACAATAACAATATTGACCAAACTTAGTGTCAATCAGTTTATATTTGATATAAAAATACTCCCCAGGTCCATCGTGAAGATTTCCGAAGAATCCGAAGAATTTTTGCGTATAGCACGTATCACCTCACACCCGTATTTCAGGTTCACCTCATCATATCTCGGGAACCGCTGGACGATTATGATCGTAATTAGGCCCATTGGAAAGCTTGGGTCCGAATTATATTATAAAAGTGCCCTTAAAAATTCGATCCGATGCTTCGTTGCCGATGTACTTGATCACCTCACACCCGTATTCAGGTTCACGCACAATCGAAAAATGTTGGATCCATTCCTGATCGCGATCATCGTACACACGAATCCACCCAACGAATGTGTTCGGAATTAAGCAAACTGGAAAGCTTGGATAGACATTCTATAGTAAAATTTTAATATAATTTCTATCCAATGATTTATTTGTGAGGTAACGTAGTGCAAACAAATACTTCCGGCATTTTGGAGTATAACTACTTGGTAGCGTCCTTCACACACTTAAAAAATGTCTTTTAAGTACATGGCGTCGAGACGCTACCGCGTCTCTTGATAACTCGGCGTAAATCATGTGATGTTGGACTAAATATATCATTCTATCTTATAAAAAAACTTTCAGTGGACCGAAGTGCAATATTATAGGCGTTGTGAGTTCTCCTTCGTCCACGATTGGGCGTAAATTGAACAATAGTCACTGAGGCGGCCGCTGAAGACAAAAGGGATGCTCGTGAGGTTACAAAGACACATTACTTTGTTTTGCATGTGTAATAGAAGATGAGAAATTATACGCTTGTTCCCCACGAGTAAGAGAGATGTAGCAAAGCTATTGCCGTGCAACTAGCGTATTATCTGGAATTTTATTGCATGCCTAAAAGTACAGTAATATAACGCGAATTCCATAAAATACTGTATCCAATTTTCGGATTGCCGTTCAACACAAGAGTCTGGGAAGATTCCTTAACTGTGGCGGCAGCATTACACGACTGAATAGTTTCGTCGGTACATTTTGTTGTCCCATACGGTATATGAACATTTACCAGATTTCCAATATGTCCCGCATTTACCATACCGTTTGGAGATTACGCCCAAATTATTTTAGATGATATTACTATATTTTTCTCTCCGTGTACCACAGGGTTGTAAAACCATTTGTACCGGCCGTTACACGGCGATAAATACGGTGAAAAAGTTACTCTTGCAACGTTTATAAAAAATAAAAAGAAAAAAACAACCAAATCGAAAGTTGCACATTACTTGATCATAATTATTTTTCATCATTAATACAAGGCTATAATCGGAACAGCATGTCGGTCACACCCCGCCCATTACTCACCAAGCATCCTCTATAAGAAAGCTAAAAATTAACCAGCACACTTTCTCGCACAACACTTTGTAAGCACTCTCGAACAACGGCGAAGCAATGTGCGCATTTATTAGCAACGTTTTGATTATTTTCCATTGAATTTAACTTACATTCGTGGTGAATATTATGCCACCGACGTAGCCAAGGATCGCTACACTCAGGACGACCCACGTTTTGTAATTTCTGAGTGCCGGTATACCATCGAGAATAGCTGTTGTGACTGTTTCCATGAGAGCGAATTGAGAATCCAGACCGAGGGTGAGCAGCATAACAAAGAAGAGAAGTGACCAAATCGGAGCGACCGGTAGCCTCGAAACAACTTCAGGATACACGATGAAGGCCAGTCCGGCTCCCTGATCGACGACCGAAGCCACAGGAACGTCCAGCTCGTGAGCGAGAAATCCGATGACCGAGAATATAACGAGACCGGCGAAAAACGATGTACCGATATTGCTCACTGCCACGATCAACGAATCCTTGTAACAATTGTTGTTGAATTTGTTGTACGAACTGAGAGTTATCAGACCACCCCACGCTGGACTAAGAGCGAAGAATATTTGGACCGCTGCATCACCCCAAACTTTCGCTGATGTCAGACGTCTCCAATCGGGCGTCAAGTAGAATAAAATCCCCTCATCGGCACCCGGCAGAAGGATACCACGTACGAACAGGGCGATCTGTCGACACGGATCAAACATATTTTTTTGACAGAAAAAAAAATGATTTCTTCAGTATTGATTATCGATTGTGACAATGTGCTTCCACTGTGCCTCGATCAACAACTTGTTTATAACTATAATCATTATTTTATAATACTAATCATTATTATTGTATTAATAATTCTTAATATTGATATTATGCCATTAATATAATATTATATTATATATATATATATATATATATGTTTCTTTTTACCAGAACAACGTAGGGAAAGAGAGCCGTGAAATAGACAACTTTTCCCGAGCTCTGGACGCCCTTGCTCAGGCACAGAAAGACGATGACCCACGCGAGTAGCAAGCAAGCAGCCATAGCTGGTTTAACGTTGCCGGTCACCTCGATACCGCTGCTTATACCTAGAACGTGATTGCTGCCGAGACAAAATCAGTCTATTAATATTTTTCACAAAATTCAATCGGACTTACGATTTCCGACTTGCGTTATTTAAAGAAAATGGAAAAGTTATTTGGTACTTACGTGAAATATTCTTCGGCGGGTGGCCTCTTGATGGCCGATGTGATATTCTCCATGGTAAGTCCCATAGCTGCCATTTGTGTCGAATTTAGACATTTTAATTTATAATACGATGTGTTCTGAGTGGCACAGAATTCGGCAACTTTAGGCTCATAGCAGTCTTCGGTGCTCCAAGAAGGTTCACAGTTGCTCCACGGTAAAACACTTCCACCTGCAACGTAAAGAAATACCTTGAGACTTGTAGTAGTATAGAACCTCATTGGAACCTCCTATGTGGAACCTCTGTTAACTTATACTCCCACAACTTACGATCCTCCCTTAATTTATAGAACGGACTTCAGAAAACTTATGACATTCTCCTCAAAGCTATCCCTGTCATCGGCACGCGCATGCTCACTGCTTACCCTCATCGGGTACAGTCTCGTGAATAGTGAACCGTGCCGAACTGACAACGCAGTGGGATTTGAAGGGAAATATAAGTTAACAAAGGTCGCCTGTCCCGAGCTCATAACTTATGTGAGGTCTGTCTATATTTATGCGATTCGCTCACGACAAATTACTATCGGAATCTCAACAGTGATTATACAATTTACCTCGTTACTCTACTCCGGCAATAGAATAGTTCTATCAATAAAAATTAAAAGAATTTCGTAGTTACTACTGACTGACGATGATTTTATTACTAGTGATTATATTGATGATTTAATTCGATAAAGGCGTATCAATTCTGTATAGGCATAGCCTATTCAGTCCTTCTGGAGTTCGACTATCGATATTAATTTAGTAGTTACCATAGATGAATAATAGTTCCACAAATAGTGATTATTTGTGAACTATCAGCTGTCAATAGTTGTCAGTTACTTCGCAGCAATCATACAGTTCGATAGTTTTTCAATAATAACTACACATCCGAATTTAACATCAAATGTGCACGGAATTTTATCGCGTGCTCACTACATGTACTTCGAATAATGAAGTCAGTTTGTCGTAGGCAATATGTCTTCAATAGTTATCTGAATAGTAAGTTCATCGTAAAAAAAACTACAAATGTTAATTCAACATCACTATTCGAGGAATTTCATTGTATGCTCTTTGTTACGTGTACGGTGCTGTTGATGAATGCATGGACCATCTGAATAGGGCCGCTATAGGAAAACTGACCAGGCATTCATGAACAGCAGTGTACAGCAAATAATTAACTATTGTTCTTCAATAATTATCAGAATAGTAAACTTTCACCAATCACGGTGTCCAATACTTTGTGAAACGTTAGTACCTCTTCAAATGGTACATCACTATTTGGAGACTCTATTATGATTTATTATGAATCGTGGGGCACTTTTTATTATTTTTTCGTGCGAAAGCGAATACAAAGATAAAATAGAAAATAAAAATAATATGAAGTTGAAAGATTTGTGTGCGTTTTTATGAACAATTCGCCAATTTAGTACTTGTGAGTAGTTAACAACTTTTAATAGTGCTGTTTTCAATAGTTCCCAATATTTTCCTATAAGGTAAATGTCCCTATTCCCGACCATGCTCCCTTTACCGACCATTTGGGCGTATAACGTCATTTACGAGGCAGCCAATGCATAAAAACGTTTAGTAGTGCTCTAGAAATATTCAGGAATTTGTGTAATGTGAAAGGATTGTAAATTGCAGAGGAAGTGTAATAATTAGTGCATAATATTATTGCTTTTCTTACCGCACGTCACGACTCGAGCGGTTTCTTAGAAGTACGGTTAAGGATTGTCGATCGCGTAAATAGTAAATATTTCGGTAAAAATCCGTTGTTAAGGAATAATTCGAGCGTTAAATGGTTCGTTGTAGTCCGATTTACATATTCCGAAAAAAAAACAGTCGGATAAACTTTTTTTTTTATTCGCCGGTCGGGATTGGGCACAGAAAAATTCTTGCCTGTCCCCATTACCGTACATGTATACGTCAGTTCATTTTCACATAACCAATAAAAATTTAATAAATTTTCGTTTGCTAAAATGTTTAGGCTAAGTGTGTACACAATGCTGCAAATTTCATGTTCGAAGTCTGGATTTATATTTATTTTTTCTTTGCAACCTCGGTCATTCATGCTGTAAAAAAAGATGGTCAGTAATGGGGGCCATGCCCGGTCGGAGGGCCATGCCCGGTCGGAATTGGACACAGCTGGTCGGTCGATGGCACATGCACTAGTGCGGCTTTATTACGCTTTATCTAGGAAAATACTTGACGGATTGAGTCTAAGATTTTTGGAAAGTGTATGGTTAAAGCTATCGATTGATGTGAAAATCATCCTTCAATTAACTTTTGTTACGTTTGACAACGTCATTCTTTTCCCCGGTCGGCCTTATAGGGGTCGGGAATAGGGACATTTACCTTACACTAGGGCCTCGACTTTATGCACAGCGCCGGGGACCTTCTCCCGCTGACACGCACGAAAATCGAGGCAGCTCATGCCCCGCCCATACTAACTGCCGAGCATGGCAAATAGCTTACTGCGTCGATCGATATTCGCTCCGTCGTGGGGACTGTTGCGGAAACCGAGGCCCTAGTGTAGCTTTTTTCCGTAACGGTTCATATAAAAACCGTAAAAGCTTCAATCTTCGTGTTGTTATAAACACGAAGATTTAACACTTTTACCATTTTTTATGTGCAATTCATGTAACACTTTTTTGCTATAACGAAATATTGTCCAATTATTCATTTATAAATTGTTGAAAATTGTTGTAAAATTGTCAGAATCTTTTATTGCAAGTTTTCGATGCCTGAACGATCGATCGTAAAAAGAATTAAGACGAGTTTGAACGATGAGCTATCAGTTGGATTGGAATTAAAGATTTTCTGTAATATATTTCTCGAGTCAACAAACTGTTATCCACCGCGAAAATTGTCATCAATTCATTGTGCGGCACACAGTAAAAAAGATTTGTACACTGAACAAACATTTCTCTCTGCTGCAAACAAATCGTATTTTTAACTACAAAAAATTGTAAAAATGGCACGAGCAAGAATCATTAGATTCTGGATAAAGACAATTTGTGAAATATACAAATCGCTTTTACAAGATAGTACTTAATTTAAGAAACAAAAATCGGATTGTGTTAGCTTACCGACTACCGAGGCGAATATATAGTAGAGAGTCCAGGCGATTATTAGATTATAGTACAGCATCACAACTGAACTGACCAGCACCATACCGTAACCGAGGCCACGCAGAAGGGGACAAAAACGCTTGTAAGCAGCGACCGGTCCCAAACTCGCGTACTGACCTGAATCATCACAAAGGTCTATAGATTTTTTTCTTATAGAGAAAGCTTTGTTTTCGTCAAATTTTTCATCGATTTTTTAATGTAAAAACAGTTTCGGAATGGTCCGTAACGACGAAAAATCACTTGTAGAAAGTAGATCTGCGTGTGCGTGTGCGTGTGCGTGTGCGTGTGCGTGTGCGTGTGCGTGTGCGTGTGCGTGTGCGTGTGCGTGTGCGTGTGCGTGTGCGTGTGCGTGTGCGTGTGCGTGTGCGTGTGCGTGTGCGTGTGCGTGTGCGTGTGCGTGTGCGTGTGCGTGTGCGTGTGCGTGTGCGTGTGCGTGCGCGTGCGCGTGCGCGTGCGCGTGCGCGTGCGCGTGCGCGTGCGCGTGCGCGTGCGCGTGCGCGTGCGCGTGCGCGTGCGCGTGCGCGTGCGCGTGCGCGTGCGCGTGCGCGTGCGCGTGCGCGTGCGCGTGCGCGTGCGCGTGCGCGTGCGCGTGCGCGTGCGCGTGCGCGTGCGCGTGCGCGTGCGCGTGCGCGTGCGCGTGCGCGTGCGCGTGCGCGTGCGCGTGCGCGTGCGCGTGCGCGTGCGCGTGCGCGTGCGCGTGCGCGTGCGCGTGCGCGTGCGCGTGCGCGTGCGCGTGCGCGTGCGCGTGCGCGTGTGCGTGTGCGTGTGCGTGTGCGTGTGCGTGTGCGTGTGCGTGTGCGTGTGCGTGTGCGTGTGCGTGTGCGTGTGCGTGTGCGTGTGCGTGTGCGTGTGCGTGTGCGTGTGCGTGTGCGTGTGCGTGTGCGTGTGCGTGTGCGTGTGCGTGTGCGTGTGCGTGTGCGTGTGCGTGTGCGTGTGCGTGTGCGTGTGCGTGTGCGTGTGCGTGTGCGTGTGCGTGTGCGTGTGCGTGTGCGTGTGCGTGTGCGTGTGCGTGTGCGTGTGCGTGTGCGTGTGCGTGTGCGTGTGCGTGTGCGTGTGCGTGTGCGTGTGCGTGTGCGTGCGCGTGCGTGTGCGTGCGCGTGCGTGTGCGCGTGCGCGTGCGCGTGGCATCAAAACGGTTTGACCAATACCGGTTTAAATTGAAATTTAACACGCGGGTAGAAGGGGTCTATCATCGTAGTTCGTCAAAATGTTGGCCGAATGCTTTCATTCATTACCTAATTAATGAGTCTTACGCGGATTAGAATTTTTTCAAAAAATGTTGTGGATGCTCACACAATTTTTAAGCTGTCGGGCTGAAAAATGGTGCGCAATGGAATTATTATAGTTTGATGATCGCTATTGGATTTGGCGAGAAACGATTGAACCGTTAACATTTTATAAGATTTTGAAATTTTTATAGACAATCAGTATTTCACGTCAGCCAGAAGTTGACACATCAAATATTTAACTAGGAGTAAAATATATTTTACTCCTAGTTAAATATTACCTATAGGTGGTAAATTCGTGATCAGCGGAACAAAATACGTTACACATGGTCCAAGACGAGTAATATTAGACATAGTTATAGACGAGTAAACAATTGTATAAAAAATGTATATCAAGTATTGCGAAAAATCGGGATTTTTAGTATTTTCAATCTGCTTCTTGATAGAATTAGAGAAAATTCACACGATAGCTTATATGGCGGGGATTTAAAAGTATTTTATGGGGTCGTTACAGGGCAATGAATTGCTTCCTCATTATTTACTTTACCTCACAAAACCTATTATTTACTGCACGATGAAGCCAAATGATCGCAACAAATGCTTTTTCATAAAAGCTTTGCAAATAAAAATAAGTTACATGAGGAAACGATGTCAAAATTTGAATTGTTTTTGTTATACGCCTACCAGCCTTTCTTCATTTTCAATAACGTTCATGAAAAACCATTGTATAACAAAAATTCTCGTTACACCCTTGTTAATTCCGAGAACGCCCTTTTTAACACTGCGAACAAGGTACAGCTGATGCATGCTACAGCCTCTCGATAGACTGTAAACAATAGATTGACGACCTTCACGGGTGAGAGAAGGGGGGGGGGGGTGTTCTCGAAAGTCGAATGAAAGGGTTGCCACGATCGATGCCGAGCGACAAGAGTACCAAGCGTTTCTTCTTTTTTTTTTCTTCTCTTTTTGAAAGAAGAAGAACGCGACAATAAGAGATACCCGTGTAGAAAGAAGGGTGTATGGGTTACAATTGCATACTTGCCGGAATAGCTTTCGCAATTTATCTAACCTATTTTTGTAAGATTAATTTTTTCTTGTCTTTCATTAGTGATATGAAAGCCATTAGTGGAATACCATGACAAATTTTGAGATCATTTAACGCTGCAGAAGGGCTGAAACTTGTGTGATAAACTCATCGATATTTGTACACATTTCGAACGGGGATATTAAGCAATCAATTAAAAGGCGTTATTTTTCCACGTGTTTATGGCATGTATCGACAAATATTTGTTATGTATGAAATATTTTTTGCCGGCAAATTTTTGATATATTTCCGCAAATATATGTCTCCAATATAAAAGCAATCTTGAGTTCGTTATGCGAATAATGTCAAAACGCCGAGTTTGACTTATTTCGAATGTATTTCTTTGCATATATTCGATACCCTGGGGTTTCGAAAACACAATCGGACAAGTAAGGATATGTCTGATTCGGCGATGATTACAACTATGGGAAACCTACCAAGTGATAATTCCATGAACATTAGCGGCAATCCAGCGATAACGAGCATTACGGTGAACGGTATAAGAAATGCACCGCCACCGTTAGAATAGCAGAGATAAGGGAATCGCCAGACGTTTCCCAGTCCCACGCTGTACCCGAGGAGTGAGAGAAGGAAATCGAACTTGCCGGTCCACGTACCGCGTTCCGGATGCTCGTCCTCGCCATCCTGAAGTGGCGCTTGGCTATTCGCCACCGAGTATTTGTCCTCGTTCTAAGAAGAATAAAAAGAGGGTGATGCAAAACGTCGATTCACCGACAAATTATCATCTACGAAACTTTTGTTTTATCTGTGAAAGAAGAAAAAGAGGAAATCAAATTTAAAAAACGCCTGCACTCACGTCCCAGCAGTCCAGATAATGTCGAATTCGTGGCGAAGCGTCCTCCATCCTCGCGCTCTATCCTGATTACAGGCAATATAAATTCGTGATCCAGTCACGAATAAAAATATTTTCCACAGCTTCGTTATCACTTCATTATCACTATTATCATCGACCGAGATCTTCTTCTCATGATTTTCTTGTATTTTCCGATTACGTACGGCTTTCAGACTATCACACTTAGCTTATCTCTCCGTTAGGCCGCATTTTAATCTATCGAATACAGCCCTTTTACAAAGTTCTTCGACAAGGCAGTACAACTATCTCGGTATTCCATGAATACGATCACTCTTCATCCTGGCTTTTCATTATGCCGTTTTCTCATCCCGATATAATATATTTACGACACTCGTTATATAGTCCCGGGTGCTGGTGGTTATGCTTCTCCCGGGCTTCGGCCCGCGTGCCATAAGTCGCGAGACCTAAGAAAATTTGTAAAAAAAAAAAAAACTTTCGAATCAAGCTCGCAATGAGTTAATGTGATTTCGCAATTTTTAACCGAGTATCCACAATGCGTATCTATCGTACATCGAATCAGGGAAAGAAAAGAAAACTCACCATCCACAATTTTGTATTTCCGTTTCGAGATTTTTCCGGCAAAGTTTCTTCGCATTATCGCCGAACCGTCGTCAACATCTCACGGACGATCGCATCACAATTATATACTCACAAACTCGCGAATGTATCGTAAATAAAATTTAAAAAAAAATAGAAATCAACATAAAATGAAATTAAATGAATGAAACTGAATCCATGATAAAATGAATGTTCAGTCTATCCGTCGTCGCTGTTCCAGTCAGCTGTTCCGGCCGAGGCTAGAGGTCATAGCGTCTCGAACGGGTGCGCGATTACCGAATAATGCGCGCGTGTTCACCGGCGAATGGAAGAGTCGACGAGACGATGAGCCTGCCCGCAATTTCGTTATTTCCACGGCTCCTTCACTTCATCCGGAAAAGATTTCGCATGTCCAAAAATCTTCGTACATTGTTTGTTCCGTACGTCTTGAAAAAAAAAAAGAAAATGAACGAGCTTTGCGCTATGACCTGTGGTATCCGTGAGTGGAGCGGAAGACGATGCGCGAACGATTAACACCGACGAGTAAGGCGGACAGACGGATAATGCGAGAGTCGATCGAGCAGCATCCTCATCGCGATAGATATTGCGTTAGCGCAGTAGTAGATATAAACTTGTTGGTACGGACAGTGGGAAACGGCCCGCGCCCGGCCAACCCGCCAGTCTGCTTATGGGAGACTTTCGCCCCCGTCGAGAGCCGCGGAGCCTCGAACTCGACGATCGATCGATATAACTGCTCCTGCGAGCTGCGTCCTACCCTAAACCTTGCACTCGTCGCTTTCATCCCCTTCCATCCCGGTACGATGAGCTTCGAACACACGCACACACACATACACTCTTCCTCTCTCCGTCATCCTCGGTGTCGTCTCTACCGTATCTCTTATCGCGATGCGACTGGCTGTCCTCTCTCTTATTCGCACCCTCGCTTTTACAGTTTTATCCTGTTTACGTAGATGCGAAGATATGGCAACGGTATGGGGATAATTTAGGATGATTTGGCTACGTTTTTGTTCCGGTATTTTTTTCCAAGCGGAAAATAGGATGCGGTATTATACTACTGAAAAAATGTAACTCCTTCTATGATGTTTATAGTGTTGTTTTCATAAATTGAAGCCGTCTGGAAACGACTGGGCAATTGGATCGCCTTGTATGAAGATATACATAGCTGTTGGCCGTATCACCCTGAATTAATCCCGAGTTAACGTTCCGCCCACTCTGGTCGACGTCGATTTTCTCGAGGTTAATAACGAAGATTTGTCGACCTTGACATTCTACCTGACACAGAAATGTAGAGAGCTCGAGGTTTTCCGTTTGAAGAGGCGAGATGACAATAGAATTTGATATTCGGAACAATCGATTGGGCATTGAAGTTTATTTTTCTCCCACACTTTTGGATAATAAGATGTACAAGGTTCATTTATTGGGACGGAAAAGCCCCAAGATCGTAGGCTTGACAGAAGCAAAACTATTGATCGCGGGGAAATCTGTTGCGCTTATTATCGGGTCAGGCCATGGAGCCATCTCGATATTGGCTCCTTGTGCCAATAGTTTAACAGCGCAGGCTGTACCGACAGGTGGAAAGCTAACATTGTAACGAATATGTAGCGGACTATTCGTTAAGACGCACGATATTAGTAGGGTTTGACAATAGACGAACGAACGGACGATCGATAGAAGATCGATCGTCGTGTCAGTGTGTCTTGACGAGACCTACAAAACGAACAGACGTATAACATTACGTGATCGGAATTATTAACGTTTATCATCATTATATAACGTTTATCATTATCATAATATCCTCCCCAAAATCATATCCACGCGGCGTGCATTCGGTCGGTCGTTACAATATATAGCTAGGTGCACGGGTAAAATTATTCGTACACCGTTTACCCTTCGGACGAATAAAATTTTATCGCGTATCGATGATTAGAATAGAAGATGCAGGATGTCAGTATACCGGCGTTCATTCAAGGAATATGGATGAAATTACGATGAAACTGTCAAAAGTAGAGGTTTACACAGGCGATTTCTCCGATCTACGCTTGCATGCTTTATACGCTTATTATATACACTGTAAACGAATTTGCTTGAAAATTAATGAACCCGTTTTAAATTTCAAAGGGATTCGCTGCACTTTTAAGGGAACCGTGTGTGAAAAATAACATCGGTAACAGTAGCGATACATTAATGGTGTTCTTGAAATGTACGAAAAAATCGCTATGTTTGTATAAAATATGCATACGGAATTTCATGTACCAAATGACAATTTTCTTGCGTACATCGCATCTTAAATGTTAAACATATCAGTGTTTCATATTAGTATTTTCCTAAGTAATTTCCTAAGAAAAATAAGTCGATGCACTCTTACACGGTGCCTTTATATATAGGTCATCCTTGTAGCCGACTAGGGCCGTCATAGTCACCTCTTACTACGAGAAGCAGATAATTAAGCACAAATCAGTAGCGTTATAAGGTATAAGATATCTACTGACAAACTTTATTTATAACATTAGTTAATCTTTAGTTAATCCTAACGCCGCCCCGCCCAATTACAAATTAATATACATTGTGCTGTAAATTCTAAGCCCGCATTTTAATATAATTTTTATATTAAGAGTGTCGATTTGATGCTTCATTTTTTAAGTATGATATAGGAAATTTCATCAACGTCGAACCGCCCGTTTTAATATAAAAAAGTATAGGTATTAAACTCCAACTCGGACACTGAATTTACGAAACTGTTTATTAGTTTTCATACATAGATCCTTCAATGATCTAAGTCGTATATGCGTATTGTATTTACAAAGTCCCATAAACATACGTTTATATTTATAAATTGCCAGATCTTTTTCAATGAGGCTTAAATTTTGACGTTCCCGTGCTGATGAAATTCCAGAGTGGCTGGTGCTTTATTTGTCGAGTACAATAATTGAACTTTCAATATCTTGAACATCACACTTAACAACAGTATTAATATTAAATTTTATTTCGCACATTGAATTTACAAACTTAACAATATTTTTATATACTAGGGGAGAGCAGAGAAAAACCGTGGTGCAAAACGGACTATTTTTTAGACAACGGAAAGACTTGATCACGAATGCTATGCATCGTTCTACAGATAACCTCAGGAGTGCTAAGGATACATAACACATACATCTCCAACCAAAAGTTTAATTCTATCAAATTTTCAGTACTTCCCGATATGCCAAAAATCTGATAAAAAAAATCCGACGTTTTAATCATGTTAACACCTTTGATTTTGCATAATAATAATGCCAAAAAATTATGAACTAATTTAAAAAATAAATTATTTTTAAGAAAACAGAAAATCTTTAATTTTCTCATTTCAAATGAATTCCTTGATTTTCTAGAGTTCATATGAATTTTTTCAGAATTTTCTTATGTCAAATTTTTTTTGTTTTCGAAATTTTGAAACATCGATTTCGAGGCACGAATTTCGGATACGTTTCCGTATCATGATTCTACAGTACACACAAACAGTTTCGGGCCGATTGCGCCAACAGTTCCATAGTTATGGCATTAAAAAAAATTCAAAAACCGAAAATTGTCACAATATTCTGGAAAAATGTATGCGTCTTTTATAAAATTAACGAATTTATTTGAAACGCGAAAAAAAAGGTTTACTGATTATTTGTTGAACCATTTTTTAAAACAATTTTTTAATAACTTTTTACGTTATTATTACAGAAAATGAATATCATTAATGATATTAACACCTGTAATGCAGTTGATTTTTTCAGATTTTTACACCATTAAGAAGTTATCAAATTCTCACTGAATCTCACTTTTGGCTGGGAATGTACGTGATATATCATTAAATTCTCGATAACATAACGGTGCCCTTAACGGCAAAAGAGCATATAAGCTATCATTATACACCGCTCATACGCTCTTATGGAATTAGACCATCGATATAATTTGATACATACAGTAATAGAGAAATTAGTCAACTAGTGGCAAATACGAATAGTTCCTGGAATCGGATGTAAAATCCTCAGATAACCAACCGAAGCATAGGCAAGCAATTTCTTGCCGCCAGACCTTGCCGTCTCCTTGCCATAAATATGCCTGCATCGCATGGTATCTTTGGTGTCAGCAACTCGTCAGCAAATGGTCCAACAAATTGCCAGCAATATTGCAATTATCGGTGCTGGCACGAGATTCCAGCACATGGTGGCAAAAACCCAACAACGGTTGGCAGTAGCTGATTTCTTATTCTTAACCACAGAATGGTTTATTAGCCTTTACACCCGATCGTTTTTATACTGCAGTAATACGAATTAACTCGTTTCCCACTATTAAATGTGACGCGTTTTTTTTAGAAGGTGGAAATATGCACAGCTCATGTGCCTCCGTTTAATTAAATAAGACAACGTGGATCAAACATAAAGAAGATGTGTCATCTTTATAAATACCCAACTAATGTGGATAGTAAGCAATCAATGACGAGGGTATGTAATGTGACTCAACTCGGTGAAATTAAACCTCCACAACCATACAAATGAATGCGCGTTTTTGGATTTTTTTATTTGTTAAACGCTCAGGTTTGTGTAAGTGTCGGTATATCTTTCTAAAATATGTTACACAAAAGGATTAGCACTAAACGGTCTTTGGTATTGAATTTTGTGAAAATCGATGGAAGCCTTTAAATTTTATAAGAACTGGAATTTTTTAAGTTTTACTCAAAATATCCATTACTCAAACAAATAAATCTTGAGCTACCGTGAGTTGAAATTTTATACAAATACTTGATTAGGTGAAACGACACTACGATTCGATTTTATTAATGTCCATGGAGGCCCATGTACATTCCTAATAAACAAAATTATAAATTTTTTTGTGCCTCCAACTAACTTTCCAATATTTGCGCTTAATTGTGCAAAGGTGGTAAAAATCGAGATCTATTTATTTATGGTTTACAATGTCAAGTCAGACCACTGTATTCGCCAATTTTACTCTACATACAAAAACAAGTTTGAAACAACAAGGTTCTCCATGCAGTTCTCTCTAATTACTAGCTCAAGGTCCTACGATATGTGGCTTGTTCGCACCTTCTCATTAATTTGCATTAACACTACGTCATCAAGTGCATTGCTACCGTATGATTGAATGTGTGTGCGCAACGACGAGCTTAGTGTGCTCGTGAAGGTTTTTGTGGTCGATACGTGTGCTGAAGGACAGAAGCACCGCCGCGAGGCCTCTGTGTTGTCCTCCTATCCGCGCTTAAAACTTCGATGCGAACGACGATAAAAATGATCGAACGAAAACCTGTGATTAAGGAAGTTCACAATACTTTAGTAATCTATAAGATTTTGAACTATCCGTATCCCTAGGTAGTACCGCCTTCATGAAAATGAACCATTGATTACCATTAAGAAAAAACCATTGGGATAACGATGGGAATATGTCTAATGGTAAATTGGTGCACCATTCGGACAACCATTCAATTTTTCAACGGCAACCATTCAATTTCTCAACGGTAACCATTCAATTTCTCAATGGTAAGCATTCAATTTCTCAATGGTAACCATTCAATTTCCCAATGGTAGCCATTAAATTACCCAATGGTTATCATACCATTTTTGAATGGTCACCATTGGTTATTATTTTAAAGCAAATGATACGAAGAAAAAAAATCCATATTTTATTCTTGCATTAGAGTGGTTCTGCCTTGTTACTTTTGCTTATGAGCCAAACCTCGATCTAATTACGTTGGGAAAAACTTTTGATGACGACCGTCGTCATCAATTTTGTATTATTCCTGACATGGATCCATAAAAGTAGATTTGCTATTTTAATAGCTGAGTCGCCAGTAACATCTGATAATGCATAGTCATTTTTTATTTGTGGGTATTTATAATCGTAGGTAATACCAGAAAATCGCCGAAATTTCTAAAGTGGTCTTTGGTCAGTGCAAAAGTCGTTCTGATGTTCATACGAAAAGTTCACAAGTGATGTCAGATTTTGTTTATCGTTTTAAGTTTAATGAAATGCAATGTTTGCTGTAACCTGAACCAATGCTCTCGAAATACATAAACATATCGATAAGGGACGGGACAAGCAGGTGAATACAGTTTGATTTTTTACGTTCATCCATATAGGGTAAAAGTGGTGAATATGGCCCAACTCGAATAACACGTAAATCAATGATATATGGACCGGGCCATATTCCCCACTTTTACCCTATATTTGTCTCCAAAACATAGAGCCCCCATAGAGCCCCTAGAAAAGAGTACCGCAACTTGGGACTTAAGAGTCAAGGAAGATAGATATAAATTATTCCGTTTATTACAAGTTAAGTGTTCAATTTGTTAAAAGTAAAGATCGAAATAGCAAAAATTGATCAATCCTTGTGCCCCAAATAGTTACAACTACCCGGGTAGAAATTCAGCCACGGCCTCAATACGAATATTATCAGGTTTGCTGAGGTGCCTCATCAGGTCATAGTACGGCAACCTGACAAGGGCCTTACATGAAATAAAACGTAGTGGTTGAAACGGTCGCGAACAGGCTGCCTGATTACGACCTTATCAAGGTGCCTGATTGCCCCCTGAGCAAAATATAATAAATACATTTTATTTATTAACGTTATTTTATCGAACTTGTGAACCTTTTTATATTTGTTATTCGGATTCAATTAACCAATTACTACAATTTATATAACGGGAAAATTTATTTTTATTTCACTGAAAGTCGGACTCGAACCAGCGATCTTACCAATGGGGACTGCAACTCGGCTGTCCTCAACTTGAGAAACATAATATCAGATTTGCTTTTAAGCTCCGGAAGAAGTATGTACGCGACTATATATACTTTTACAGTGCCAGTACATATGCATTACCGGTCAAAAATTAAATTCAGTGAAAATTTCGGACAATTTCTAATGAGATAAAAATCGGAAAAATCAACCATGTGTAAGATGCTAGGAACATTGATTTTATATAACAGTAATGTAAAAATTATAATAAATAGAAAAATAAATGTTCAACAAATAATGAGGGAATCTTTTTGATTAAATCGTTTGAATTATTTAAGTTATTTATTAATTTATTAATTTATTAAATTATTCAAACATTCAAACATTCAAAGTTCGTTGCAAGATTTTGGAAACATTTTTTTCCAACGCAAGGAACCTCTATAAAAAAATCTATAAAAAGTTGCAAATTGAAATTTTCATATGGGCTTCTCATAATGTTCCTTTATTTGCGAAGCTTCTTCTATGAGGAAGCATTTTCTGTATTGTTGGCTTCCTCATAGAGAAAGCTTCGCAAATAAAGGAACATTATGAGAAGCCCATATGAAAATTTCAATTTGCAGCTTTTATGAGAAAGCCACATGAAAATTTCAATTTGCAACTTCTATGAGGAAGCCGTATGAAAATTTCAATTTGCAACTTTTATGAGGAAGCCATATGAAAATTTCAATTTTCAACTTTTATGAGGAAGCGATATGAAAAATTTAATTTTCAACTTGTTTTAACGTCAACGTCGTGTTTGCCTGTTATGCAAAACGAATGGCCGATTCAGGTTCAGCGCGAAAAAATACACCGAGGTCTTCGCTTTGTTACATCCGTGCACCTACTTCAATTAACGAAAATACAGGGTTTTGGAAAAAGTTTTTTCTTTTAATTATTAAGTCAATTATCCAATATTCACCGTTTTGTGACCACGTCCAATGTATTTTTCCCCCACCGATGACAAGTCTCCAAATTATTTTACTCCTGGGGCGACATTTGATACATAAACTTGTGTCGGACAAAAAGTACAACTTTTGAAATAATTCAAAAATTTCAAAGTCCCAGAAAATTTAAACGGTTCGATCCATTTTCGGCAAATTTGATACGAAATATTGTACAGTGTTAGTCCATTCCCGTGCCCAATTTAAGCTCGATACCTTCATGTTTACTCGAATTAGACCGTTTTTAGTAATTTTTCAAAAAAATCAAAATTCCATAAAATCTGACTGCTTCGATAGATTTCGGCCAAATTCAATACTAAAGTTCTTTGGTCATATTATTATATTTATGTGTAATGTCAGGACGATTGTTCAAAATTTACGCAAGTTAGAGCTACCACGAACTTTTTTAAAAAATTTCAAAATCGCATAAAATCTCGAAACAGGCCTCAATCAACATGAAAATTGCAACGGGGGAAGAGATGTGACCACTCTACTAGTGTACCAAATTTCAACTGGCTATCTGGAACCGTTTCCGAGATATAGTCGTTTTAAACAACGCAAGTCTGTCACACACATACATACACACACACACACGCACGCACGCACGCACGCACGCACGCACGCACGCACGCACGCACGCACGCACGCACGCACGCACGCACGCACGCGCGCACACACACACACACGTCCGGACGCCAGCTAAAAATCTATTTTAAGTACTCTGACGCTAAAATCTCGAAAAAAATTTTTTTCACGAAAACAAAGCTTCCTCCATGAGGAAGCAAAATGTAAGAATTTATTTGAAATTAGAAAAAAAGGTTCACGGATTTTTTTTGTACGCATTCATTTTTAAAATACGTTAGAAATGATTTTTTGGAAATTTCATTATGCAAAATCAATGTTCTTGGCACCTTAATACTGTTCGTTTTAGCGTGTTATGAAGTACTGAAATTTGTATAACATTTAGTTTTCGGTTGAGGATGTATCCTCAAAGCATTCTTCAATTGTGATGTACACACTATTTAAAGGTAAATGTATACTTTTCATCTAAATAGGCTTTGTTAGCCCATGAAATTTGAAATATTCAAAGAATATTTCATATTTCATGGTGTTGTACGTTGTGATGTTCACCTCGACAACTAGTACTTAAAAATTGGTTATCAATCCTTAACTGATAATTAGGAATGGCATGGTATTCAACAACAGTAAAGTAACAAGATGTTCAAAATGTTGTAGAGATATATCTTGAGTTAACATAAACGAGAAAACCCATTTTAAGGACTTGGCGTACCATTTTTACTTTTTTGAGAAAAAGTATTTTGTGTTTGATTTCACCTATTTTTGAAACCCTGTAAATGTGATAGGGTTTCGCTTAAAAAAATACTTTATTTAAAGTACTTAATTGTTCCTTTACCTAAATAATAATAGTGACCTAGTATGTTGTCAATCGGTTCATATTTTATAATGCATTCTTTAAATATCGTTTAAACAATATTTGGTAAACATTTTTTTTACCAAAAAATTGTTCTATTGCTGCAATAAAAATATTGACCAAACTTAGTGTCAATCATTTTATATTTGATATAAAAATACTCACGAGGTCCATCGTGAAGATTTCCGAAGAATCCGAAGAATTTTTGCGTATAGCACGTATCACCTCACACCCGTACTTCAGGTTCACCTCATCATATCTCGGGAACCGCTTTATGATTGTGATCGTAATTAAGCCCATTGGAAAGCTTGGGTCCGAATTATATGATAAAAGTGTCCTTGAAAATTCGATCCGATATTTCGTTGCCGAGATCGAGCCGTCCGAAAACTATCGCGTTAACTCACGCACAACTACTTGGTTGCATCCTTCGCTCGCTTATAAATTTTTTTTTTAAGTACTTGGCGTCGAGACGCTACCGCGCCTGTTGATATTCGGCACCGGCCATACTGTGGCCGGTGCCGAATATCCACTCAATTCCTTTCCCGAGCAGAAATTGCCGTCGGGCTGAGTCAGGTCCCTATCAGGCACCGAATAACGCCTCATCAGGTCTTGATAAGTCACATTATCAGGCCCTGATCAGCAATGTAACGCAGTTGCCCTACAAGGTTCTGATCACGGCCTAATCAAGGTGCCTGATTGCCTCCTGAGAAAAATATAATAAATACTTTTGATTTATTAGCGTTATTTCCCCCATGGAAATGAAGTATATGTCAGATATATAGGAAGATATATAATTTGTATACGTCATATATAACGGCAAAAAGTTCTATATCCCGTATATATCTTTTATATATCCGCCAGATATATAACGGGATATATTACAATTTTATATTTTTAATATATACTGATTATATGTTAAATATCTTAACTAATATATGTTCAGATATACATATTATATACGTCATATATATTCATGTATATAAATATTTTACATATTCCTATATATTAATTATATATAATTCGATGTATTTTTTATATATATCTTTGATTTGACAGAACAGCGTATCATCTGTGACTGTACATAGCCTAAACTCAAACTGCTCCGAGAAATATGTAAATAGATATTGGCGATTGCATCTAGAGACTTAGATATCGCGCTACTCCGCAACCAATAATTTTTAAAGCTTCTGATAGTACCTATGTTTATGGTCAATATTATAGAAGTGAATTTTGAAAAGTTGTGAACATTTTTCTAAATTATTTAAATTTGACATTCAAAATCATTTTATGCGTAAAAAACTATCACATACAGACGCATAGGCGATCCGTTATTCGGGAGCGTAAACATAAGTATGGTTATTTTTGTTCCTTTTCATTTTGTAATAAGCAAAAGGCTGAATAAACCGATTTACTTTCATCATCAGAAAATTGATGATCATCACTTGAAATAAGAAAACTTTTGTTACGTTCAAATCTCGCTGGGAATGAGAACAATTAAAATGATAGGTGGCAGCGTAGCGGTAAGGTTCCAGGTTAGCGTGCGAAAGGTCCTGGGTTCGAGCCCAACTTCAGGTCGTTAGGTTTATTTCTTTCTCCAAATATAGTATTGTATTCTAAATTGATATAATTCATGATGACAAACCAATCAATTTTTTTAATATTCCCAAACCATTTTTCGGTACGTACTAACCGCCGTAAAAAGAAATTTGAATGAATATATGTCATGTATATATCTTTCATATATCTTCGTTATACTTTTCAGATATATAATCTGGCAAAAAGTTCTATATCTCAGATATATATTGGATATATATTATATATCCAGTATATATCTCATGTATATATAACATATATCCCGAAATATATTTATGCATATACTTTATTTCCATGGGGGTTTATCGGACTTGTGAACCTTTTATATTTGTTGTTCGGATTAAATTAACTAATTAGTACAATGTAAATCACGGAAAAATTAACTTTTATTTCACTCATGGTCGAACTCGAACCAGCGACCTTGCCAATGGGGACTACGTTGGCGGCGTCTTAACCAACTCGGCTATCCTCAACTTCAGAAACATAATGTCGAATTTGCTTTTACTATCGATTAACAAGTACTGCACGATCAATGCCTGATCTAGACCTGATCTTACGGGACGATCCCAAAGTCTCGATGGCCCAAAGTCTCGAGACTGAAAGTTCAAACTGAAGTTCGAACTTAAGTTTGAACTTAAGTTGGAACTTTATTTTCGGCTTAAGTTCGAACTTAAGTAGTAATTTTAGTTTGAACTTAAGTTCGAACTTAAGTAGTAATTTTAGTTTGAACTTAAGTTCGAACTTAAGTAGTAACTTTAGTTTGAACTTAAGTTCGAACTTAAGCTCGAACTTAAGCTGGAACATAAAGTTCGAACTTAAGTTCGAACTTAAGCCGGATAATAAAGTTCCTACTTAAGTTCGAACTTATGCCGAAAAATAAAGTTCCGACTTAAGTTCGAACTTAAGTTGGAACTTTAACCGCTTTTTTTTCGGGAATGCATATGTTAATGACTACGGCGGGCTCTCTATGCGTTTCGGTGGCGTTCACTTTTGCTTATTTGAAAACTCCCACTACAGGGTGTGCTATAGTGAAACTCAGAACGTGCCCCCATGTCCTCGTTCAAAGGTCAGAGGAAAGAGCTTCTGGTTAAGCACGCAAGGTAGCGCTTTTGGTGCGCCGAACGATACTCCCCGCCCAGCTTTGGGCGGGGAGTACAACCCTGTTTCAAATTTTGTTGAAAATAACGAAAAATTGGTACCTCACAATAGACGCCCGTTTCCGTTTCAAATATTGAGGAAGAAACTAAGTGGCAGATTCGTGATCAGTGTCAAAAACAGACTAAATATTTGTCCCTGAACGACGATTGAAAAAACACTTTTTCGGGAATTTTTATAACTAATATTGCAAAAATTAGTGATTTTACGTTTTTTTAAACGATTTCTTTGCTTCTCTATCGAATCGTGGAAAAACTCAGGTGCCTATCATGTTCTATGACAAGAAATACACTAGAGGAAGTATAAGGCAGAGTTTAAAAAGCTAGATAAAGAGATATCATTTGGATTCCTTGAGTAAGAATCAAGAACGCATAATTCCATGTATTTTTTCGCGCCGAGCACAGATCCGACATAGTAAAGCGCGACGTTTTTGAAACATGATAATAATCTTTTTTAACGTTGAAAATTGTAATTTTCATATCGCTTCCTCACAAAAGTTGAAAATTAAAACTTTGAAATGTGAAATTTTCATATAGCTTCCTTATAAAAGTTGAAAATTGAAATTGTCAAATCGCTTTCTCATAATGCTTCTTTATTCGCCAAGCTTTCTCTATGCGGAAACCAAATAAAAATATAGGAAAGGCTTTCTCATAGAAGAAGTTTTGCGAATAAAGAAACATTACGAGAAAGCTATTTGACAATTTTTATTTTTTACTTTTATGAGGAAGCCATATGAAATTTTAATTTTCAACTTTTTTAAATCACAAGAAACTATAAACAATTTTTTTAAATCTAAAAAAATATCCGAGTGCTTTGGACAGTTAGTTGAAATTGACCGATTTATAATACGGCTACTCAGTCAGAGGTTGAGCCGAGGTGGTAAATTTCATGGTGCGACAAAAGTGCAGTACATAGATCTATACATACCGGTTGACGCGCGATGGGAAATAGGAACTAGGTTGTGCAACTCTCGGGTGCAATGGAGAGCGACGCAGATACGGATAGAGCGACGCAGATACGGATAGAGCGACGCAGCTACGGATAGAGCGACGCAGATACGGATAGAGCGACGCAGATACGGATAGAGCGACGCAGATACGGATAGAGCGACGCAGATACGGATAGAGCGACGCAGATACGGATAGAGCGACGCAGTACGGATAGAGCGACGCAGATACGGATGGTAATGAGAGACCGGCGTGCAAAGTTGGGCTCATGACTCGGCTCTATATACTTCGCTGTCGCTCGGGGATACTCCGTTCAACACGACGACAACTATGGGGTTACACACCCGCGTGAAGGAGATTAAAAAAAAAATTCTCGTTGCTTGAGGGGACTTTGGTAGGATCGCGCGGCCTCAACTTGCGACCTTCCTCTTTGCCTCTACCCATAGTTATATTTTTTTATTAGAAAAATCCAGAGCTTGAAAAAGAAAATGCGCGTTACTTAAGGTAGTCCTAGCGAATAGTGTTTACTTCGCACAAGTTTCATAGAAATGAGAGGGAACTGCGACCACTTCTCGATTGTATAAAAATCTGCTGAAAAGATTAATTTTGCATAACAATAATTCCAAAATGTCATTAACAAATGTTTTTATTTGTTTTTACAATTGAATGAAATCTGACTTCGTGAACTTTGGATCTAACAGCATCCTCATTAATTTTGCAAGTGTCGAATTAATATTTTTTGATATTTTAGTTTAGCCAATGCAGTTTTGCGTTCGATTGCATGAATTTCGTTGAGATGGCGAAGCTCTAATTCATTTTTTTTTTGTTCGTGCTGCAGCCTGACAAACAGGATCTCGTTTTCACACTGTGCACGCGATCTGCTGAGGCCTGCTTGGGCTTGATCTGCTTTATGTTTCATGCATTGTCCTAGACTTGCAACGTTTATCTGATCTTTAGATAGAGTCTTGATGTCTTCGTCAACTAAGAGGATCATACAATTAATTGAATGGTTACTATTCACCCCCGAAATCATTGAGCAATCTATAACAGTATATTTCGATACAAGTGTGAACCAATTTTTTCCCCGACTATGCTAAGACGGTCCTATTTCATGCCTGCACCGGGGGTGGAAAGTGGCCAATTCTTGCCAAGCGGGAGGAAAGATAATTTAGCGGTAGGAAAAGTGATTTAGCGGGAGGAAAAGTAAACTTTTCCTCCCAGTAAATCACTTTTCCTCCCACTAAATTACTTTTCCTCCCGAGCGTCAAGACTCGGCCAATTTCCTTCCCCGTTGCAGGCATATAAATATGGCTAATTTTTAGCACAGTCGGGAAAAAATAGCGTATGCCACTCGGGAGGAAGTAGCTTTTCACGTCGGATGAATTTCTGTCCGAGCTTCGCTCGGGCATCAAACTTCATATTCGGTGAAAAGATGCACTTTCTTCCCTTGTAGCACAATATACTATTTCTGACGAGTGTGACTTCGCAGCACGAGTCGAAAGCCAGTGTTCACACGAGTTCAGAAAACGTTTTTCGCACGAGTATCGAACAATATTTTATTTCACGAGGTGTGAAAATGGAAGTTTTCGCACGCGAAGCGTGCGCAAAACGGCCATGTTCGCACCGAGTTTAATAATCGTAATTTACGATACTAGTGCGATAAAACTTTTTCTGACGAATATGAGTTTGCAGTTCGAGCCAACACACGTGAATCACACGACAGGGTAAGTCGGGGTGATATGGCCATGGTTTTTTAAACAACGAAAATTCGAGTTTTAACAATTTTAAAACTTAAACATTTTTGTTGTAATCAACTCTAGAAACTTCAAACTAACGTAATTCACTCGGAACTTTCGATATTTTCGATGCATGATTTAATTGCAGCTCTATACATAAATATTTGCGATCGTCTGCCTCACCCGGGTGACAAGGCCACAGTAATATGGTAGTCAATTAGGCCTCAAGAAGCATCGCGATCGCACAAAACATGTCTTACTATATTTTGTGTTATCTAAATAAATTACAGAAAGATAGTAGTTGCCTCCGTCAAATGTTTCAGGTATCAAACTAAAAAGAAAATGGTTTCACTGGCCATACCACCCAGATATTGCGGGCGAGATGGCCATGTCGCCATACCACCCGGATATTGCGGGCGAGTCGGCGATGTGTGTACACACACAAATAGGTGGCACAATCATTCGTACCAGCCGAAATACTCTTCGATCCCTCACAAGTGGGCTCATCGAGCTTTATTTTTTTTGTAGGCGTTGGGAATATTTTCTCGTCGTCGTAAGGAAGATCCCCGTCGAGACGTTTTTCTGCGTCATCGACAAATAGCTTTTGTCGATGATGCTCTTGGAGAAGGACACTTCGTTCTTTTAAAGAGTTTCCAACCCGGCAGTTGAGAGTTTTGGAGTTCGGAGTCGAAGTCGGAGTCGGAGTCGGATTCGGATTCGGATTCGGATTCGGATTCGGATTCGGAGTCGGATTCGGAATTTGGCAGTTTCTATTGGTGGAGTTGGTGGATTTTGGACGAGTGACCTCATCTCCTTCAAATTCCTCTATATTTCCTTTCGATGTCGCTGTTAAATCACATAGGAGTTTATTTTGGTGGCTCAAAATTGATTGAGACTGAGGTTTCGCGGACGTACTATTTGGTGCCTGCAACGGGGGTAGAAAGTGGCCAATTCTTGACGAGCGAGCAAAAAAGTAATTTTTGCGGACAAAAAAGTGATTTCAGCGGGCAAAAAAGTGATGTTAGCTGGCAAAAAAGTCATTTAGCGGATGGAAATAAATTAAAAAAATGCAAAAACGAATTAAAAATTACACAAAATTAAACATTGCTAAAAATTAAAAATTGCAAAAAAATTAAAAATTGTAAAAAAATTAAAAGTTGCAAAAACATTAAAAATTGCAAAAAAATTAAAAATTGCAAAAAAATTAAAAATTGCAAAAAAATTAAAAATTGCAAAAAAATTAAAACTGCAAAACAATTAAAATTGCAAAAAAAACTGCGGCTGTACAGCTGAAGATTGTGCCGTGGCAGGCATACAAATATGGTCACTTTATAGCATAGTCGAGGAAAAAAAATAGCGTATGCATCTCGGGAGGAAGTGCATTTTCACCTCGTGTGAATTTCTGGCCTCGCTTCACTCGGGCATCAAATTTGACACTCGGTGAAAAAACGCACTTTCCTACCTTGTGGCATAATATACTATTATTACACTCGGTGCGAAAACGGCAGTTTACGCACGCTTCGCGTGCGGAAACCCCCATTTTCACACCTCGTGAAATAAAATTTCGTCATATACTCGTGCGAAAATTTTTTTCGGATGAGTATCGAACAATCTTTTATTTCAGGAGGTGTGAAAATGGGAGTTTTCACACGCGAAGCATGCTCAAAACGGCCATTTTCGCACCGAGTGTAATAAAAGTTTTTTCGCAATTTTTTCGCAGAATGTACTATTATTTGTATAGCAAGGGCGTAAAAAAAGAGAATTATTGACGAGTATGAAGAGCCACGCGAGCCGAAGGCGAGTGCCGCACTTCACACGAGTCACGACTTCCCTTATCTTACGCCGATGCCCTACACACAATTTTCTGTACTGCTTCCAGTCAAAAGTTCGACGTTCATTAATGACGATAACCTATCCGTAGCAGTGCGTAAAAAGTCACAGATATTGGGATCTGCGTATGCGCAAACTACTTTTTAAGCTCTAGTGCGTAAAACGTTACAAATATTGGGCGCACGGGTCTCGGTTTTTAGGCACACAGGCACAAAAAGTGACTTTCTGCGCATAGGTTAGACGTATGTAACGTCGAACTTTGGACGCAGGTAGTACAGAAAAAGTATGTGTAAGCATGTGCATGTGTTTAACTTACAAAGCTGCTCTTCATCTTCTTCTCTATTTGTCTCGTCACCGTTACTTTTCCCAATCATCTTGTCACTCGGACCATATTCATCGACGAATTGTTTGTTGTTCGCCAACATTTTTTTTAATTGTGCGGTATTTCGCTGCAAATATACAATTTAAATATGTCGTGGACAATATACACATACAGGCATACAACACAGAAGGATGTGCTGTATGCCGTACACAGATGTATACGAACCTGGATCGTGATATCCGTTTTGTTCGTATTATATTCTTCGGTGATCAGCACCCAGACTCGATCATTTGTCTCGCGTGCAATTTTATTCGTTTGCCCGACTTCCAACTGCCCTTTATATCGATGATAAATTTTAGCAAATAATCTTTTCTCGATCAACGAGAATCTAGTTGATCGATTTACCGACATCGGATGAATTTGTCAACGCTCTTGTCACTGTCGAGTGAACGTAGCGACTGAGGGTTTGTTTAGGGAGTCAGATATCATAGAGACAAACAAAAGACGAATGGTATTGCTTCCGCGTGATGTTTTGAATAGGACGTATAGTCTAAATAAAAAAATCGAAGTCGCGAAATGTGTTGAAAAAATGGTAGGGTGAAATAGGAAAAACAAACGATCAAGATAATTTGTTATTAATAATAAATTAATGATTTTTTTAAATCTTCCAGTCATTAGATAAAAAAAACTTATAATCAAGTATCTGTCCAAATTTCAACTCAAGCCGACGAATAGATTTTTAGATACGATGTCCGTTATTAATTGTTAATAATTCGGTTCTTAATTGATATTTTTCAATTTAAAAAAACTTACATTTCATAACAACTTGTACTCACCGTGTGTAAAAACCCGAAAATGTTGAAAATCAACCTGTTTTTTCGACCAAATTCTTATGCTATTATATTACTAGCATAAGGATTTGGTCGAAAAAACAGGTCGATTATCAACATTTTCGGATTTTTACACACGGTTAGTACAAGTTGTTATGAAATGTAAGTTCTTTTAATGGAAAATATCAATTAACAACCGACTTATTAACAATTAACAACGGACATCGTATCTAAAAATCTATTCGTCGGCTTGGGTTGAAATTTGGACAGATCCTTGATCATAAGTTTATTTTAACTAATGACCGGAAGATTAAAAAAAAAGTTCATTGATTTATTATCAATAACAAATTATCTTGATCATTTGTTTTTCCTATTTCACCCTACCATTTTTTCAACACATTTCGCGACTTCGATTTTGTTATTTATACTATACGTCCTATTCAAAACTTCACGCGGAAGCAATACCATTCGTGTATGATATCTGACTCCCTAAACAAACCATCAGTCGCCACGTTCACTCGACAGTGACAAGAGCATTGCTGTTTGAAAAATGTATCCGATGTCGGGAAATCGATCTATAAGATTCTCGTTGATCGAGAAAACATTATTTGGCGAAAAAGCGTACACCGCAAAAAATGTTACATAACTTCACAACTTCGTTCAAATGTACACCGCGAATACCTTACACGCGCCCAACCCTCGGAACAAAAACTGTACACCGCCATTTCCTTACACCACAGAAAGTTGACGTATTCAAAATGTTACACACTAGTAAGTTTACACTATTTCATTTTTACACTTGGCAAACCTTACAACTTTAACACTTTACACATTCAATATACTTCACATGCGTAAGCTTACAAGCGTGCAACCTTACACCGACGGGAAGGAAAGACGGCCTTCGAGAGGGGCGTTGGATGAGCGCCACTGTTATTCTGTTGACTGCTGCCACATGGTAACCCGCCTTGTGGTTCATCTTACCTGCAGAATAACAGTATCACTCATCCAACACCCCTCTCGAAGGCCGTCTTTCCTCCCCGTCGGTGTAAGGTTGCACGGGCGTAAGCTTACGCATGTAAAGTATATTGAATGTGTACAGTTTTAATGTTGTAAGGTTTGCCAAGTGTAAGAATGAAATAGTGTAAGCTTACTAATGTGTAACATATTGAAGTCGTACACTTTTTGTGGCGTAAGGAAATTGCGGTATACAGTTTTTTATTCGAGGGTTGGGCACGTGTAAGGTATTTATGGTGTACATTTGAACGGAGTTGTGAACTTATGTAACATTTTTTGCGGTGTACGCTTTATTTCCATAAGAATGAACAAGTGTAAGATTCAAGGCGCCTCAACATAGGTACACAGTCGATTTCGTGCCCATAGCATAATAAATAAGGAACTTTATATAATAAGAACACACATAACAGAAAATGATTATACATTACAGAATACTTCTAGCTGCCAATCGCAAAGTTCATAAATTAGATTTACTGTTAGCCAGTCAGTTAGAGTCCTATTGCCAAATTATTTTACAAGAAAAAAGTAAAATATGTCATCAAAGCGCGAATTATTATATCTCAGTTGCGGAATTATTTGATCCCAATTGTCAAATTATGTCACTGATGTTAACGGCCTTGGATTTCGTGCAGAGAACTCCGTCCCGATCGGCTCGTGATTGATACCTTCTCATCCACCTCGCTTCGCATAAATTTTAAAAGCTTGTCTGCAGTGTGCTTGTGTTGAATAAACTTCGATGTTCTGCGCAATGATGCGAACACTTCTCCATGCGATCTATAAAAAATATTGCGCTCATTGTTAACACTCGCTCCAAAACAAATACTGGTTGATATTTTAAATGTATATATTTAGTCCAGACGCCAGATCGTGTTCTGTATGCAACTCGAGGACGCCGAAATAACTTTGTTGGATTCAATAGATTTTGACCTCCCGATTACGAATATATAAGGTGTTTTGCGGAAATCCCGGTCGTTAATTGTTGATCGCAATTGTTCATTAACGAAATAAGTTATTGTTTTTTTCACTTCGAATATTTTTTTTGTATACTTTGATCGATTTTCAGCCGAAAAGGTTCTATGTAATTTTACTCTATAACCTATAGATTCGGGGCAATAAATTGTTGAAAGTTGCAAATAGGGCAAAACTGCTGTGCTTAACAAATTTTTAGCGCCGAAAATATAGGCCGTGGACGAAAATTGTAAAGGACTTTTATTCGCCACGTGAACCGAGAAATATGGAACAATATATGCGATATTGTGCGAGACCGAAAATTATGATTTTCAATCAGTCGCCCAACCGCAGTTTTTTCGGTCATATATACGGTCATATATGACCGAAAAAACTGCAGCTGCGCGACTGATTGAAAATCATAATTTTCTGTCTCGCACAATATCGCATTGTTTTCTCCATATTCCTCGGTTCATTTGGCGAATACAAGTCCTTTACAATTTTCGTTTACGACCTATATTTCCGGCGCTAAAAATTTGTTAAGTAGACTAGTTTTCGCCTATTTGCAACTTTCAACAATTTATTGCTCCGAACTATAGGTTATCGACGAAAATTACATAGAACCTTTTCGACTCAAAATCAACCAAAGTATACGAAAAAAAAATCCAAAGTGAAAAAAACAATAACTTATTTAGTTAATAAACAATTGCGGTTAACAATTAAACGATCGGGATTTCCGTAAAACACCTTATATATTCGTGATCGGGAGGTCAAAATCTATTGAATCCAACAAAGTTATTTCGGCGACCTCGAATTGCATACAGAACCAGGTCTGGCGTCAGGACTAATTATATAATGTAACGTTATAAGACTCATTAGAACTTTAAATGACCTCTTTCGTGGATTCGTTTTTTAATTTCTGTCCATTCGCGCTGGAATGTATGGTTTCATTCGATTATTCGGATCGGTCTCGAATTTTCGCCTCTTGCAATCTTTCAACTTCCCTTCGCAGAGCTGTCTCCGTCGGATTGGATTGAACACCCGATTTCTGTACGGCATTAATCCCGCGACGCTATCGCGAATAGAATGTTGACAGGTAGGCGATTCTGCATTCGGAAATTTATAAGCAAGTCTTAGATAAATAATGTGGAATCGCTGTTAAAAAAGCAAATGGTAGATGTTGATAAAAATATATATATAAGCACACCCTTAAGGATGCTTCACACATATATTCCTACCCAAAAGTTTAATACGATCAAAATTTCAGTACTTTGCGACGCGCTAAAAATCCGAAAAAAATCAGCCCTATTAATTATGACAAGACCTTTGATTTTGCATAATAATAATGCCAAAAAGTTATTAACAATTTATTAGAAAAATAAATTGTTTTAAAAAAATAAGACAACTTTTTATTTTCTCATTTTAAATTAATTCCTTGATTTTTGAGAATTCATATAAATTTTTTCAAAATTTTCTATCATTACCAACAAAAAAATTTTGAAGATTTGAAAAATCGATGTAGAGACACCAATTTCAGATATGTTCCCGTACCACGATTCCGCAGTACACACAAAAAGTTTCGAAGTGATTGCGCCAACAGTTTCGGAGTTATGGCCTTTAAAAAAACTCAAAAACGGAAAATTGAAAAATGATAAAAAATTCTGAAAAAAAGCATGTGGCTTCTAGAAAATCAACGAATTCATTTGAAAAGAGAAAAGAAAAGGTTTACTGATTATTTGTTGAATAATTTTTTTTAGCAATTTGTTGATAACTTTTTCACATTATTATTATGCAAAATTGAGATGTTGTTGGCACCTTTAATACAGTTGATTTTTTCAGATTTTTATACTATTAGGAAGAGTTTAAATTCTCACTAAATCTCACTTTCAGCTGGGAATGTACGTGTCAAGCATCCTTAACGTGACTCTTCGACATCAATATAGTCCAGACGCCACACCTCGTTCTGTATGCAATTCGAAGTCGCCGAAATAACTTTGTTGGATTCAATAGATTTTGACCTCCCGATCACGAATATATAAGGTGTTTTGCGGAAATCCCGGTCGTTTAATTGTTAATCGCTATTGTTTATTAACTAAATAAGTTATTGTTTTTTCACTTGGGATATTTTTTTTCGTATACTTTGGTCGTTTTTGAGTCGAAAATTTTGTATGCAATTTTACTCTATAACCTATGGATTCGGAGCAATAAATGATTGAAAGTTGCAAATAGGCCAAAACTGCTCCACTTAACAAATTTTTAGCGCCGAAAATATAGGTCGTAGACGAAAATTATAAAGGACTTTTATTCGCCACATGAACCAAGGAATATGGAGAAAAAAATGCGATATTGTGCGAGACCGAAAATTATGATTTTCAATCAGTCGCCCAACCGCAGTTTTTTCGGTCATATATACGGTCATATATGACCGAAAAAACTGCAGCTGCGCGACTGATTGAAAATCATAATTTTCTGTCTCGCACAATATCGCATTGTTTTCTCCATATTCCTCGGTTCATTTGGCGAATACAAGTCCTTTACAATTTTCGTTTACGACCTATATTTCCGGCGCTAAAAATTTGTTAAGTAGACTAGTTTTCGCCTATTTGCAACTTTCAACAATTTATTGCTCCGAACTATAGGTTATCGACGAAAATTACATAGAACCTTTTCGACTCAAAATCAACCAAAGTATACGAAAAAAAAATCCAAAGTGAAAAAAACAATAACTTATTTAGTTAATAAACAATTGCGGTTAACAATTAAACGATCGGGATTTCCGTAAAACACCTTATATATTCGTGATCGGGAGGTCAAAATCTATTGAATCCAACAAAGTTATTTCGGCGACCTCGAATTGCATACAGAACCAGGTCTGGCGTCAGGACTAATTATATAATGTAACGTTATAAGACTCATTAGAACTTTAAATGACCTCTTTCGTGGATTCGTTTTTTAATTTCTGTCCATTCGCGCTGGAATGTATGGTTTCATTCGATTATTCGGATCGGTCTCGAATTTTCGCCTCTTGCAATCTTTCAACTTCCCTTCGCAGAGCTGTCTCCGTCGGATTGGATTGAACACCCGATTTCTGTACGGCATTAATCCCGCGACGCTATCGCGAATAGAATGTTGACAGGTAGGCGATTCTGCATTCGGAAATTTATAAGCAAGTCTTAGATAAATAATGTGGAATCGCTGTTAAAAAAGCAAATGGTAGATGTTGATAAAAATATATATATAAGCACACCCTTAAGGATGCTTCACACATATATTCCTACCCAAAAGTTTAATACGATCAAAATTTCAGTACTTTGCGACGCGCTAAAAATCCGAAAAAAATCAGCCCTATTAATTATGACAAGACCTTTGATTTTGCATAATAATAATGCCAAAAAGTTATTAACAATTTATTAGAAAAATAAATTGTTTTAAAAAAATAAGACAACTTTTTATTTTCTCATTTTAAATTAATTCCTTGATTTTTGAGAATTCATATAAATTTTTTCAAAATTTTCTATCATTACCAACAAAAAAATTTTGAAGATTTGAAAAATCGATGTAGAGACACCAATTTCAGATATGTTCCCGTACCACGATTCCGCAGTACACACAAAAAGTTTCGAAGTGATTGCGCCAACAGTTTCGGAGTTATGGCCTTTAAAAAAACTCAAAAACGGAAAATTGAAAAATGATAAAAAATTCTGAAAAAAAGCATGTGGCTTCTAGAAAATCAACGAATTCATTTGAAAAGAGAAAAGAAAAGGTTTACTGATTATTTGTTGAATAATTTTTTTTAGCAATTTGTTGATAACTTTTTCACATTATTATTATGCAAAATTGAGATGTTGTTGGCACCTTTAATACAGTTGATTTTTTCAGATTTTTATACTATTAGGAAGAGTTTAAATTCTCACTAAATCTCACTTTCAGCTGGGAATGTACGTGTCAAGCATCCTTAACGTGACTCTTCGACATCAATATAGTCCAGACGCCACACCTCGTTCTGTATGCAATTCGAAGTCGCCGAAATAACTTTGTTGGATTCAATAGATTTTGACCTCCCGATCACGAATATATAAGGTGTTTTGCGGAAATCCCGGTCGTTTAATTGTTAATCGCTATTGTTTATTAACTAAATAAGTTATTGTTTTTTCACTTGGGATATTTTTTTTCGTATACTTTGGTCGTTTTTGAGTCGAAAATTTTGTATGCAATTTTACTCTATAACCTATGGATTCGGAGCAATAAATTATTGAAAGTTGCAAATAGGCCAAAACTGCTCCACTTAACAAATTTTTAGCGCCGAAAATATAGGTCGTAGACGAAAATTATAAAGGACTTTTATTCGCCACATGAACCAAGGAATATGGAGAAAAAAATGCGATATTGTGCGAGACAGAAAATTATGATTTTCAATCAGTCGCGCAACCGCAGTTTTTTCGGTCATATATGACCGTATATATGACCGAAAAAACTGCGGTTGCGCGATTGATTGAAAATAATCATTTTCGGTCTCGCAGAATATCGCATATTTTTACCATTTTCGTCGGTTCATGTGGCGAATAAAAGTCCTTTATAATTTTCGTCTACGACCTATATTTTCGGTGCTAAAAATTATTAAGTGGAGCAGTTTTGGCCGATTTGCAACTTTCAACAATTTATTGCTCCGAATCCATAGGTCATAGAGTAAAATTACATAGAAAATTTTCGACTCAAAATCGAACAAAGTATACCCAGAGAAAAATATGGTGCTGGAAACTATAAAGGGATAACTATAAGGGACAACTATATTTATAATTGACGTAACTGAATTAGTAGTTCAATCAACTATAAATTAGTACGACCAACTATTTTATAGTTGTCCGAACTACTAATTCACAGTTACGTCAACTATGAATATAGTTGTCCTTTTATAGTTTCCAGTACCATATTTTTCTCTGGGTGTATACGAAAAAAAAATATCCGAAGTGAAAAAAACAATAACTTACTTAGTTAATAAACAATTGCGATTAACAATTAAATGACCGGTATTTCCGCAAAACACCTTATATATTCGTGACCGCGGAGACAAAATCTATTGAATCCACCAAAGTTATTTCGGCGACCTCGAATCGCATACAGAACCAGGGCTGACGTCTGGACTAATGGGATCGGGTAAGAACGATTTTGCAAGCAGGTCCGAACTCAATATCAAGTTTGGAATCATACTCGGGCTCAGACACGGATGAGGCTAAAGCTGGCGGCCGAGCTAGTGGCCACCGCGCGCGGCATTCTGAAAGTTACAACAAAAAAATCGATTAGTATAAAACTGTTGTACGTAAAATTCTGAAAAAAATCGCACATGTTATTAAAGATATTTACTACACATTAAGGTAAATATGACCCTTCGACTATGTTTTCAAGGGGTCCGTAGGAACAAATAAGTATAGAGACGTCCTGTCAGCGGTAGCAATCTCAGAAAAATCCGAAATAATTCATAGATACTACTTAAGGTATGCATTGCCAAAGAGTTTTTTCGGGAGCAGACCCTATAAGTACATTTTTAAGGGGTCTAAAGTCTCCAAACAAGTTCGGTCGCTCGCATAAAGACAGGCGCCAGCCGGTAGCAAACCGAGAAAAATCCGCATTAATTCATAGATACTACTTAAGGTATGTACTATGCATTACCAAAGAGTTTTTTCAGGAGCAGAGCCTTCAAGTGCATTTTTAAGGGTTCTCAAGTCTCCGAAGGAGTTCGGTCCCTTCCATCGAGACGGGAGATCCCTTCAAAGTGCACTTAAAGGCTCTGCTTCCGAAAAAACTCTTTGGCAATGCATAGTACATACCTTAAGTAGTATTTATAAATTATTTCATATTTTTTGTGGATTACTACCGGCCAGCGTCCATCTCCATAGCAGCGACCGAACTCGTTCAGAGACTTCGGAGCTCTTAAAAATGCACTTAAAGGCTCTGCTCCCGAAAAAACTCTTCGGTAATGCATAGTATATACCTTAAATAGTATCTATAAATTATTTCGGATTTTTATCGGATTACTACTGCTGACAGGACGTCTCTATACTTATTTGTTCCCTTGGACCCCTTGAAAACATAGTCAAAGAGTAATCTTTACGTTAATGTGTAGTAAATATCTTTAATAATATGTGTGATTTTTTTCAGAATTTTATGTACAAGAGTTTTATGCCAATCGATTTTTTTGTTGTACCTATTAGAGTGCCGCGCACGCGGTGGCCCGCTAGCGGTGCGCGTACGCCGGCCACTAGCTCGGACGCCAGCTTCAGCCTCATTTCGCAGTTGGATAATCATATCAATCTCGAAAAACGCGGCATTGTTGCCGAAAGGCAAGTAATTATTCCTTATATGTATAAAATAAACATATATGGAAAAACACGACATTCTTATAAAGTAAAGTAAATAATTATTCTTTGAATGTAAAAGAAAACTCACCCTGTATATAAATTGGCTCTTCAATATTGATAATGACGGGCGGACTTGAGAACGGATTCGGGCGCGGGCTCGGCATCGGGATCGGGTTCGGGCTCGGGTTTGGGCTCGGGCTCGGTCTCGGGTTCGGGTTCGGGTTCGGGCTCGGCCTTGGGCTCAGGATGGGGCTCGGGCTCGGGCTCGGGCTCGGGATCGGGATCTGGATCGGAATCGGACTCAGGTTCGGGTTCGAGTTCGAGTTCGGGTTCGGGTTCGGGTTCGGGTTCGGGTTCGGGTTCGGGTTCGGGTTCGGGTTCGGGTTCGCATTCGGGCTCGGATTGCGGCTCGGGATCGGGATCAGGCTCGGGTTCGGGCTCGGGGTCGGGATCGGGATCTGGATCTGGATCGGGATCGGACTCAGGTTCGGGTTCGAGTTCGAGTTCGAGTTCGGGTTCGGGCTCGGGTTCGGGTTCGGGTTCGGGCTCGCGTTCGGGCTCGGGATCGGGATCAGGCTCGGGTTCGGGGTCGAGCTCGGGCTCGGGATCGGGATCTGGATCTGGATCGGGATCAGACTCAGGTTCGGGTTCGAGTTCGAGTTCGAGTTCGAGTTCGGGCTCGGGTTCGGGTTCGGGTTCGGGTTCGGGTTCGGGTTCGGGTTCGGGCTCGCGTTCGGGCTCGGATTCCGGCTCGGGATCGGGATCAGGCTCGGGTTCGGGCTCGGGGTCGGGCTCGGGATCTGGATCTGGATCGGGATCGGACTCAGGTTCGGGTTTGAGTTCGGGTTCGGGTTCGGGTTCGGGTTCGGGTTCGGGCTCGGGTTCGGGCTCGGGTTCGGGCTCGGGATCAGGTTCGGGTTCGGACTCGGGCTCCGGATCAGGTTTGAGTTCCGACTCGGGTTCGGGCTCGGGCTCCGGATCAGGTTTGAGTTCCGACTCGGGATCGGGATCGGTTTCACGGTCGGTATAGGGCTCGGAATCGGAGACGGTATCGGGCTCGGAATCGGAGTCGGTATCGGGCTCGGAATCGGAGTCGGTATCGGGCTCGGAATCGGAGTCGGTATCGGGCTCGGAATCGGAGTCGGTATCGAGTTCGAGGCAATGTTGACATCAGTAACGGACAGTTGAGAAGTTGCAGTTTCTGTATTTACAAATTCATAATCGTATCGATTACGAAAAACGGGAATTACTGTCGAAAATCAAGTAATTATTTTCTAAATGAAAAAAAACACACCCTGTCCGGCCCTTGGTATTTCTATGTCAGTGTGTATGCCGTCATCGTTATCAATGACGCCGTCGGTATCGTCTGCGTCACTGCTGGACGACGTATCAGAATCCCGGATAGTAGGTTTGGGGTATTTTTGAATTAGCTTGGCCGCTCGTGTCAAAAAATAATCGGTGTCGATAACCCCGATGTCCAATTCATTCCACAAACTCGACAATTCCATGTTTTTCACCATGTACCGAATGAGCGAAGCCTTGACTTTATGTCCGCCTTTAGCAGAGATGAATTCCAGGTGAGTCACCCGTTGGATTTCTACTATTTCTTCTAAAAACAATAAAAAAGCTCAGTTTTACAGACTTCTGCATTGATTGACGTGCAGTGTAATCAGTAGAAAGTTGCCCTTACTGACAAACGTTAGGCAACTCGGTCGTCGAGGCAATTTCTGCGACAAAAGCGCGTTGTTTGACTCTGCCGCGTTGTTTGTTCTTACGTGTTGCCTATATACGCTGAAATCCTCCGGCCCTCGAATATTCAGCCAGTATCTTTCATAATAGACAAGAAAACCCGAGTACAATTCCAAGTAGCGCCGGCAAAGATTTTTTCGTAAATTTTCGAAGGACACTCGAATGATGTCGGGGGCAGCAGCGCGAGGGCTAAAATCTTTCTTAATACTTCTTTACCCACGGAGTCGTTTCGAAGCCGCTGGAGGATACCCAATTTTCTTGATGTCTTATGTAGCGCCTATAATGTATTTAATTGAGAGCTTACTTGATTATAAAATTATTTGAACATGAGTCAAAACACGTCAAATGTACCACCCATCCCACCCACCCAAATTTTTCATAATTTTTGCTTCCTCATAGAGGAAGCTTTGTAATGTTAAACATTTTTTTTCTCGAGATTTTCATGAAAATGTGTTTAGAATTTTCCAAAACATCGAAAAAACAAATTTATAAAAAACGTCCGCAAGTATGTGTGGGTGCGTGTGTGCGTGCGTGCGTGCGTGCGTGCGTGCGTGCGTGCGTGCGTGCGTGCGTGCGTGAACCGCTATAACTCGAGAATGCCTGGACTGATCAAGCTGAAATTTTGCACACAGCATGTGTGGTTAATAGTCAATGTTTCTGCAGAATTTGATCCAAAATGTTCATTTGTTTTTTGTACGTCATTTTTTATTTCTTTGAAAATGTCTGTGCGCACTTTAGCGCTCCCAATTTTTTAACTAACGGCCTAAAAACGCGCTCACAACTGGAATATGATCAACTGATGATCCCATTAAAATTTCAAGAGAATCGATCTAACCGTTCAAATTTTATGACATTTTGAATTTTTTGTTTCAAATGCATTTTTCTGTATTAAATATTCATCTATGACTAAAAAATGTCAGATTGGTGATCATTGTGAAAAAATACATTAGAGTCCCGAAGCGACAGTTGTCGTAGAACATGATAGGCTATTTCCGCGATGCCATCGGGAAGTAACGAAATCACTGTTTCAAAATACCTAAAATATCACATTTTTGCAATATTGACTACAAAAATGTGATATTTTAGGTATTTTCAAACAGTGATTTCGTTGCTTCCCGATGGCATCGCGGAAATAGCCTATCATGTTCTACGGTAAGAAATACACACGATGATGGGTATGATGGAGTTAAAAGAATTAGATAAAGCGGTGTCATTTGGACTTCTCGACAAAAATTGAAAGAAAGAAAAAAAACTTGGAACAAATAATTCTATGTATTTATTCGCGCCGAGCACAGATCCGACATCCGTTTTGACCAAAAGCGCAAGGTTGGTGTATTTCTTCGTGCTAAACCTGAGTCGGCCAGCAGTTTTGCCTAAAAGTTAAATACGACCTTGTTGTTGTAAAAGTTGAAAATTGAAATTTTCATATCGCTTCCTCATAAAAGTTGAAAATTGAAAGTTGAAAGTTGAAAATTGAAAGTTGAAAGTTGAAAGCTGAAAGCTGAAAGCTGAAAGTTGAAAGCTGAAAGTTGAAAGCTGAAAGCTGAAAGTTGAAAGCTGAAAGTTGAAAGCTGAAAGTTGAAATTTTTACATCACTTTCTCATAATGTCCGTTCAATCGCAAAGCTTCAAAATATAATAAATGCTTCCTCATAGAAGAAGCTTTGTGAATAAAGGGACATTATGAGAAAGAGATATAAGAATTTCAGCTATCAGCTATCAGCTATCAGCCATCAGCCATCAGCCATCAGCCATCAGCCATCAGCCATCAGCCATCAGCCATCAGCCATCAGCCATCAGCCATCAGCCATCAGCCATCAGCCATCAGCCATCAGCCATCAGCCATCAGCCATCAGCCATCAGCCATCAGCCATCAGCCATCAGCCATCAGCCATCAGCCATCAGCCATCAGCCATCAGCCATCAGCCATCAGCCATCAGCCATCAGCCATCAGCCATCAGCCATCAGCCATCAGCCATCAGCCATCAGCCATCAGCCATCAGCCATCAGCCATCAGCCATCAGCCATCAGCCATCAGCCATCAGCCATCAGCCATCAGCCATCAGCCATCAGCCATCAGCCATCAGCCATCAGCCATCAGCCATCAGCCATCAGCCATCAGCCATCAGCCATCAGCCATCAGCCATCAGCCATCAGCCATCAGCCATCAGCCATCAGCCATCAGCCATCAGCCATCAGCCATCAGCCATCAGCCATCAGCCATCAGCCATCAGCCATCAGCCATCAGCCATCAGCCATCAGCCATCAGCCATCAGCCATCAGCCATCAGCCATCAGCCATCAGCCATCAGCCATCAGCCATCAGCCATCAGCCATCAGCCATCAGCCATCAGCCATCAGCCATCAGCCATCAGCCATCAGCCCTCAGCTCTCAGCTCTCAGCTCTCAGCTCTCAGCTCTCAGCTCTCAGCTCTCAGCTTTTAACTTTCAGCTTTCAATTTTTAACTTTTATGAGGAAGCGATATCAAAATTTCAATTTGTTGCAAAATTGTGTTCTTATGTAACACTGCATTGTGTAACGCTATCGTGTTACTGCCTCATAGAGCAAGCATGGTTTTCAGCAAAATAATGCAACAATGCATTGTGTGTGCGTGCGTGCATACGTGCGAACAGGCACATTTACAATTTCTGTAAGTATTATCATACCTGGCTAAGGTGGAAGAGGCACCCATGCACTTCTGCATGTGGCAAGGCCGCTCGTATACTGTTTCGTAGGGCCAGCTCGAAATCCGACATTATTGAGCCTGCAAAACCTTGGAATGGCTCCAATACAACCTGCATGACGGCATTATAGGCCTCTGTCGTTTTGCTGTTCATTAAGACCCAGGCTATTGGAAATACCTATTACCAAATTAAGAAAATAGCTCAGCAATATGGATCCGCGGAGAAAAAGAAGCACAAGGGAAGTTTTGGTTACTAGTTAACTATATTGATATTTCATTGTAACTAACGCAGTTGTAGGTTTGAGCCAATACTGTTAACAGTTGGTATCGTTTCTTCGCCGCGCGTTTTGTCTCTATTCGAGGAACGACCTTGAATGTCCCATCGAAGTGAAGCATTTTTGCATGTACACATAGCAGCACAAAACACCTGTTCCATATCAGAAGCCCGATGGGTCTTCTGATATTCTCATTTGTCTCGATTAGCTCGGTCGATACAACCTCGTCTTCCCCGTCTGTGGCGATTTTATACGTTAAGAGCGGTTTTACGGCATCAGACGAGAGATATTCGTGCAAATCTGTCAGTGATGCGATCGATTTGGAGCTCGGAACTGGATTTGTATATTCCGCTTTCCACCGATTCAGGCATTTTTTAGCTTTCCTAAAAGGATAAGCAATTGCAGCTTCTGGGTGACTGTGGAAAGGTAAAAGGCATGACTAAGTTTGAAGTTCGGTAGGTTCACATAGTGTTGTGAATTTACCGGTTAATAACACGTTCGTAACTATTTTTACAGGTAAAGTTACCGGTAATACAGCCGGTTATTTAAGTAACGACAGTGCTACCACCCAGAACTCGGACTTTCAATTTCAATTTGATAAAATGTCCACGTTATAGCGGATCATTTAATCAACGTTTTATTTTTTCAACAAAAGATTCTTGGTGAATTTAAACAACATTTATTTCTTGAAAGCTATTAAGGATTGGATCATTTGTTGTTCACCAACAAGAATGTAATATGATCAAATGTTGAACACTGCGTTTGCACTGTTTACAATAACAACGTTACGGGGAACGAATGATTTCAATCAAGATACATTTACAGGGTATAGAGTAAGGGCGCTTGATTAAAGCGGGTTACAGCGCACGAAAGAATTTAGCACAGACAATTTTCGCCGAGTTCGTTAGTGTCAACCACAGAACAGAGCCGAGCAAATACTCTAAGTGCTTGAAGTTACCGTCGATAAAATACGTTGGTAGCCGCGGTTAATTAACCAGTTATTTACCGGGGTATTTAACCCCTTGTTTACCGACGCACATCACTAGGTTCACATTAAATTAGAGTTCATTATTTCACGTAACTTAATGAAATCAGGAATAGGAATATAACGGTAGCGCATTGAAACTCAACTCTAAAATCCAAGAGATTGTGAAACAATTCACACTCTATTTTTTTAAATGAAATAACGAGATTAAGATATGACAAATATGACGCTTTGATTACGAATAAAACAAATAAATACAGCACTGTGCAATACATAAAATAAATAAATGTATATACGTACAATATACGCGAGGATCTCATATACTTGCGTCTACTGACGAAAGGTATAGAGACGCTTTCTCCTAAATAGTTATATATGAGGTATTTTCTCTGTCAACTCAAGCACTTTTTTTTAATCCTCTCAGATCTATCTCATAATT
Organism: Ichneumon xanthorius; assembly: GCA_917499995.1. Classification (NCBI taxonomy): domain Eukaryota; kingdom Metazoa; phylum Arthropoda; class Insecta; order Hymenoptera; family Ichneumonidae; genus Ichneumon; species Ichneumon xanthorius. Next base: position 418,934 of record CAKJTD010000005.1, read on the forward strand.
TGCCATATTTTTATATCAATTGACAGTAGTCTTTGTGAATTTGTTCGGATTTTTTAATACATCCATTTAGGGAGATACGTTTTTCTTTCAAATTCATATGTCTTGAAAGGGATAAGTCCGGCAAAAAGTCTAACGACAAAAAAGTTCTCTTTATTCATTAACTGTTTAATGCAATATGTGTTATATTTTTGTTCGTATTGCAAAAGCTATTTTTAACAGAAAGGAATGAAGATTATATTGTTTCGTCCGATGCGACACCTTCGATTTCGCTGCCAATTTTTCAGAATATTCGGCGATGCATGAAGAACCTATAAAAAAAATTGGCAAAGTGGAACTCGACATAGTTGCCAAGCAAAAGAAAATAATAATATAATATTAATATATTAATATCTATTTTATCGGAAAATACGTCTAATTCCTCATTGCCAATTTTTTTTTAGGTTTGTCTTACATCACCGACGATCTTAAAAAATTAACTTGAAATTTGAAGTGCGTTTGTGTAATAAATTAACCAATCCCTAATACCTTCTAAGCAATAAGGATTGTTTAATAGTCACCAGGAATATATTATTGACGAATTAAAACGTTGATTAAATGATTCGTAATGACGTTGACATCTTATCAAATTTAAATTGGAAGTTGGAGTGTGCTTGATGGTAGCACTGTCGTTACTTAAACAACCGGTTGTTTTACCGGTAAATTAACCGGTAAAAATGGTTACGAACGTTATTAACCGGTCAATTCACAACACGAGTTATGAGAATGCAGCACGAGCCGAAGTCGAGTGCGGCATTCACCCGAGTCAGAACTCCCTTTTCTACGCCTACGTCTTTCACACAATTTTTCCTAACAAATTCACGAAAATCACGCCTTTCGTTTTTACGAAATGCGATGAAAGGCACTTTTCCGCACTAGTGCGGGAAAAAGACCATATTGGATTTATATGCATGCGCAGTATTTTTTCGGCACGCGATGCGACAAGGTGCCTATCTGCGCACACTTCACGGGAACGGAAAGCGGGGTTTTACGTGTATACGTTAGGAAATACTTATTTTCGTAGCAAGGGCGAGAAAAATTGGTCTTTCTCAAAGAGTGTGAGAGAGATCGATTTTTCTCGCATGTGCCACGAACCCGATTTTACGTTTCTTTGACTTTGTCAGTCACGTTCGTTTTACGTTTCCGTTCGTTGCATTCGCATTCTTTATGATAAAAAATATTATTAATTTTACCATCTCGTTAGCAGAATCGTGCGAGCGAGAGCTTGTCTCAGAACGGGTTCTGTGACGGCTTTTACTCACTCTTTCGACACTTCGTCGTACACCTCTCGGGCACGTCGTTTTCCTTTCTGAATGACCGTTTTGAGGACGTTCCGAAATATTTCGACTAGTCTAGCTACCGAATCCGTGTCTTGACAATTGTGCGGGGTCGGAGAAGCTTTAAAAACTCCGTTCTTAATAGTTCCTCGTCCTTTACAAAGACGGATTCGATTCTGTGCGCATACGACATACCTAAATAATATAAATCACAATTATATCAATGAGATACTCAAACACATATTTCAGATACGTAGTGTGTTGAAATATGCGTTTCATGTCGATGATTTTCAAGTGATCGCCATCGCCTTCGATGGTATCAACATCACTGCTATCGCGCTTAATGATTTCGGCGCTGAACGTCATTATTAATGTTTCGAGTTGTTCAATTTCTCTCGGATGCGTTTGAATCGCTCGCAAGCTGGGTTCTTCGCACTTGGATTCTGCAAAAGTCACAGCATACAATATAGTAAATTCAACAAAATTTAAGGTAGCGTTTGGCAACTATATGAGCCAGCTGTACTTACGAAAGTCGATGATAATAAGACGGTTTGGTCTTGCACCGAAATATTGTTTTCACTGTTCGTATCTGTTGAATAATATACAATAAGTATGATATTATGGGAAAAAATCGCGATTTTTTTGTTCTTACTTTTATTGAATGCGTGAAGTCACGAAGTTCCTCTGTTAGTTGGACTATAAGTCCGAAATATGAAAAGTTTAATCCAGCATTTGGTATGGACTCATAAACCAACTGACAGAGAAATTTCGTGACTTCACATTTTCAATCGAAGTGAGAACAAAAAAATAGCTATTTTTTCCATAATATCATATTTATTGTATTCGACAGATACGAACGGTGAAAACAATATTTCGGTGTAAGACCAAACCGTGTCATCATCATCGACTTCCGTGAGTAAGCTTGCTCGCACAGTTCTCTAACGATGCCTTCAATTTATTTCAATTTACTATATTATACGCTTTGACTTTTGCAGACTCTGAGTGAGGAGGACCCAGGTTGCAAGCGTCGCAACCACGTCCGAGAGCTGTTGATCAACTGGCAACGTGCCATAATGGCCTGCATCGAAATCATTGAGCGCGATAGCAGTGATATTGATATCGCCCAAGTCGTCGGCAAGCACTTGGAGACAGAGCTGGGCAAAATACTCGAAAATATTTAAAATACTTAAAATTCAAAATACTTTTTATATTTTAAATACATTTATAAGTACTTTTTTAAGGTAGCTCAGACGAGTGGCGTTCATTTCGCCTAAATTCGAGAAATTCGGGCAAGAATTGCAAACACTTCCCGATATTATTAAAATGTGAAAAAATTCATACTTATTATAGGCACAGACTAATTTTGCATAATAATAATTTCAAATTGTTATTACCAAATTGTTGAAAAAAAAAAGTGTTCATAAAAATATGCGGTAACTCAACTTTTTTTATGAAAATGATTCGTTCATTTTTCGGAATACGTATGAATTTTTTCAGATTTTTATCTTTATTTTGATCTTTGCACATGTAAATCTAAATAGAGATTTAGTAAACTCTGTAATCACCATATCTAGGTAAAAGTATATTTAGAATATTAATGTTGTTGTTATATCAATGAATTTGTTAATAATGTTTCTTTTTCTTTAATAAAAATAATATTTATTGTTGAACAAAATGTTACTATTAGCAACCCAAAAGTTTTACACACGGTCACGAAACAGGAGTGTCCTGTCGATGATCTCCAAGCAGAGCTGGGCAGTATTTTAAATACCTCATGTATTTTATTTCAATACGTATTTTAAGTACTCAAATACTTTTCTGGTATTTTAAGGTAGCTATATTGCTTCCGGCTCATTTCGCATAAGTTCGAGAAAAATAAGAGATAATTACAAATACTTCTCGATGGTATAAAAATCTCAAAAAATTCATGCATACTAAAGGTACTGAAAGGATTAATTTTGCATAATAATAATTTCAAAATGTTATTAACAAATTAATAAAAAAAATGAATTGTTTAACAAATTATCCGGCAATCAAACTTTTTTTATGGAAATGATTTGTTCATTTTTCTGAATACGTATGAATTTTTTCAGATTTTTCAATCAGCTTTGATTTTTTTTTAATATGGAAAAAAATGTGTGAAAAACACAAAAATCAAAATTCATTGAAAAATCTGAAAAAATTCATACGTATTCAGAAAAATGAACGAATCATTTTCATTAAAAAAAAGTTGGTTTGCCGGATAATTTGTTAAACAATTAATTTTTTGATTAATTTGTTAATAACATTTTGAAATTATTATTATGCCAAATTAATCTTTTCAGTACCTTTAATATGCATGCATTTTTTCAGATTTTTATACCATCGAGAAGTACTTGCAATTTTCACTTATTTTTCTCGAACTTATGCGTAATGAGCGCGAAGCAATAGAGCTACCTTAAGTACGTTTAAAATACAAAATGCTTATGGTTTTCTCCATATCACGGTTGTACGGTCAGGCCGGACGGGTTGGATGGATGGAGCATTTTTTTATTCCACGTTCACTCGTTCAGCGAGTTATATGGATGGTTGGCTTGTGCTCGTGAATTATGAACGTATAAAATAGAGGTTCTTAAATTCGCATATTTACTTACGTCGTTGTTCCATCTCGGTTTTGTCCATTATAGACGTACCGATATCCATCGTAAATATGCTGCTCCAGTCTCTTCACACGAGGTCCACGTCGCGGCCCGTGCTCGGCCATAAAAGTGGTTTAAAACAACAAAACTCAATAGCAGTGATTAATCGAATACTACAAAAATTAATAAGGAAATCAGACTACTTTTAATAAAGAGCGTTTATATATCTTCTGAATGCGCGAACGATAGCACTAAATATCACGATAGCGAACGACACGACAGCACCATCCAAAATGGTTATGTTTTAGACGCTCGAAATAAAATTGTTTGAAACAAAAAGAAAACGGTAACCTTAGAGTTATATATACAGTACACGATAAAGAAGGCAACAAGATAATATAAGATTTCCTTGGTTCCATTGGGAGTTGGGGCAGTTATTCCGCAGTCCCCACTATCGAATACTGCGTGTTCATATTAACTGCTGAGGAACAGAAGAGCCTTTCACGTTTCCAATAACCATATAAAATCGAATTTGCCCTTCTCCTTCCTAGTCATCGACATTCATGCAAGAAAAAAAGCCGTTAAAGTTCCAACTTAAGTTCGAACTTAAGGTGGAACTTTATTTTCCGACTTAAGTTTGAACTTAAGTAGGAACTTTATTATCCGGCTTAAGTTCGAACTTAAGTTCGAACTTTATGTTCCAACTTAAGTTCGAGCTTAAGTTCGAACTTAAGTTCGAGCTTAAGTTCGAACTTTATGTTCCAACTTAAGTTCGAGCTTAAGTTCGAACTTAAGTTCGAGCTTAAGTTCGAACTTAAGTTCAAACTAAAGTTACTACTTAAGTTCGAACTTAAGTTCAAACTAAAATTACTACTTAAGTTCAAACTACAATTACTACTTAAGTTCGAACTTAAGCCGGATAATAAAGTTCCTACTTAAGTTCAAACTTAAGTTCGAACTTCAGTTTGAACTTTCAGTCTCGAGACTTTGGGCCATCGAGACTTTGGGATCGTCCCGATCTTACTAGCCGTTGGCACCTAGATGGTTACAGCGGTATATCCTGCGAACCTTTTATGTCCCGTGAATGATTATATCCCATAGACGATATATGTTGTATGACAGGGTATATCCAGTGGGACAGCCGAAAAAAAAACAACAAAAAAAACCCTCAAAGAAAAAACTTGGGAAAAAAACACCCGAAAAGATGATGATTGATAGTTGAACAAGTTCATGTCGTTGAAAAGCAATGGTCACCCACCCATTCGCCCACAGATCATGACCCCCACGAGTCCACACGACTCAATTTATGACCAGTGATTTTTTTCGGGAGTTCTAAATAATAATTTTGGAAAAGCTACCATGACGCGGGTAACCAAATAATGGAAGCGTTTGTATTTTGTCATAAATTACTTGATCACACTATTAATCATTTTGTTTTCTTATACAGGACACTGCGGTGTCATAAAAAAGAGATATCAACGCCAAAATACTTTATTAGTACATAGATAATAACGAGGATCGGGGGGTACACGCGCCGGGCGCGCGTTCTTGACTACTATTTATAAAAGAAAGATTAATGAAATTAAATTATACAAAAACATGTCCCCAATTCTAAAAAATCTTGTAAACATTTTTTAGGAGACGGAAGGTGGGTTAGAGGGAGGAAAGAAGAAGGAGAAGACGTGGGAGAGGGAGAGTGAGAAAGGGAGAGAGACGGAGACTCTAGTGAGGGATAAAACCGGAGTGGGAACCGAACGACAAGGTTGGCCTTGATCAAAACTCAGTCGCATTCAAGTGGAAGCTTCATCTCCGCAAGCTCGGCAAGCACGGGTGTAAATCCACCCGTGCGTAGAGCCCGCCCGCCTCATGAAAATCGTTCTTGCCGTTAATCCTCCCCAGCAGCATGGAGCATTATTAAAAACCCTCTGGATTTCACTTCGTTCCAATGCATCATGTATATATCATGAAACCTGCGGCGTTTCCGGCGGCATGCCTGCAATTGTACAACTTTTATGTATCCCCTACTCACACCCTCCCATCGAGTCCAATCCGAGTGATGCCTTAAGCTCATCGATTTTTCCGACATAAATTTAATGGCCGTCCTCCCGGATAAAACTAACAGATACTAAGCATAAGCAATTTTAATGGTTACACGATTGTGCATTGATTCGCATCGATTTTACGCGATGAATGTGTTGCCATTTCATCAGCTTTCACGACTGAATTGCAGTCTCGAATATCGATTTGCTGTCGGAAGGATTTTGACATTGATCTACAAAGTGAGTACCACTCCCCATACTCCGCGCTCGACGCTGGATCGTCGAGGGTTTGCTCGTTGGTGAGAACAGAAGACAAGGTGAAGGTGAAGACATGGAAATGGCGTACGGCATGGCACTTATATGTTTCGAGAGCACTTAACATCTCGAGGGTTGATTGGTGTCTAATCAGCAATTTGCATCGGCTGTTCAACCGCTTAGATTCGACATGTATCGTATTCTTATAAGCGATAATTTACTAGTGGAGTGGATTATCGCTTTGAGTGTTTTGCGAGCTTGGACTGATAAACAGACAGACAAATAACCCGCCTTTCAATTTATATACATTGAGAAAAAGTTATAAAATTGAAACTTTCACATACAGTATAACCCTGATTAACCGAGGCTCTCGAGACGGAAGAACCCCCAAATAACTGAAACAACGGCTAATCCGAATTGAATGTCATAATTTTTTTTTTACATGTTGAATTCCAATGCAGTACTTGAATTCTTACTTAACTATTTAAGTTCTAAAGCTCCTTCATCCCGATGAATAAAAAGTTTTTTATCAACTGCATGGTACTTGTCTGGGCAACCCTTCTTTGCCACACAATTCTAATCACAACGTCGATCCAAAATATTCATTTCTCCACACACTCTATCACGCACATAGTTTTTCCTTCACACATTTAATGTTCACGCATTTTTTCCATCGCATTTCGTTCGTACCCATTTTGATTCTCCACATTAATTTCCTCACAAACCGTTTGAATCCGCTTGGTTTATCGTACAATTCAATACATCACAATTTGGATCCAACACATTTGTTAGCCTCAGAAACTTCATTTTACACGCTGTGTTTCCTCCACATTTCTGTCGCGATCGCACATATCTTCGCCACTATCAAAATGTAACATTGCATTTTATAATAATAATTTGTTGTTAATGTTAAATGAAAAGACAGTTGGGAAGCGCACGGTTAATCCACTCCCTGCATAAACCGATCCCGATGTATCCGCCTTCCACTGTGGCATCGTCATCTGATTTGCTTTTGTTTACGAAGCTTCTATGAGACAGCATTTTCTGTGTTTGTTCGAATTTCTCATAGAGAAAGCTTTGTGAGTAAAAGATAATAATGAAGAATCAATTGATTATTCTAATCGTATGTATTTTTTCCGTAAAACACAACAGGCACCCGGGGTTGGTACGCGATTCCATCAGGAATTAAATATTTTACTTTTTTATTGACAAAAATTGCTAATTTTCGCAATATCGTCTATAAAATTTAAACGGTTCAATCGATCTTCGCCAGATGCAATAGGGATCATCGATCGATAATACTTCATTTGGGTATAGCTTTTTAGCTCGATAGCTCAACAACGGTAAAAACAAGCATGATCGCAAGATTTTCGACAAAATTAAAATTCGCGTAAAACCTTAAAGCGTGAAAACGCTTATCTACCAGCATGTAGATTTCAGCTCGATAGCTGAAGCCGTTTTCAAGTTACAAGGCTTTCATTTTTACGGGCATGTCACATATGCACACTCAGTCAGGCATTTTTAGCAAACATAATTTTTCGACGTATTGAAATATTTTGACCACATATACATAAAAATCTCGAAAACAAGTAATGAACTCAAAGATTCCTCTACGAAGAATCAAAAGTGTACTAAAACCAAATGAGTTTTTTTTCAATAGTCGCCGTAACATATTACCACAAACTTGAACATTTTGAATCAAACGTAATTCACTTTAAAATAAATTTAATTTAATTACAATAAAATACATCCTCATACTTTCATTTATTTTCATAACCAGATTTTGAAAAACTCTTGATGAAAACAACGTAATTCACGGTGTGGCATTAAAAAAAGTTACGGTCAATACCGGGTTCGATTCCTAATTAAGAAGCAGTCAATACAATACCATTATTATTACCCACCATCTATATCAAAGTATCCCGTACCGAAGAAGCTAGGGTAGCGTCCTCTCGACTCACCCTTTAACCGGGCATCGATGTTTGGAACTACACCAAAGCTCCGACGATACCTCTCAACGGGCTAATGTACGTGATGAGGTAGGTAATACGTATACGTAGAAGTATATCACAAGCTCGATAAATGTCGTCGAAGAGTTAAGGGAGAGATCTAATCTTAGACATTTTCTTCCATCCAGCCGCTAGAGGGACCGATGGACGCTATCAGATTGTGGCTTCGACACCGGATGAGAAGTTGCGAAAGCGTCGATGAACTCCGAGCTATTTCGACAGTCGGCTTACGACGGATCGATAATTTCGTCGTTATAATATATTCGAATTAACGGTCTTTTTTTGCGAACTCGACGCAACGCTATAGTCTCCGGGAAATGAGGCGCGAGATATTCCAAGTCCAATCCTCCTTCTCAATTTCGAAACGCTTCACGTCGAAACTCTATTACATCCCACTCACTGACTCCATTATATACGTACAATAAAAGAGTTTCTACACCGTATTTCCGGTGCCGATAATAGACGCGTAGTAATGTTTATCCTCGTCGGCAAGCTTCTTCCGATTCCGGTATCGAATGCAAAAGCCACCCCGGCGATCCATCGATGTTACTTTCTTCAAATATTGCTTCCCCTATATCCGACTATTCGTATTTTTGCCCATAATTAACGACATTCCGAAGGCCTATTTATAATTTATAGGCCTTCCAACCAATAAACTTTGCTCAAACCGGCACCGCCCACGGTCTTTCTTCTCATTTGCATACTAATTATTTGCATCTTCTATCATTTGCATACAATTAGACGCGACCGAAACCCTAGCAGATCGTGTATACGACAGAATGACGCAAAAAATTAAAAGTCGCAAATATACGGCGAGAGTCCGTGTCCGTGTCCGTGTCCGTGTCCGTGTCCGTGTCCGTGTCCGTGTCCGTGTCCGTGTCCGTGTCCGTGTCCGTGTCCGTGTCCGTGTCCGTGTCCGTGTCCGTGTCCGTGTCCGTGTCCGTGTCCGTGTCCGTGTCCGTGTCCGTGTCCGTGTCCGTGTCCGTGTCCGTGTCCGTGTCCGTGTCCGTGTCCGTGTCCGTGTCCGTGTCCGTGTCCGTGTCCGTGTCCGTGTCCGTGTCCGTGTCCGTGTCCGTGTCCGTGTCCGTGTCCGTGTCCGTGTCCGTGTCCGTGTCCGTGTCCGTGTCCGTGTCCGTGTCCGTGTCCGTGTCCGTGTCCGTGTCCGTGTCCGTGTCCGTGTCCGTGTCCGTGTCCGTGTCCGTGTCCGTGTCCGTGTCCGTGTCCGTGTCCGTGTCCGTGTCCGTGTCCGTGTCCGTGTCCGTGTCCGTGTCCGTGTCCGTGTCCGTGTCCGTGTCCGTGTCCGTGTCCGTGTCCGTGTCCGTGTCCGTGTCCGTGTCCGTGTCCGTGTCCGTGTCCGTGTCCGTGTCCGTGTCCGTGTCCGTGTCCGTGTCCGTGTGCACTGGTATAACTCGGGAATGCCTCGACCGATCAAGCTAAAATTGTGCACACAACATGTGTGGTTAATAGTCAATATTTCTGCAAAATAACCTCCAAAAATGTTCAGTTGTTTCTCTTGTACGCCATCCCGAGCAGAAAAATAATCCGGCTGCCATATTTTTCATCAGGTCCACATCAGGTAAGAATCCGGCTGCCATATTTTTCATCAGGTCCACATCAGGTAAGAATCCGGCGGCCTGTTCAGGCTCGCCGGACCATTGCCTGATATACACCAGTTCAGGTACTAATAAGGCAGACAACACCAGATTTGCCGGAGTTCCATTGGAATTGGGCCGGTTCCGGATGTACTAAGGCACGCCGGATGTAATAACACGAGCGGAACATTTTTCCTGCTGCCATATGTTTTATCAGGGCCACATCAGGCATGAATCCGGCCGTCTATTCAGGCTTGCCGGATTATTACCTGATATGCACCAGTTCTGGTACCAACGAGGCAAGCGTCATCAGATTTACCGGATTTACCCCTGAACTGGGCCATTACCGGCTGCAGTAAAGGACACCGGATGTGTTATCTTGGACATCGCCGGATCCGGCCCGGATATGAAATTCATTTCATTTGCCGGATCGCTAAAACTTGTTTTGTTTCAGTTCAGGGCCAAGTCAGGAAAGGATCAGGCATTTATAATTGTCATACAACATTTTTTGAATTATTTTTATTTGCTACCTTGACTGCCCGAGCAGAAATTGCCGTCCGGCTGACATCAGGTCCCTATCAGGCACTGCCTAACGCTTCATCAGGTCCTGATAAGGCACCTTATCAGGCCCTGATCAGGAATGTAACGCAATTGCCCTTTAAGGTCCTGATCAGGCTGCCTGAACACGGCCTAATCAAGGTGCCTGATTGCCGCCTGAGAAAAATATAATAAATACTTTTTATTTATTAGCGTTATTTTATCGGACTTGTGAACCTTTTATATTTATTCTTCGGATTAAATTAACTAATTACTACAATCTAAATCGCGGAAAAATTAATTTTTATTTAACTCATGGTCGGACTTGAACCAGCGACCTTGCCAATGGGGACTGCTTTGGCAGCGCCTTAACCAACTCGGCTATCCTCAACTTGAGAAACATAATGTCAAATTTGCTTTTAAGCTCCGGTAGGAGGATATACACGACTAAATCTACTTGTACAAAGTGCCTCACACGTGCATAGCCGGCGAAAAATAAAATTCAGTGAGAATTTTGAACACTTTCTAATGAGATAAAAAACGGAAAAAATCAATCATATGTAAGATGCTAGGAACATTGATTTTGTATAATAGTAATGTAAAAAAATTGCAATAAATAAAAAATAAATGTTCAACAAACAATCAAGGAATCTTTTTTATTAAATCGATTGAATTATTTAAATTATTTATTTACTTATTAACTCATTATATTATCCAAAATTCGTTGCAAGATTTAGTAAAAAAAATTTCCAACGTAAGAAAATTCTATTCAAAATTCACATCAACTGTAAAAAATGTACGAACATATTTGAAATTTAAAAAAAAGGTTAACTAATTCTTTTCTAAAAGTTTATTTTTCAAATACCTTAGAATCATTTTTTGAAATTTTCATTATGCAAAATCAATGTTCTCTTCTCAAAATCAATGTTTTCCAGGCATGCGATATGCAGGCTTGCCTGATTCACCTGCTAAGGCCCTGATCGGGGTACTATCAGACTAGCCTCGTCAAATGCGAAGGATATCCAGTCAGGTGTCCCCTACCTGTACGTTATCCGGCCCTGATCAGGCTGGCACATCCTCACTTCAGGCTCGCCTCAACTGAAGTGAGGATTATTTAGTCATGCTTCACGATCTGCACCTTATCAGGCCCTCATCAGGTTCGCCTGATCAGGCACGCCCTGGCTGTACCTTAACAGGGCCTGATAGGGTATCAGGCAGCCTGATCCCAATTTCTGCTCGGGTGGATAGAGCCGTATAGCGAGTATAAATGCAATCAGACTACCAGGCGAGGCAACATTGGCGATATCAAACAGGCGCTTATTCGTATATAAGGCTTCTATTTTTATAAATGCCGCTATGTAATTGTTTATTAAGCACTTCCCAATGTCCGATGCATATAAAAATTTCTAGTGTCTTCAACTCATAAATGATTCTCACTGTCGCATGACCTCTGTGATGTAAAATAGTCTGCAAAATATATTAACAAAATAATTTCTTACACACGATCTATAAGAAAGATAACCCACAAATCTAACAACAAGAATAAGACATAAATTAACACATACCTAAGAAGCCGTTCCCGTGTATGATTATCATTTATAACGTAATATTAGCAGAAATATGACTGGTGCAAATCTGGAAAAAATCTATTCTGATTCTAGACAGCATCTATTAGTACAACGGTTGATAGAAAGTAGTTAATTTTAAAGAGTACTCCGAAAGTCACCGAAACGTAAAGTATATAATTTCTTGTCGCACGACATCAGCAACGAATTATTTACTTATTTATTTAATTTATTGTTCACGGTCCGGGCCCAATTATACCGACAATAAAGAATTATAACGTCAAAAGGCCGTAACTATATCGTAGCGACAAAAGGAAAAAATTTCCTTCATTGGCCCAACTTGTCAACATATTTTAATAAAAAATGTCTAACAAAACAATTGACCGTTAGAAATAGCCAAGTAATTGATTGAACTGAATTGATTGAATAAGTACAATACCTCACAAACATAAAAACAGAGATATAACAATTGAATGTTATGTCATTAAATCACGATCCACATATTCAGCATTTCTAACATACGTTATATACAAGTTCCAAAATATTATTCGCAAGTTCTGAATGGCCGAGTGGGTTGGTTCCCGACTACAAACTTAGATGACCGGGGTTCAAGCCCCAAACTGGGTAATAAATTACTAATGTGTTTCCGATATAAAAATGTGAGAATTAGTAAGGTATAATAAAATATAATGAAATAAAGCGTTGAACCCCCGGCTGAATTTAGTGTAAGTGTAATATTTTCGTAAATTTTGTTGTCAAAAAGAGGAATGGTGCGTGATCCGGGCCACGTCAGGCCTATATCAGGGCCTGAACTTGGACCGGATCCTAATGCCGGATCAGGGCCGGATTTGCATGCGCGTTACACCACGGATCATGGCCATATCGATATGCCATATCCGGGCCGGAGTTGATTTTCTGGCGCGCCAAGTATGGGCCGGATTCTGACCGGATTAAATTTCTGCTCGGGATTTTCTTTTCTTTAAAAATGTCGTACGCACTGTAGTGCTCACAATTTTTTAGCTATCCGGCTAAAAACGCGTACACACATGGAATATGATCACCCGATGATCCCATTAAAATTTCACAAAAACCGATGGAACCGTTTAAATTTTACGTCATTTTGAATTTAATGCAATTGTTATTTTTTCGAGACGAATTTTTCCGTATTAAATATTCATCTATGAATAAAAAAGTGTCAGATTCGTCAACAGCGTGAAAAAAATATATGGAATTACCGTCCAGGAGCGACAACTAGCGAAAAAGTTTACCAGGCATTTTTATAGCCAAAATTGCAAAAATGAGTGATTTTGGGCATTTTTAAACAGCGATTGCTTTGCTTCCGATAGCATCGCGGAAAAATCCAGGTGCCTATCGTGATCTACAGCAAGACATTCACAAGTCGATGGATATGATAGGGTTAAAAAAGCTAGCTAAAGAGGTATCACTTGGATTTCTTGAGTGAAAATTGAAAGTGCAAAAAAAAATCTGTACCGCATACTTCCATGTATTTTTTCGCGCCAAGCGCAGATTCGACAAAGTGAAGTGTCACGATGGAGTATTTTTTTACGCGCTGAATTAACCTAAATCGGCCAGCCGTTTTGCATAAAAGTCTAACAAGACGTTGACGTTGAAAAAAGTTGAAGATTGAAATTTTCATAGTGCTTCTGTTACGTCCGAGGTAGAGCAAAGCTCGTTCTCGAACGTAGCAAACCAATATTTAATTATTTGTTGTGGGTCGCCTTGCTCCGTCCCGTACGGGCCCGGTCCACGAGTACCTGAAAGGGAATTCCGAATAGGGTTTTCGTTCGAATAAAATAATAACCGAATTAAGGGGAAAACTGTAGTTGCTGTATTGCTAATATTAAAATACAAAATGTGAGTTGACGCCGAAAGACAATGTTCGCAATCCCGTCAACATGGGGATTACGTTACTCATACATTCATCCACACACATACCCATACTATTACTCACACGTTGTGCCGCTTCCCTCCGGCGGGGGTTCTTAGTTTCTACACTATTACAATGCTTGAACATAAGCCGCTGAATCACTAGATAAGTTAATATTAACTCACGCGACTTGATTCACTCCGCGGCGGAAGACACTCACGAAGCCACGTTCTCGATTCTATCGTTACTATCTTTGTAACAGTATCGAGGGCCAACTATCGGAGATTGACAGACCTATGCGGAAACAGATCACGGAGCTTTGCTTATAATTAACACGACTCGATTTACACCACGGCGGAACACACTCACGAAGCCACGTTCCCGATTCTATGGCGAACTATCTTTGTTGCAGTACCGGGTGTTAACTATCGAAGATTTACAGACCTATGTGGCCACGAATGTCGTGGAGACCCTAGACCGATCTATCTTTGATCATGGCTGTCTAGAGACTGCTCTTCCTCGATCGTCCGAGGCTTTCCAAAGCCGCGGCCGATGGAGGAGAGCATCGGTTTCGGGTCGACTCAGCAGTCGCGGGGTGCAGGCTCCGCGGCGCGTGCAGGAATTTGCAAGTCCTGGACGAGTCGCGGAGCGCGCGTCTCCCGAGCCTCTTATTCTTTTCATTTATTATATTTCTGATATCCATTTACGCTGAGCGATTTCCGCCAACTCGGGAGCGCACCGCGAGGACAACCGTGGTTTCAAATGACACCCCGGATGCCCGGCGCGACTCGCCGCTCGACCCGCGGGAAAGCGCGTCAGCAGAAGAGAGTTACGCACCGATTCTCGAGAAGTTTCGAGAGACTCGAAACTCGCGAAAATCGGGACGCAACACTTCCTCATAAAGTTGAAAATTGAAATTTTACTATCGGTTTCTCATAATGTTCCTTTATTCGCGAAGCTTCCTCTATGAGGAAGCCAAAAATACAGACAATGCTTGCTCATAGAAGAGGCGTCGCGAATAAAGGAACATTATGAGAAAGCGATATGAAAATTTCAATTTCCAACTTTGCTGAGAAAGCGACATAATAATTTTAATTTTCAACTATCATGAGGAAGGGATATGAAAATTCAAATTTTCAACTGTTTTATAATACTATATTATACTTTATATGTATACTAGCGGACAGTTCGAACTCACGGAAGTTCAGAGAGAATTGCGAACACTTCTCGATGGGATACAAATGTGAAAAAAAAATCAAGCATATGGAAGGTGCTGAAAAGATCGATTATGCATAATAATAATTCCAAAATGTTATTAACAAATGAATGAAAAACAAGCGTGCAAAGTATTTGCACAATTACTTCCTCATGTTTTACGGTTTTGCACATAACTTCCTCGACGAAAAATTCTATTGTTCCATTTTGACTTCCTCATAGAGGAAGCTATAATTAAAATACAATTTTCACAAAATAAATAAATAAAAGAACATTATGAGAAAGCGATGTTAAAATTTGAATTTCCAACACTTTTTTAATTGTATTTTTGAGTTAAGTATAGAAAAACCGTGTGCAAATTTGCACCTTTTTTCGTAACATAAAAAATGTCTACATCTCATAAAATTACAATCGTCAAAATTTACACGAGAATTTATTGCAGGAAATCGCAAACGGAAATTAGCGAATTGCGTCGTTTAAAGGCAATTTTTTTCATCTAATCTTCAGCGCTGATTACGAAACTATAACTCGTTTTACTCTGCGTGATATTTGATTCAGAAACTCGTGTCAGGCGCAAAAAAAAAAGTTAAAAAATTCAAAATCTTCCAAATCCCGTAAAATTTAAACAATTGGATCAATTTTTGCCAAATTTAATACGAAACATTGTACCATGTTATTTCATTCCTGTGCCAAGTTTAAGCTCGATACCTCTCCCTTTACTCAAATTAGACCGTTTTTAGTAATTTATTTTTATATAAATCTAAATTCCATAAAATCTGATCCCTTCGGTAGATTTCGGCCAAATTCAATACCAAAGGTCTTTGATCAAAATATTATATTCGTGAGCAGTTTTAGGGCGATAGCTCAAAATTTACGAAAGTTACAGCTACCACAGACTTTTTTAAAAAATGTTGAATTCTCGTAAAATCTCGAAACGGGTCTCAATCTTCATGAAAATTATACCAAAGGAAGAGATGTGACCACTCTACTAGTGTAAGAAATTTCAACCCACCATCACGAAAACATAGCTTCCTCTATGAGGAGGCAAAATTTTGAAATTATTATTATGCAAAATCAATCTTTTCAGCACCTTTCATATGCTTGATTTTTTCAGTCTTATCCCATCGAAAAGTGTTCGCAAATCCTCTGTCAATTCTCTCTGAACTCACGTGGGCTCAGGCTGTCCACAAGAACTACCTTAAAATAGTTGCGTGCGTGACCACTGTAATATAATTTTTATGAAGTTTGTGGGCGAACTGAAAATTTTACACGATTTTCTATTTTTTTTTTTTTAACGTCCGTGATGTCTGCAAATTGCGTAAATTTTAGGACGATAACCATCGTCCTAAAGTCCATACGAATATAATATTTTGTTCAAAGACTTTTGGCATTGAATTTGGTAAAAATTTCCGAATCAGATATCATGCGAAGAGTAAAATGGGTTATAGTTTCGTAATCAGCGGTAAAGAATAGATGAAAAATTGCTTCAAGACGACGAAATAGGCAAATTTCAGTTTGAAAATTTCCTACAATAAATTTCGCGGTAAATTTTATGAGATATAGCAATTTTGTATATCGCGAAATAGGTGCAAAGTAATTTGCATATGGCTACCTCACATATAAAAATGTTGAGCGTAGCTTTCTCTTCGAGGAACCCAACATCGATCAACGAACTTTCTCATAGAAACCGCTATGCGAAAAATTGTAATAAATGAGGAACCCATATGTAAATCACTTTGCACCTATTTATATTTAAAACATTCCAAATTGCAACATTGATCCAAACGTACTTGGGAAGAAAATAGTACAAGTACTTTGGTCTTAATACTTTATAAAAAGTACTTAAAGAACCAAAAAATATTTCGGTACTTTAAGTGCCAAATATACTCATGTACTTTAAGTACTACCCAGCTCTGATTCGCAAAGCTTCCTCTGCGAGGAAGCAAAAATTATAGTAAATGCTTTCTCATAGAAGAAGCTTTGCGAATAAAGGGACATTATAAGAAAGTGTTATAAAGCTTTCAACTTTTAACTTTTTAATTAAGTGTCTGCAAAATAATGACGAAAATGTTGGATGAAGACCGCAAACTTCTTCGAGCCGACATTATTGCCGTCGTATATTTTAAAAAAGACCTGCAAGTTCCAGCTCTCCAAAAAATTCGCTGTCATTGCTGGTCATTTCTGCCATATAAACATGCGCAATTACGATGGATCTTTTTTTTCTGTCATTTCTACCGTCATTACGGCGTCATTATTAACGCCACTGAATTTGTTATGGAAAAGTTGAATACCCCCACCTACCCGAAGCGCCTGCCCACTCTCCCTTCCCGTACAAAAATCTGAGCCCGTGGACAGACGTGAAGGTCGCCATGATTTAAGGTGATGTCACCCTTCCTTTTCGCTTTCTCTGTGACCGGTCGGTAATAAAAAAAAATGTACTTAATGTTTTTTTTTTTTTTTTTTTTTTTAGGGTACTGAAGCTCTGACGCGAAACGAAAATAAGATTGCACTGCGTCCAGCAGCCCTCTAATGGAAACCCATTTCCTTTGGATCTCCGAGTTACAGTAGTCTCGAAGAAATAGCATTACAGTTTTTTTTTTTTTACCGAACGGGTTTTTATTTTTTCCTCGCATACTCTTAAGAATGCATGAAGTGCATTCGTAAATTCGATTGTGAAATACATTCTGTTGTTCAATGAATGTTTCAGTGATATCAGTGAAATGCCGTTATCTAAATTGCCTATTTTATGTTTATTGTATTTTTGTTTGTTATTTATTTAATTTATTTCACGGATTGCTCCTTTTACATGACACATTACATTAGTACATTACCGACAACAGTGGTGACTGAGATCGTAATCTCGTGTATATCACAACGGTTATATTAACAAAATAATCGAGAACTAACGATCCGAAGGTCTCGATATAATAAAAATCAGAATACAATTTAACAGATTATAAACTCCTATAGATAAAAAAAATAGTTACAACTATAAGTAACAAAAGAAACTTTTATATTTTTTGCTCTACTCAAAAAATTCCATATTTGTTGTGAGCAATAAAAAAAAAAAAATGTGTCGCCATCGCACAGATAGACGGACTCGAAAAAGTGGCTAACGCCGACTTTCGTGTGTACGTATTTGGTATTCAACGCAATTCTGCTATACGGATCGATCCAAAGCTTTTCTCTCGAAACCCGTGGTACAATGCAAGCAATGAGAGACAGCGGTAACACAATGCTCGATAGATTACATAACAACGCTCCAGTCCCCTTGGGACGTGGTGTAAAGGTTTATCCATAGAAACGAAATATATCGAGAAAAAAATAGTTGTTCGAGAAATAAAGAGTTATTCTGGATATTGAATTATAATGCGAATTCTCTGAGGTATTTATGGCACTAGATCCGTAGATATAATTGGGAGAAAAAAAAATTGTCGGAAGAATAAACGTATGAAGTCGCTATGGGCATCCGAAAATCGTCCGGTAAAGCGCGCCACTCGATGCCAAAACTTTGAACACGAAAGCGCGTCGGGTATAACGTCGAGGTATAAAAGTACTTCACGACGTTTCACGTCGACTGAAGGTTGCTGTCGGTCGGCTAGTCTACTCTTACCGGCTGATTCACAAATCGATCCTAGTTAACAACTTGACCGCTCACTCGTGTTCAGCTTACCTCGCACATTATTAACTCAAATTGTGTGTAATATGTCTATACCGTAGCGTACACACGATCCGAGAGGTGAATAGAAGAAGATCAAGCCGAAACTGGCAAGAGACGAAAGAGAAAAAAATTATACAACAGTTTATGTGTGTGTCTGTGTGTGCGCGCGCACACGTGGTGTTTCGAGATAGTCAAGAGTCTGGCTCCGTCCCTGTCGCGTGTGTCTGCGTGTCCGTGTCCTAACAGTAGACAGCAGCAGCCCCGAGAAAAAGTAGAAAAAAGTTGTTCGATCCTGATGTAAAAGAAACAAAAAAATTACGTATCAACGTCACGACCAATGAACTCGAGTAAAGTCGCGAGTAAACTAAGTGAATCATGGTTAACAATCGTTCGTTCTAATCTCATCGCTGTGTGACAAAATTTTTCGAGTCTTTCGCGAGAGCTCGATCTGACCCCCTTGTCCCGCACGAGCGACCCTGCGAATTGTATTCTCCTTCCGAGATTTTAAAGCTCTGACATATATATATATATATATAATCCGACGAAAATACGAAGAATATTTTACCAGTGGATTCAAGTGGATTTATATCGCTCGGCTGCGACAACGACGTAGTGTTTCTCCGTACGACTGCTGACAGTGGTGAAATTGTCACACCACTTGATAAATACATGTCGGAAAATTGCAGACGGAAAAACGCATTCGGATCTAAATTTAGTTTTACGCTACGATAGAGTGTGTTAAACGTGTGTCTCATCGGTGAATCCACGTCTGTTCGGTGATTCGCCTAACTGCGTCGGTGGTGCACAAGTCATAAGTGTTGGTAGTTAACTTTTCACCAGGGAACAGTACGTTCTGCGCGCTCCCGCTTACCGTGTTGTTGTGTGGACTGTCCTCATCCTCGTCGTCGTCGTTGTTTGTGCCCGAGCGTGACGAACCCGTGTTCGACGTCGCTCGCGTGGGCCCCTTAGCAACGAAATCTGGATTTCTTAACGAGACCGATAAAATTATCACGATTCGCGATCTATGAGCGCCAAGGGCCAAGAGGACCCTGGAGAAGATCTTGCTTCCAGGTAAAAAATTGACACATCGACTCCGACCATCTTTGACGCGCTGATACCGCATCATAATGCGAAAATTTAGTAAACACGTCAATGTTTCTTTTTTTTTTCTCCATAATCGTTTCGTCCTCTGTAGACAAAAGTTTTTTAAATAATTAAATAATTTAAAAAATAACGAGAAAAAAAATTGCTTTTTACGCACACGAATTCGGATGTGAACTTACGTTAAGTTCATCGCTTTATTTATACGCATTTCTTGGGTCAGCTGTTTGTCATTGGGTTTTCCCAGGCTCGTGACACTGGCATTTTGTACCAAAGCGTAGAGTCATTGCCACTCGTGTATGACCATGTGCTGCGCCGATCTGAGTTTATATTTAGCATATTATTTTGGGAATTACGATTCGGCGTGCTTTTTGTTTAATGTCAATGTAACTATGTTTTGGCGTGTATGTCGTATCCTTCCAGGGTAGGAGCGGAGAGCCCTTGCAGTGACATGAAACGAGCCGCCGCAAAGAAACTCATAGAGCGTTACTTCTACCAGCTTACCGATGGCTGCGGCAATCCGCAATGCGACAATCAATACTGCGCCTCCAGTGGAAAGGTAAACAATAATGTCAATGTTATTTGTACATCGAGAATCTACGTGACGCACGATTTTGCACCAATTTTATTTGTAAAATTTTCAGGCAACTTGAGTTCCGTAAGCTTCAGCACAAAAGCATCATACTTTACAATATTTATTGATTTTTGTTTGTTTGTTTTCTTGCAGGTCACAAATCTCACGCCAAATCAGGCAGCGGCACAGGCAATACAGCTGTTCTCACAGGAGGCTCGCCTCTGCGACCGAACGCAACCCAACAAAGTTGCCAGGACGTCTTTGGAGCCGGGACCCGCTTCACTGGCGAAACGCTTGCCGGTCAAGAGCATTAATCCTACCTGTTCCATCGAAGGTACTGCATCAAAATCTGGTTTGATCAGCTCGACGTCGAACGACGAAGCTACCAGATTAGACATTAAAGTTTCTCCATCGCGCGACGATAATGGGAGAAAAACGCCCGCACCGCCGGCTAGATTAAAACAATTAACGACGAGAAACAAACGCAAAAGCGTGTGCACGTGTTTGGAGGGGGATTCGAAGAAAAGTCGCGTCGGCGGGAGCGGCAGACGAGGGACAAAACCCCCGATGTCCCCGAAATTGAGCTTCGCGAGGATAATTAACACGAGCGACTCGTGTGTTCTGAATCAAAGCGATAGAAACACTAATATTCGTCGCGTCGCACGAACCAGTGGCCGGAGGGGTGTGGGGAAAAAAGGAAGCAACGGAAACGGTGGGAAAAAATCTTCGCGTCCTCGAGCGAGAAAACGCGGTAATCGTAGTTCACAAAGTTTCGTGCGTGAATTACTCGTGCTCGCGCTTTATCTGAGATATTTGGAAGCTAAGAGATACTCGAGAAGTCACGGAGGAAGAAATGACTATTCCGTACCGCCGTGAGCAGCGCGCGTTCTAAGATTTACGCTCTCGCGTCGTTTTTATTTTCTATTTGTTTTTATTCATTCGTTTCCGTCCAAAAAAATTCCTGTGAGGCTGCTGTATATCATCGCTATTTTTTATGTTTTTCATTCAATAAATTTCTTGTCAAAGTTTTCATTGTCGACTCGTCCTTTCTTGTTTTCTACATTAAGACAAATTCGTAGCTCTTTTACTTTTGTATTTTCGATTTAACGTAAAAAATATAATATATATATATATATATATATATTTGATCATCGAAGATGGAATAGAAAATAAGAATGAGGTTGCATTTGCTGTAACGCAGGAAAGCCCGTGCCGTATCTTACCGAGGCGAAGCTTCTGGACATAATAGGCCAATGTAAATCTGAAGGATCGTACTCGCTACTCATCCGCACGCTGGGCGAGGTGTTCTCCTCAGCGGAGGCTCTTAGCCGGAGCTTTCAAAAAACTGAAAAGGACGATTCGCCATTGGCTGCACTCTTCGAGAGAGCCCCCGTCGATCTACTCAGTACACCAGGCGATTTGAACAAGGAAGCTGTGAGATCTCTTCAGGGCGAAGACAAGGAAGAGGACAGCAGCGTTCCAACGCCGACGGTGCCTCATCCCGACGACACGAGTGTTGATCTCGCAGCGGTTCGGAGATCTTTCGCTGCTCTCTGGTCTCTGCCAGGTAACGCAAAAAAATTATCTGAAGAATCACATCGACAAAATAAATAAATAAATAAATAAATAAGCTATAATTTTCACGATACTTTAGCGAGAAGCATGTTTTTTTTTTTTATTTTTCCAGGAGAAGCCTTCGAGTCGGCACTGGTTCACGCTCTGGTCACACTCGCCGATAACATAGAACTGAATTTGAGGGTCTTTGGGATAATGCCATCGGACAGCACGGACAGTCTTCTCAACGTTTTTCTCATAGTATTCGAGATACCAGTTTTGGGTACCGGTGAATATTTGGAATTTGCCCTCCATATGTTGTGCAAAGCGGCGAGTTGTTTACCGGTACCAGCTCAGGCGAGGCTCGCACGAGTATGGGCGAGACAGTGTAAGTCGCGATTGCCCAGCTTGCTGCAGGCTCTTCAAGAGCTGATCACAGTCAAGGTAATATAGCTGCGATGAGTGAAAATATTATGAAATAAATTATTTACGAAATTTTTGTTAATCTCTAAACGTTTCAACTGACAGGTGATCGGAGGATCCTTCACGAGGGACTACTGCGTCCAGGACGCGGACACTATCACAGCACCGACGAAAGTAATGAAGATTTTATACTATGCCAGCATGTTAGCTGGGGAATTGGATCCACCGGAGGCTTGCCGGGACGAGGATGCCGTTGATCCTCCGGGTGTCGACAAATCTACTCAACGAACGATATCTCCTTCGCAAACTCTTCAGGTACAGCTCAAATTTTGTAATTCGCCGGATTAATTCGATCAATTGTCTATTATAGAAGCAGCTTGCTTGTAGAAGCAGAGACACTGAATCAATTTAAAAGCGAAATCGATAGATATATTTATGTCACTCGGTGGGAAAATGGCGGTTTTTTCGCACGCTTCGCATGCGAAAACCCCCATTTTCACACCTTGTGAAATAAAATTTTGTTCGATACTCGTGCGAAAAACGTTTTCTGTACTCGTGTGATTGCAACACTCGCCTTCGGCTCGTGCTGCAAACTCTCACTCGTCAGAAAAAGTTTTCTCGCACTCGTATCGAAATGAACTATTTTACGTGATCTTATATTATGTATAGAAGCAGAACGATAAGTGAAAACTTAAATTCTGTAAACATTAATAATAATAATAATAATAATAATAATTGTCTATTATGCATTATCGATTATCAATAATCAATCATTGACTGCACAATTTTTTTCAAGGATCCCCTCGCAACGGAACTCGGCATAAGCTCGCTGGACGCTCGAAAACCGTTCATGAATTTCAGCGACTTTTACAACGAGCTTCTGAGCGACACCGTCGAAATGGACAAAGATTTCGCGTATTACAAAAGTCAGCAGCCAAAGAAATTTAGCTTCATGAATTACGCTTTTATTTTAACAACTGCGACAAAGACCCTCGGTCTATATTACGACAATCGAATAAGGATGTACAGCGAGAGAAGAATGAGCTTTTTTCAGACCGTCGTCGGACAACCCACTAATCCGTATCTCAGGTTAAAGGTAAGTTGCCGAGGCTAAAACTAATTTACTAATTGGAACGTCTGGAATGGTAGATAAATAACTTCGCAACGAAAAATTACTCATCCTTATTTTGTGTGTCAACCAGGTGCGTCGAGACTACTTGATAGACGACGCGCTTGTCGAATTGGAAATGGTCGCGATGGAAAATCCTACGGATCTGAAGAAACAATTAGTCGTCGAATTCGAGGGTGAACAGGGAGTCGACGAAGGTGGGGTTTCCAAAGAATTTTTTCAACTCGTTGTCGAGGAGATATTCAATCCTGACTACGGAATGTTCACGACACAGGTATTGCATCGATAGGGTCGTATTTTTTTTTTTTTTTTACTTCAAAAAAATATATTAACGCTTTATTATCATCGACTGCAGGAAGAAACGAAAACCACGTGGTTCAATCCGACCTCGTTCGAGAGTGATGCACAATTCACGTTGATCGGTGTAGTACTCGGCTTGGCGATCTATAACAACGTTATCCTCGACATGCGTTTCCCGATGGTGGTTTACAGGAAATTGTTGGGTAGAAAAGGTGGCTTCGCCGATCTCGAAGACTGGAGTCCGACGCTTTATCGAACACTCACGGAGATGTTGAACTATACCGGTGACGATATGGCAGAGACGTTCATGCAAACTTTCAGAGTGGGTTACAAGTGAGTCGTCAGTAGAATTAACTTTTTGATGCGCGAGATCGATTATTGTCAAGAAAATTGAATAATAAATAAATTAACAAAACCTTTTACAGAGATGTTTTCGGGTCGGTACTTTTTCACGAATTGCGCGAGAAGGGCGACGAGATATACGTTAATCAAGAAAACAAGAAGGAATTCTCCGAGTTATACGCCGATTTTCTGTTAAACGGTTCCGTGGAGAGGCAGTTCAAGGCTTTCAGGCGAGGATTTCAGATGGTTACGGACGAGAGTCCCTTGGCGATGCTCTTCCGGCCGGAAGAAGTCGAACAGGTGATTTTTTTTGTCGCCTTCATTTTGGATCGCACTAGTCCGTGCTTCAGTGTCTTGACAACGAATTCTTTATTTTAAGCTCGTATGCGGAAGCAAAGTATTTGACTTTGCGGAATTGGAGGCAGCCACGGAGTACGATGGTTACACGGTAGACAGTGCAGCTGTGAGGAACTTTTGGCGAGTCGCCCACGCTCTGCCACCGGAAAGTCAACGAAGACTCTTACAATTCACGACTGGTAGCGATCGAGTACCTGTCGGAGGACTCTCAAGGCTCAAAATGGTTATTTCGCGTCACGGCCCGGACTCTGATAGGTATATTACCCGATTAATTATCCGTGCAGGCCATCGGTCAGAGAAAACTTGGAAATCCTCAAATTGTCAGAGATTTTCGGGGAATTGTTAAATTGGTCACGGAAAATGAGTGACTGTACAGAACGAGAAAAAAAATAAAGTTTCCTCCATGAGGAAGCAAAATTCGATGAATATTTTTTTGGTTGAAACATCGAGATTTGTAAACATTATTTGCCGTCATCATTAGATAGATTGTAGACAATTTTTGTGGCCACTATGTTATCGTTGCAATGTAATGATAATTTTTGTTTTTAATAGTATGGCTAATAATCGGACGACTTTTTTTTTTGCAGATTACCGATAGCACACACGTGTTTCAACACACTCCTGTTGCCGGATTACGGAACGATAGAGAAGCTTCAAGACCGTCTTCTAAAAGCGATAAACTATTCAATGGGCTTCGGCATGCTGTGAGAAGTACGATTTAGGGAACGCAAGGAGACGCACAAACGCGTCTCTCGATTCCGAATAACCCGAACCTATTTATTTTAAGTACTTGAACTTTGCGCGAATGAACGCTACGAGTGCATACACGATAACGATGAATGAGAGCAAAATAAAAAAAAACGAAACAACAACAAAACAAAAAAAATACATCGATAGCCGGAAGCGGCGAATGTACAAGAAAAGGCGAAGACCGTCGAGGTCCTCCGTTTTAGTTCGTCGAAGTGATCGGTGACTGAAATTACACGAATCCAGTTGTTCTCAGCCTATCGCGATACCGAAACTTATGTTGAGTATAACTCGCTAAACGAAGCTTCGTGATCCAGTGTACAAATAAAGAATTTCCAAAATGTTTTTTTCAGCATTAGTGACTTTTGAATATTTTGTTTTTCTTATTACATCGTAATTGTCGTCTTTACTTTCCATACATTGCCTAACTTATCGTCTTGTTCGTAATTAAACGTGAATCGAAAGCATATCAACGAAACGAACAGTATCTGTACATACATAAAAACAACATATACATAATTTTTCTTTAAACTCCGATATTGTCTCAGTCAAGTGACAATAAAGTTTCATCGAAATATCGTTGTTCATTGATATAATGAATTACAAAGAATACAAAAAGCATCGCAAATACGCGCTCATAAGAATTGTGTAAAAAGGGTGGACGGATTTTCCTCTGGATGGACTTGTTTATCTAGTTTCTTTCTCTTTTTTTTTCTGGCAGAGATTCTCGCTTGGACGGACTAGATCGTACGGGCGGTAAAAAAAATCTTTCGCCGATCATTGTACGATATATGTTGTACATATAGTGCAATAACTAACTTCTACTTACCATCTTACATTGTCATTGATAGAAACAAAAAATGCAAAGCCACCGATACTCTCGGAGGTAACGTTGTGGCCGTTCCAATTGTTTCAAGAAACCAATTCTGATCATTGATTGTCCGAAAAAAAAAAATCTCGATTACCGGACTATCCGGCAATGTAGTGAAAAGCTGTGACGATGGCTATCAACAGAGCGGAGATCGCGAGTCGTGTCGAGCTGTTGCACCTGTTGTCGAAGAAACAGAAGCACCATGTCACCTCGTCGTAATAATCTCTGTGAATGTCCAGCTGCGTTATGCTGTTGTTCACGTAGTGTCCCAGCCTGACGTCTTTTGCTGCGGGGCGGCATCCTTCGTAGTGATCCGCCGGAATATCAGTTCTGAAGCCTCTCAGGGCGCTTAGGCACTCCCTCGTTATTACAGTTTCGGCTGATATGAGAGAAAAAAAATACAATATTTAGCTCATTGTACAGAAAATTATATTTCTCTGGTATTCGAAAGCCTGCGGGGTAGAACTTACATCCCTTGCGTTCAATTACTTTGACGCATGTATCCGTATACTCGGGACACCATTCTCCCCAATGCCAGAGCCAGTTAAAGGGTGTGCCGCATCCCGGTTGATTGCTGTTGCATCTGTAGCATAGCAGTCTCTCCGCCGACACTGAAACATTAGACAAGGGATTCGTGTATGATCTCAAAATTTTTTTTTTATTCAAACAATTGAAAATTAAATTAAACTCGTTAATTTATTCACACTGCTACGGTTGATAATTTGATCGATCATATCGAGGTTCGATGAAATTCGATCGAAGAAACAACGTTAAATAACATTAGAACTAAGCCACGCCCTCCGTGGAATTCGTCATCGAGAAAGATTCAATGATTGACGACAAAATTCAATAAGAAAAAAAAATACCTCACCTTCGTGATTAAAGAGTCCCAGTAGAACGAGTGAGAACAGCACTTTGATCGACATTTTTGTTACGAACGCTTAGCTCGTTTCAGTGAATAAAATGCAAACGAAGCGACGATTGTAAATAGGAGCTCGTTGAGAGTGCGTCCGTTTTGATTCAGTTGAGAATACGAAAGTTATTTATTCACTGTGATTTAATAGTTGTTGCGATAAAACTTGAGGTTTTCGGCTAGCGGGAGCGTATTTAAAGTTTTATCGAACAGTATTGTTTTTACAAAGTTACACGAGGTTCGTGCAATAATATACAAAAACGATGCTGCAATGGCCGGGCGCCATTACGACGATCTGACGCACGCATTCCTCAACAGGTTGCAATAAGAGAGGGAACGCGAGAGAGTCGACAACAATGCTCCCTTTAAAATAACGTAAAGTTTGACAACACGAGAGGGCGATAGCTAACGAGGACTGAGTAGAGCAAGAATAAGAATAAAGCTTGATGAAACCTTTCGGCAAAGCGGTGTGAACATGGGGGGCGGGGCTGCAGTTTTGAACGTCGTATCAAGTATCAACTATATCGAAGGGATATAAATAAGTATCCGATTGTTACAGAGAATTTAAACAAATCGCCCGTATGACGAGCGTATATCGGGTCGAAGAAGGAAAATCCATCCCGTGCACGATGTGGGTTAGGATGAATGTTGGAAGGACGATATAATTTCACGACCTAATATCCGTGCAGCAACCTTAACGACGCCGCAGAATGGGTAGAATTATTGCAAAGGGTCGGTCATCGTTAGGAAGCGGCAAATCGTTCGGCTGTACAAACCTCCAATTCATTAAGTGTTCCTGCGGTAAAGTAAATGCGGCCTAATCGCCCTTCCATTACTATTTACCCCAGTGAAATTTCGCTAGTTTACGAGTTTCTCGTTAATACACTATCGAAAACCTTGGAGGAGAGCGCACAATGACAAGTTTATTTCGGCGTCGCATTCGCAAAAGACATTAATGTAGTGTGGGTACTTCCCCCGGTTAGTGGATGAGCCCTACGAAGGGGAGATGCACACGGAGAAGCGCGTCTGAAATGGAGGTTAATTCCTATCCTTTTGCTAATTGAATTTCCGGCGCTGATGCCCGTCGCGTCGAGACTGCTCGGATTGCAGTAGCAGCAGGCGGCCCTGGGGTAATATAGTCACGCAGCGATACGATATATATATATGTATATACGCTGGAACGATATTGAGCCTGGGGCTCGTTAAAGATAAAATATTGCCGTCCCTTCGGCTTATATACTCCTCAGCGATTTACGGAAGCTCGAACAGTTTAATCGTAACAGTAAAATTGTTATTTTACTCCGGACACGCAAACTATCAAGCTTCGATGCATACTATCCAAGCGAATAATTGTTCGACCGTTCACAAATGCATAACGTACGACGCAGTTAAGTTTTATTTTTGCCCTCATCGTTCAATTTTTGGAGAATAAAAGGTGATTATAATTCGTGCTACCAGTGAATCGAACGTTTCCGAAACAATAAATCTCACTATCACTTTTTCATTAGTTCCAATCCCGATGGCTAAAACAAAGTAAATTTTTTAATGAAATTTGCGTGCCGATAGATCACTCGATCAATGTCAATATCTTTTGTGTAGCTCAGGGAACGAAATTGCCGATAGAGCCCGGCGAGCAGAAGACTCGTGTGACCGATGTTGAATCGATTGCCCGCATTTGATAAATAAATGCTTGTCGTCAACCCGCATGGATGCTGTTGCCGTTCCGAGCCCCACCCGGCATCGCGACGCCTCCGCACAGTGTGCTCTGCGGAACCCTCGTAGTACGCTCCCAGCGCTGCTCGGCCGCTCGGCGTGATGTATGTAGCGTTGCGCGCCGCCGACGCCGCAGCGATAATTACTCTCTCGCTGTCCGTGGTGCGCGCGCATCGGCCGCGCTCGTTCGCCGACGATAAGTCCGATGGTAACAGGTGGTTCACGGTGGTTGGTCGAATCCTGGCGTTTCAGTGCTCGCGGAGAGACCACGTGCACACAGCTGTATCATAGCGCATTCACGCGGCGGAGGTGCACGCGTAAGGAAAGCATCAGACCTCGCGTACAGTCTGCATCGTAACCAACGAGAAAGTACTATAAATAACCTCTATGAGGAAAAAGATAAAACAAAACAAAACAAATCCGTTCGAGATAGTTAATTGAAAGAGATTTAATTATATACCTTGGATTAAAAAAGAAATTGGTGTGTGCGCGCGTGCGTGATTATTGTTAATACGTATATAGATATATTCATTGACACCGGAAGGGTGAACGTTTCGAACGGTTCTTTCGCGATACTGACTAGACAACGTAAAACACTCGAGTCGGTCGCGAGCGCGTGAGCGACGTCCGGGTGTTGGCTATCGATCGAACGGCCCGGTTTCGTGATTGTAAGATACATGTGTATAAATAACATATTGTACCGCATGTATACACGTGCTTTATGCCACAGTGCGACGTAGTATTTTTTATCTGCAACAGTGGTTACCTAGCGAGCCGGTACACTTGGACACGGGCAATATCGTGTACATTCGTCCGACGGACACACATACGACTTGTCCAGAAACGAGAGCGGCTTCGATGTGCGGGGATGCCTCGACGTTTCGTTAATCCGGCGATCTCGCGAGTTTCATGAAACCGCGTCAAGCGTTGCAGTACGTTGGAACTTTATGTTTTAAATTATCTCCATACGGTCAAAGTCACAATTGAACGACAGCCTCGCATAATACTGTAAAACATCTCGACAACACGCTTGCGGTAAGTCAAACGTTTCACGTAGATTTTTGTTGTCATATGGTTTCGAAAGTTGCGCGCTTCGCGCGCGTTTCACCCACGGTGCGGGGAACGGAAAAAAACATAGCTGAGCAAAAACATCGGTTGGATTTCCCCGCTCGAGCTTATCTCGATTAAATTTCCGTGTACGATCGTTTTTACACGATAAACCAATATGATCGATCTCGCGGTAAAAAAAAGCTCCCCCCCCCCCCCATCTCTCTATGATTGTTTTACTCGAAAAATTATATACGGATCTGTTTTTCAATATTTTTCGTAAAATTATACTTATCTGGAATTTAGCTAAGCTCTGCCTCTTTCGGTTTTTTCTTTTAATGTCAAAGTTATTTGTTTTTTTTATTCTTGTTTCTCTAGGTAGCATTTTTTTCTCCCTCAGACTTATATTTCGTCTCTTAAAAAAAAGACGACGCTCGAGTGATTCGAGGACAATTATGCGTTGAAGTGATCGAAATCGTGACCGGTTGGGTTCGTGCGTTTTCGTTAGTAAGATCTTTCAGTGCTAAAGTTATTTGCACTTCCTGTTTTAAGTTTGTATCGGGACCATTTTTTCATAAATTTCTATTAGAGTTGTTCGGAAGCCCCATTTTAAAAAAAAGACACGACACCCGAATGTTTTCGGACAAATCATACATCGAAATAATCGAATAGCGAAGCGAATTATCATAGATACCAACGAATATAGTTGCATGTCTATATTCCTTGTCGGGATCGTCCGTTTTCGTCAGTAAGATAGGCGCACCTAACCTAAACTATGCTACGCGCGTACGGCCGTAGAAAGATGTGAGACGTGAAAAGAAATGGAAGGGAGCGGCGACGAGGCGAGCGCGCTGTTGCTCATCTATATATATATATATATATATATATATACATATAATATACATATTGCGGCGGTTTGATGATGTGACGCGACGATGCGCGAAAGCAGAACAGAATCTTCTTACGCGAGGATACGACCGAGCAATGTTGTCATAAAATCAAAAGGGCGTATTTCCTGTGCTCAAGCTTGCAAAACGTGCTCTTTCGATTTTCGTTGACGCTGTATCTATTATGTAGTGGTTTCTGTTATGCGGAGAACCCCAGCCCCCCCCCCCCCCCCCCTACTCGAGAGAGGAGATTCTCGTAAACAGTGCATTTAACCCATGAAAAAGGGTCTATTGATCCCGTTGGGACACTCTCCTCGGTAAGTTTCGTCTGCATGCTACTTACTCTCACGCGGAATTTATAACACTCTCGAGCATCGTCCCTCTCGCGGTAAACCCCATACTGCGTATTTTCCTGTACGTACACGCTTCGTTAACCGCGCATCGCCGTCGTGTGAAAATTCATCGTACCGGCGCGCACTTTGCACGTGCGACCGGCGTAAAGCACTGATCAGTTTTCATACAGTTGAATTTATCCTTAGAGCACACAAGATATGTGTCCATATCGAAGAGACAGGGAATTCGTTATAAACGACTTCCCGAACGAACGAATGAATTTGTTATTCATAAGTTTTCATGCACAAGCATGGCAGTCGGTGGGAGCCGTTACGGTTAGACTGTAATCAACTTACACCCATGAAGACTATTCATGTAGAGTTTCATTAATTCGTTCGTTCCTTCGGCGACGCCTCGTTAGGAAGCATTTTAGTGTGTTAGCTGAGGACGCGGAGCGTATCCGGCACCTTGAAGACTTCGAAGCACTTTTTTTTATTGCCTGGGGAATAAAACGTACGACTATTGTGAATGGAAAAAATGGCTACGATTTTATTGAATTTTGTTTTATCGTTATCAATGCGATTGATCAACGACATCGTTCGATTCCACTGGCAAAAAAAGTTTATATGCAAAATATATGCATATACAATTAAGTAAGCTGCACGTTCATATAACTAATCGAGAGTAAATTGAGTAAATCGGTACTTTGAAAAAAAGAAGTGGTAATAATGATAATAACTTTTTTTGTTTCATCCACAGTATGTTACATCCAACTTATCGAAGATTGAGGATAACGACGATGCTTCCCGAAATCTCGTAGACCGTTCGATAATTTTCTCCCCCACCCAGTGAATGTAACCGCCCATCGACCCTTGCCGACCAAGAAGCCGACGAGCGAGGAAGCGATAGTTAGAGCTTGAAGAAAGAACGGAAAGACGAACGATGGAGTTCTACGACGTGGGAAGCAGCGACCTCAGGGAGCTATGGGAATCCTATCTCGTCGAGCCGGTGAGTTATAGAGCTTTGCGTTTTAAAGCAAAGCCCAGACAGACACGAGGGGGCGGCGACGCGATTCGGTTTAACACGATCGTTATCTCCGAGCAGTATATACGCATACATAGATAAATAGATATATCCTAAAGTTTCCCTCGAATATAGTGACTATTCCATGATAGGGACATACATTGGAAATACCGAAAACTTCGAGAACATCATCCAATCCGATTTTTTTTTCAAATTATCGTCTCCGATTATCGGACGATCTGGCAAATTGTATACACTTGGCACATGTGTTCGATCCAAGGTCATTGTAGCGAGCACTCAGATACGAAATTGAGCGAAGCTCGTTTTTTTATTTTTTTGTTTCTTCACCGCTCTCGACGTTTTACGTGGAATCATTCCCAGTCCTGCGAGGACCGCAAGTTTCGCGAACCAGTAATCTCTACATCTATTCATGGATATCACGAATACATTCCATGCCAAAAGTGGAATTGAACGAGAATTTTGTATATTCCCAGTACGATAAAAGTCTAGAAAAAAAATCTACTAAGTGGGAGGCGACAACAACATCGATTTTTGTACGATAATAATACCGAAAAGTTATTGACACGTTGGAAAAAGAAAATTGTTCGACGAATATTCAAGAAAGCTTTTTTTTCATGTGAAATGAATACTGCGATTCTTCGATCTTGCATTCCAAACTTTCGCTACAAAAAAATAACATTATTTATGACTTTTCATTAATGTTTCCAAAGGAAAAAAATTGAAAATTGAAATTTTCATATCGCATCCTTATAAAAGTTGAAAATTGAAATGTTCATATGCTTCGCGGATAAAGGAATATATATGAGAAAGCTATATGAAAATCTCAATTTTCAACAATTATAAGGAAGCGATATGAATTTCGCTTCCTTAATTTTTTTCAACGTCAATGTCGTATTTGACTTTTATGCAAAACGACTCACCGATTCAGGTTCAGCGAGAAAAATACACCAACGTCGCGCTTCACTTTGTCAGATTTGTGATCGGCGCCAAAACACACATGGAATTATGCGCTCCTGAATTATTTTTGGCGCTTTCGATTTTTACTCAATAAATGGAAATGGTATGTCTTAACTTAGCTTTGTCAACCCCGTCACATACATCTTGTGTATTTCTTGTCATAGAACATGATAAACACCTGAGTTTTTGGGCGATGCCATTGAGAAACAAAGAAATCGTTGTTCGACAATACGCAAAATCACCCATTTTGGCTATATTGGTTATAAAAATGCCCGAAAAAGTTTGTTCTTTAATCATTGCTCAGGAAATACATTTAACCTATTTATGCCACTGATCACGCAATTTATTTTATCCTTAACTTAATAATTGTTACGAAAACTCGTGTTAGAAAGAAAATACTAATTTTCCGTAAAAATACTAATTTTCCGTAAAAATACTAATTTTCCGTAAAAATACTAATTTTCCGTAAAAATATTAATTTTCCGTAAAAATCTAAAAATTCAAAATTTCATAACACTTTAATGTTTCGATCGATCCTCGCCAAATCAAATAGGGATCATTGTTCGGTAATACAAGGGGGTATTGTTCGGTAGTCCCTTTGTGTACAACTGTTTGGTCCGATTGCTAAAAAAATTTAAGAACTGGTGTCCGCACAGAGTTTTTTTTGGCAAACTTACAAAACGCGTAACATTTTTATGAGTGAAAGCATTTTGCTACAAATGTAACCAAACATTGAGGATTCACCCCTCTGCCTACCATGTAAATTCCAGCTTGATAGCGCAAGTCGTTCTTAAGTTATAAGAGTTTCAATTTTTCGGGTCTGACACACGCACGCACATACACACATCTAGACATTTTTTTAAAATGTGATTTTCCAATGTTTTGGAACATCCTGAACACATTTTTATTAAAATCTCAAAAAAAGATTTCATGCAAACAAAGCTTCCTCTATGAGGAACCAAAAAATTCACAACTATAAAAATATACTGAAAAAACGCACGTGTGCTCATGAAAATCAATGAATTCGGTTAACATGAAAAACGGTTTCCCCGATATGTTTTTTAATACAACTATTATTTCCCACAAAATTTCTTAATAACTTTTCGGCATTACTATAGTACAAAAGCAATATTCTCAACATATTTAATACGGTTGATTTCTCTTTTCATATTTTTCTTGTCGTTTCCGGAAATACAGAAATTCCGACCGAATCAAACTTTTAGTTGAGAATGTATTAAAAAAATCATCTATATTCAAACCGTGGACGCCGGAATACGTGTACTTCTAGACCATATAACGCTGACCTTTAAAACGTGACTGATGGCTTCATGTCAAAGTGCGCAGTCAGAGAAGCTTCGCGTCGTTTGATATCGTACAACGTTCGTGTATCAGTAACAGCAGCTTCGCTGAGAATCCCCTTGGCGCCCAGGGATGGGCTGTATGCCGGCACGTTGACGCAATCTCCGAACGCGGAAAGCGGCCGCGTCTGTTCAACCACTTGTTCAAGCATTTTGTATTTCCAAGCCTCGTTCGCGTCTCATTTCTGGGTCACCCTTTTTCTTCCTCTTCTCATTACTTCATCGTCTTCGTGATTCTGTTTCGTATACGATACTGAAAAAATTCTAATTTTTTTGTTTTGTTTTATTATTTATTTAATAAGGCAGCGCCTACTTAAATATACGTCACGTAAAACCTAGTGACAAAACTTACAGGAGAAAAAAAAATACATTGCTCAACGAGAAAGCTTTCAAGGGGTGTAAAGTGACCGGTCATAAAATGAACCAGAATAGAAAACCCCGAACAGCAGGCTCTGGAAATGGGATAATGAACCCCCAAAAATATTTAGTGTCTCAGCACGACCTTCACCTAATCTAGAAATTCGCTGAAGCCAAGTGTAATTCCCGCGATACCGCATAATAGAAAAGATTCGATTTTATCGAAAGAGTTTTCAATGCACCGAATAATATATTTAAAAAAAAAAAAAAAAAAAAAAAAAAAACTTTTCAGTTTTTTATACGCGAAGAGTCAACAAGATATTAGATAATATTTCTTGATACACTCGGCGCTGTGTTGTGCTACGCGCAGAGTCGTCCGCTTCCGGGAAGCGTTTCGTAGGAGATAGTAAGCGAAGTGGCCCTAATTGGGCTTTGATCCTTATTACAGAACACGAGAAGGAACGTCTCTGGTTTTATCTTCATCATGGCGAGAGCAACTTGCGGTTGGTAACGCGGCGATAATTTATTAATAGACAAATAGAGGTATTAAAAAAAGTGTAATACCCGCTCGTGCTATAAGGCTTGTTCGGACTGTTATGCAACAATAATAATAATTACACAGATCTCGCACGGCAAGTAATAACGTGTGTACAGTGTCCCGGTATCGAGCACCTGAGTCATTACCACCTGCGCAAGCACACGAGACCCCTGGATAAAAAGAAGAGAATGCCCGCTGTCAATAACAAGCGGGCATTGGGCTGTGGGTCAAGACGCTTCTTCTTATTATTCCGCTCCGCCGAGTCTCGGAGAACGTATAGCCGAACGGATCAGAGACACATTATTATATATAGTCTACGCGCGGCTACGTTATAGTTTATAATACTTCGACCTCGATCCACTGACATTTCTCCAGCATCCGAGTCGTCTCGATCGACGCATCGATGACTTACCGATAAATTATTAAGTGGTTATCATTTTTTATTTTTTTATTTTCGATTCTATAATAAAAATAAACAACAAGAGAATGGATTTTGATTTTTTTTGTTAATACATTGAGAAATGAACTGTTGGCATGGAAACATAAAAAAGTTATATAGATACGAGATGATAGTAAAAAAAAAAGAGGATACTCTGATCGGATTGGAACGATGTTATTCTCAAAACAACGGAACGGGCGGCGGTGACGAATTTTGTGTAATCTTACACGCACGAATGAACAACCATTTCCATTACCGTAAAACTTTCGGCCAAGTTTCGTCGACGTAAAGTATTTATATAAGTAAATAAGTACATAAATACAGTCGAATACACTGAAAAAAAGAAATTGGCTTGCGAGTTGTCAAAGAAAAAAAAAATTTATTTCAATTCTCCTTTCAATTCTTACAATTCCATATGATATTGAAACAACGACAGCAAGACTGCCAAAGTCACATGTTATCGTTTCAATCCCATATGTGATTGTAAGAATTGAAAGTAGAATTGAAATAATAATTTTTTTCTTTGGCAGCCCGCAAGCGAATTTTATTTGAACGATTGATATTTTTTTTAGTGTAGTAACATTGAAGATTGTTATAATACCGGAACTGCTCGTCGTTATCGACCAAAATGATACAAATGTGTGTACAACGAGCCCCTGCTGGCACGGGCTGCACAACCATAGTTATTCGTCGTTACGGTATATCGATCGTCGTATCTAATCTAATTGGAGCAGGCGCGAGTGTACAGCGGGCGCACGAGTTAGCGACAAGTGAGGGTAGGCAACAACGGCGACGACACGAACGAAAAGAGCGATTATTAATGTCCCGTTGGGATTGTTCAATTGTCGTTCGGTGATGCCGACCGAGACGTTTTTATTATTCATAGCTTTAATTTCGCGGACGCTCTTGCCATCCGAGAGACGACGGAACTCGAGATAAAGAGATATATCTCTCGAGTCGTCTGGCGCACGAAAGAATTCACGGTTCGGCAAGTTCCCGTCTCACTGGCGCTCTACGAACCGGAAGCGTTCGCGCGCCGGTACGATCCTCTCGCCTCCTACCGCCCGTACACATGATCGCTAACCGGAAACACACTTGTAGAGTTGCGTTCGAACGAAACGAAGGGATATGGGACTGACTAAGCTCTCTGTGAATCCGATGGTGGTGTTGTGAAAAATACAGATCCGATTTTATTTACCACTTTTACGTGTTATTATATGCCACCAACGTGCCGTTATCATCCCGGCTATGTACATGCAACTGTTACGAAATAGATGAACGAGTATTTCTCATAGGCGGAAGAGGCCAAGGTAGCAATATTCTCTCATGGACTGTTTTTTTTTTTTTTTTTTTTTTTTTTTTTTTATTACTAGAGTCGTACCTGGACGAAAAGTCTATCCAGTCTGCTCTTTTTCTACAGATTGTATATAGATAGATAGATTTGTTTATTCTGTGTTCTGGGGCCTGAGCCCCCTAAGAACGCCGTACAATAAGGTACAAAGTCATGACATAGTCACAACCACCAGTGCAATAATTTCTTACAAATAAAAAAAATTACAATTAAAAATAACATTATGAAAATAATATGAGTAGAATAGAAAATAACAGAAAATTGTACTTGTTAATTTTTTAAGTAAAAACGTAAAAGTTTAGGTAAGAGTAATTGTTAATTTTTTTTTTTGCAAAGATTTTTTGTTTTTGCTTCCTCATAGAGGAAGCTTTGTTTTCATGGGGGAAAAAAACGAGATTTTAATAAAAATGTGTTCAGAATGTTCCAAAACATCGGAAAATCATATTTAGACAAAATGTCTGGATGAATGTGTGTGTGTGTGTGTGCGCGCGCGCGTGTGTCTCAACCCGAAAAATTGAAACACTTACAACTTAAGGATGCATCACACATACATTCCCAACCAAAAGTTTAATGCGATCAAAATTTCAGTACCATCTAGTATAATATACAATCGCCACATTATATATGTCAAGACCTTTGATTTTGCATAATAATAATGCTAAAAAGTTATTAACAAATGACTCGAAAAATTAATTGTTAATAAAGATCAGAAAACTTTTTATTTTCTCATTTTAAATGAATTTCTTGATTTTTTAGAATTCATATGAATTTTTTCAGAATTTTCTATCATTTCAAAACGTTTGTTCTCGAAAATTTCTCTCGAGAGGCATGAATTTTGTTATGTTTTAAGTATCGCGATTGTACAGTAGACACTAAAAAGTTTCGAGGCCATTGCGTCAACCGTTCCGTAGTCACGACCTTAAAAAAAAATGTCAAAAACGGAATATTCAAAAATGATCGAAAACTCTCAAAAAATGTATATGGCTTCTAGAAAATCAATGAATTCATTTGAATGGACAGCTTGAAT
Source organism: Ichneumon xanthorius (assembly GCA_917499995.1). Classification (NCBI taxonomy): domain Eukaryota; kingdom Metazoa; phylum Arthropoda; class Insecta; order Hymenoptera; family Ichneumonidae; genus Ichneumon; species Ichneumon xanthorius. The sequence goes on from CAKJTD010000005.1 coordinate 456,988, forward strand.
TTATTGCGTAAAAATCGAAAGAGTCAAAAATAATTCAAGAGCGCATAATTTCATGCATGTTTTCGCGCCGATCACAGATCCGACAAAGTGAAGCGTGACGTTGGTGTATTTTTCACGCTAAACCTGAATTCATTAGTCGTTTTGCATAAAAGTCAAATACGCCGTTGACGTTGAAAAAAATAGAAAATTGAAATTTTCATATCGCTTCCTTATAAAAGTTGAAAATGAAATTTTCATATGGCTTTCTCATATGTTCGTTTATTCCCAAAGCTTCCTCTATGAGGAAGCCAAAAATATAGAAAATGCTTTCTCATAGAAGAAGCTTTGCGAATAAAAAAACATTATGAGAAAGCTATATGGAAATTTCAATTTTCAACTTTTTTCTGTACAGATTTTTAGTTTTTTTTTTTTTTCAGTATCGATTGTACAGTAATTATTAATTTTTGTTTTTAGTAAAATGCACTTGGAAGGTTTTTTTTGCGATAAACGATACGAAAGCTCGTATAGTTTCAATCAAAATCTCGGAAAACCGTGGTGACCCTCGTAAGCTTATGCGAAAAAATAATACAAGGCAGAGGTTTCAATGGTGTTTCAAACCCTTGTTTGATCGTTCTCGCAATTTTCTGCCCCACATATTTCTATGTATTTTTTCACAACTAATGTGAACCCAACAGTTCATTTATCCGAAACTAAAAGGAGTTACTGGTAATGAGGCAAAGAAAACCATTTCATTTGGTTTCCTCATGTATAATTAGATCTTCCGCCAGATATTTTTTAGGTAACTGAAAAAATTCGTAACTCTTGGGATTGTTCAAGCAGTTTGAACAAATCCTGCTCAGTATAGTTCTTGCAGTGGGTTTTACTTAACGTATACTTGTTGTTTCTGCTATATAGTACGAAATAGGGAATGCCGGAGAAGCAATGAATCCGAAACGATCGAGAGGCCTAGCTCACGACTCTGTTGCCGGTTGCCCACCGAGTTCACTGCACCAGGACCTCTCTGCCGTTCCAACCGTGGAGCCTCCTCGCGCTCCAGACACTTCACACACACACACACACACACACACACACACACACACACACACACACACACACACACACACACACACACACGTTATACGACACACGATATACGTTCTCTCATGCATACAATATGCAGTATGAACAGCACGAGCCGACACACATACATACATTTTCTCATACACATATCGACTGCTTTAAGACAAAAGGGCGTATCGTCCCATATTAAAGCCTACGAGTTGCGTCCTTTTGCTTTCTAGCAGTTGATATAAATTCTAATTCTGCCATGTTTGCTCACAAAGTATCGCACGCACGCACGCACGCACGCACGCACACACCCACAAGTGTACGCACGCATACGTGCAACATATAATATACAATGGAATAGCTGAACAGCCCTGACCAGACGAACCGGCTCGCGTTCCTCCCGCAACGATTTCTGGTCAAACTGGACACTCGCAGGAATTGCGTAATCTCGACTCGCCATGTCGAGCCTCGTGAACCCTACCGATGAACTTGTAAACAGCCTTAATGTGTGTCCAACGTTTACTCCCTTCGACCTCGACGACATTAGAACAGTCCACAGGTTTGCACTTTAAATACAGAATATGAATACAAATTTGCACATGGCTTCATTATTTATGACAATTGTGCGCATAGCTTTCTCTACGAGAAAGTTCATTAATCGTATTTGACTTCCTCAAAGAGGAAGCCGTACGCAACATTTTAATAAATGACGAAGTCATATGCAAATTACATTGCACCTTTTTTGGTAATAAAAAAAAATATCTGCACCTCATAAAATTGAATCGGTCAACATTTACCTAAACGTTTATTGTATAAAATGCCTTACCGAATTTGCAAAGTGACGTCATCTAGTGGAATGGTCACTTTCGGTTTCAAAATCGAATTTTTGACCAGAAGTGGCGTTTCCCCTAGATGACGTCACTTCTAGTCGAAAAATGAAATTTTAGAACTGGACGTAACGTGGATTCAAAAACGTACTTTTATTTGATACTTGAAGTACTAACAAGTACTTGTGTACTTCAAGCACGTACTTGAAATACGAAACAAGTTCCCGGTACTTCAAGTACTGCATTTTCACGTTTAAAAGATTTTCACGTTTCACCCACTGTGTCTCAATTTAAAGTACTTGAAGTCATGGAAAAGAACTTTAAATACAGTTTACTTCAAGTGCGTTCGGGACTTTCAGTAATGTATTTAAAGTACATATGTACTTGAAGTACTTGGAAAAATGGCAGTACTTAAAGTATACCTGTACTTTAAGACTCGGAATTAAAGTACTAAATAAGTACTATGTACTTTAAGTACCACCCCAGCTCTGCTATACAATATATAAATAAATAAATGAAAACGGTGAAAATCGAAATTTTCGTATGACCTCCACATAGTTGTTCTTTATCCGCAAAGCTCTATGAGAAAGATGTCGAAATAGCATTTCGATAATACAGAAGACGCTTTCTTATAAAAGTAGCTTTGCGAATAAACGAAAATTATGAGGAAGCGATATGAAACTTTCAATCTTCACCAATTTTTTTTTCAATACATTGCCGTGACGTTACAGTACGTATGCGACCGAGAAGCGTCAGAGTATCGGAACTATCGCCATATCGGCAACTACACGGTCTGGTGGGATTGCTATGTCCGTCTAGGAACGAACACTCGACCATCTAGTAATAGTTCCTATACCCACTTGGAACGCTCTGGTCGGTGCTGAGCAATAATGGCGGTTTAACGATGTGTCCAAACGTAACTTGAATTTACATAATACAAAGTGGCGTAGTATACAAACTGGAACGGTTGCCCGGAAACTCGTAGGACTTAAAAAGTTGTAGTCTATTCATTTACGTTTTTCGTTATCCCGTCAGCCACCATCAGGCAAAGAATACAATAGTTATCGTAACGTTTCCTATACGATCTCGCTCGGAAAATGGTCTTTGTATATAGGAGACGTTCCTAGATTTGGTAAATATCCTAAGTTTTCAATACTGCATGAGGATCGCTCCTATATTTGTATATAGAAGACATTTTTAGAGAATTCTCTCCATGTTAAAAAATTGACTCTCAAAAGTTAGCCTTAAACTCGCACCAGTACATTTTATCAAGTCTAACGCTCGGGGCGTGTAGGATAGACGTATACGTATTGCGCTTAGGCGGCCTCTTATCGGAGGAAGCAGATAAACCCTCTTTTGCTCGAGCGTGCGCTAACCTCGAGCCTCGTCAGCGACGCTGTACTCGAAGAACGAGGGAATAAAAAAAAAAAAAAAAAGAAAAAAAAGAACGATCGTCATCGAGAACGACTGTGTTTCGTGCTCGTAAAACAAGCAGCGGCCACGAATTGGTTTCGTTGCGGTGAAAATTGAACATTGCTATTTATTCTCGAAATTACAATTTGTCCTACAGCTCTATGAATCAGCGTAACAATTAAATATCGTAAATAACTTTGCCATTATCTCAACCGCACTCTGATAACAAAAACGTTTCTCACCTCCCTCTAACTTGACTCACTGACAAATTTAGAATAGTGGACTACTCATTGTCCTCGTTGCAAATCCGAGCTGGACTTATCGAGATTTCGTTTAGTCAGTGATTTTCAAAGAGAAAGTTAATTTGGACTGTGCAAATAACATAAAATGTGGCGTTTGGCTGAAAATGCGTTTATCAGTTCAATAAATATAAATAAATAAAAATAAATATTATAATACAATTGATACATTTTTTTTCTCGATGGACTGAAAATAGAGTCTGCGCAACAAAAAAATCTTATACAAAGACCTTGGGATGGTTAATAAAGTTACTCGATCGAGTTGCTAGATGTTATAGTTAAAAATCACAGAAAAAAATAATTCAGGACAACTGACTAAAATCCTTGAATTGAACTCCATTTCTCAAGCCTTGAAAGCGTTCCTGGTAAATGATACCATAGCAGGCGTTGGAGGACCAGTTTGCTCCCTGACGCTTTTTTTCCTCACGACAACTGGTAATTCGTGTCTTATTTTTGCTACTGGTTTTATATATACCTGTAGTATACGAAGGCGAGGCATTCCCTCCCTGCACGTGGAAGGAGAGAGAACGAGAGAACGAGAGAGCGGCTCGCCGCATTGGCTTTCGCGCGTTTCAACTGTTATCGGTACCGATATGCGTAAGCTCCGAGTAGCTTGTGCGGGTGGGGCAAAATGGCCTCGCTCTGAGATATAATCAGATTCTCAAAACGTCAATTTTGAGCCTTGATGGTGATGGTCTATACTCTTCGAAACACCGTTCAGATAAAGTATCCATTTTGCTTCTTCATAGAATTTTCCACATTTTAAGAATTCATCTTTCGACTAGAAAATAATTACAATACAGCCCGTAAATCATGGACCTTTCGGAATACAAATTTATTATTTTTCACTGCAATTGGAAAAGTCCATTTGGCCCCATATTTTTATTTTGCCCGGTCGCGTCAAATGAGTAGCAGATTTATTTTCTATCTTGAAAAACGGTAAAATATGTGGGTGTCGGGACGAGTGAGGTAAAGCGATCGCCTGAGACAAAATGGGCTTGCCTCCAAATATAATGAAACTCTACCCTTCCAAATACCGCTGAGCCAAAGTGGTCCATTTTGTCCCATATCGCGTTTCACATTTTAAGAATTCATCTTTCATGTGAAAAATTATGAAAATGCCTGTCACTCATGAATCGTCCAGAATTCACATTCTTCGAACTTTTGATACAATTGCAGGGAAGTCTATGTTGCCCCATGCTTTTTTAAAACTTAATTCCAGACCCTCTAAATCAGTGTAATAGACTCATTTTGAGTCTTAAAAAAAAAAAAAAAAAAAAAATAGTGTTTAAATCGATGAACTACTTGGATCGCTTAGCTGGTCCATTTTGCCTCACTCTCCCCCTATCGCATCGGTGAATGTGCGCGCGTATGCATGCATGTAGGTATACGAGTGACGAGCGGTTTTTTTTTTTTTTTTTTTTTTTTTTTTTTTTCAAGCCACGAACGATCGGTCATTCGTTGCGAGGCTCGCGCTTTGCCTTGACTCGTATTCGTATCGAAACATCATGCTGTTCGATAATGCCGGCCGGCGTCGAGTCCGATGGTGGCTCCCGGTGTACAATGCGCCGGTAATTTTCACCGGTGTACCTGTACGCGGCTTCGCGATCCGTTATGGTCGTCCGCGCCAATAGGATTTTATATTCGCGACGCAATTTCGCATTTAGTCGTCTCGGTTCTACGTTACGTGCACAGGAAAACCTTGCCGATATCTCACGTAGGTTACTCTGAGGTCGTGTGTAGTCGCGGTTTGTCACGATATGCAGACATGCACACATGTATGATGTATTTGTCATTATTTTTTTTCGGCTCTTTTCACCACACAAGACAAGTAACGTATATACGAAGTCTTGTATTGTTATTTCTACCAGCTAGCGTTTAGTGATACGTTATCAGTATTTCTGTCCCTGTTAATTCGCTCCTCGACATTTCTTTTACTTATCCTATTTTTTTAATTTGGAACGAGGCTCATATTCGATTTTTTTTCCCTGTAAATAGCTATATTTTAAACCGGTCAAAGACACCTTTGGACCTTCGTAGTCTAACCTCTCGAGAATCCCTGTGGCCACGCTGAATCGAAAAAGGAAATTAAAAAAGTGTCGAGAAACTTAATTTAGAAAAAAATGTCGAGAAATGTTAAAAAAAAAAAAATGTGTTTAATGGAGAGTCATCGGACCCGCCATTACAACGGAGGGTTATATATTTCCGGTGTGTGTACTTTTTTTTAAGCGGCATGATTATGTAACAAGGGCAGCATTCTCGTAGAAATGAATGTTCGTCGAAAGGTCCAGAAAGCGATGGTTGGAAGTCTCCCCGCGTCATAGCAACTTGTGGCCTACGTCGCCTTGGTGATGGTGAAAAACTCGATCGATCGCCGGTTGCTTTCCATTCACGGTCGTCGTTTCGAGGCGGTAAACGCAACAGCCGAATCGACCATCTAAAAGCTATCGGCAAAGCACGCTTCTGTAAATGTTACGAGCATGATGAATTAGCTTTTCACAGGATATTGATGATTCTGCTCATTTCAACGTCCACGCTTGTAAAATCGAATGACTTTCGGTATTCCCCGCTCGTCCGATAATTTCATGTAGATCGAATCATGATAACGCACTTTATAAACGACCTTTTCAAAGTATTTTTCAACAAAGGAACTTTTAAAAAATTCAACTACCCTTCGCGACAGAAACCATCGAAAGAACGATTTTTTTTCAACCACCTTTACTACAGGTTCTAAATAACAGGTCCCTGAACTTTTTTACGAGCAGGTGAAATACCGCGGTCGGTAATGAAAACTGTAATTGATTTTTTTTTTTTTTTTTTATGCTGTTGACCATCTACGACAAAAGCAAATTCTTGCATGAATCTAAATTGATATCCTTTTCATATAAGAATTTTTGTTTCGTTGACGGTAATCTGAATTTGCCAGTTATTAGTATCGCCCGTGGGAAAAACAATATCTTCAGAATAATAGTCGATAAGAAAAAAAAAAAAAAAAAAAAAAAAAATTAACACCCATGTATTAAATTCTTTTTCGTAAAGTGAAGGCTAATAAATTCACGCAAATTTTTCATTTTTAGTATTTCATGTCGGGTCTCGATGTCACCGATGATTAACACTATTTTTTTTTAACAATCACTGTAATAAAATGACGAAACGATCTTCTTGAATTAGACATGCCTGAAAGTTGAATAATCGTAAAAAAAATGAAGTACGTAACACGCCTCTATTCTGGCGCTCCAGTGTTGATAAAGCCGCTGTAATTTTTTATAGCCGTATAGCGTATTATTACACAACTATATTCACGTGTCGCGTCACTCACTCGTATTATTGGGCTCGAATTAAAGCACGACATATTTGTTTGAAGATCCCTGCCCTTGTTTTTTTTTTTTTTTTTTTATTTTTCGTCTGTTTGCTCGCCGTCTACCCCTCGGCGAAGGAACAACATGTACTCGGAGCTCGCATGGGACTTGTTGATTCTCAGCGCTGGCGTCGTCGGCAAGGTCGTGAGCGACGGAAATTATCGCTGCTCGCGTGCTCGCATGTATTTGTGCTACGGAATAAGAAAAGTTAAAAAAAAGACGAAGCCAACGTTATGCGCATACATTAAAGAGCATCGAAAATACCCACATACATGTATAACGTAGTTCGCGAAAAACCAGTCCGCTTCATCAAACTTCGTCACGCGTGTGTATGCGTGTTTGAACAGTTTGAGCCTCGCGTACGAAGTGGCCAGGATCAGCAAACTCCAACGAGAGAAGCGAAATTGCTCGTATCGTCGAGTCAACGAATTTCATTATATTACGAGCTGACTAAACACCGCGTTCGATCTTTTTTCCTTCCTCGTTCCATCGACACGGCAGACGGAGCATTATTTTTTCTTCGTCACACTGATCGATTCATCAGCATGAAAAAAAAAAAGAATAACATAAATTCTTCGATATCCCTCACAGCCTACGTTAAACTAATGACCTGATAATCAATTAATGAAATGACGAAGGACCTTCCTTAGCTTTTCAGACAAAGTTTCTCGTAATTCCCATATCTTTCTTTCTCCAACATCAAAGATTATTTTTTTTCTAGCCGCCTCTCACTCTCTCTCTCTCTCTCTCTCTCTCTCTCTCTCTCTCGCTCATGACGGGGTGTCCCCGGATACTCGGGTTTCTCAGGTTTCACCGCCGAGCCGCCGAGGTATCTTGCTCGTAGGTAGGGAGCGAGATGGTAAAAGAACGGGAAGGACACGACGAAAGTCGACACGCCGCGTTAAGCCGCCTCATTTTTTTTTCTCCCCCTCCAAAAGCGTATCTCCTCCGATTCTCTGATTCTGAATGGGTATAGGGTACGGATAGACACGCTGTGACGTTATCGATGCGGGTATAGAGCTAGACGAGGGACTGAAGAAAGGAAGAAAAAATAAACAGGGATTTAAAGAAAAAAGAATAAAAGAGAAAGAGCCGGGTTAGCTATAGCATGACGGTTGGCTCGAGAGCTCAGAGCGACGGGAGAGTTCGGCTGTTCGGCCGGGAGGAGGCGCCCGCTCTGCCTGCACAGCGATGGGACTCGGTTGCCTCGGATGATACTCGCCGTGAGCTCGAGCGTGCGCGAGCGAGGACGTTCACCTTTTTTCGTGACTTCGGTTGAGCCTTCCGTAGCTCTCTGGAACCGGTAACGAACGTTACCATCTCCTTCTCCTCCGTACTTACGCTATAACCGAGCTCGCGCCATCACGAATACGAGAGTCACTCGGTGCGCTCTCGCTCGCCGGCAGATACCCCGTGCAGACGTTTCTATACGTTATAGAGGCTAAAGGTGGCATAGAAGCTTAGAGAGCAACATTGGAAGTGGTAATATAACGTTTCGCTGGCATCTCTTTCACCGCTTGTGCACACATACACAAATGCATATGGCGTAACCCCGTGGGGAAACTTGATTCCAATCGAGTACTGAAATATATCCTGGGAAAAGTCGGTCAATATTGAGTCGTCACGGAATCGTAAATTTATTCGTTTGCCTCAAAAAAAAAAGAAAAAAAAGAAAAAAAAGGAGTAAATAAATTTTAAAAAACGCGAATTAAATTTGCACATGATTTGTGCAAAATAGTGTTTCCTCATTGAAGAAACTCAACGATGTGTAATCACAATGCACAAAGTTTTATTATTATTTCAGTATCACGTCCTCTATGAGGAAGTACGAGACGGAGAGAGCGTAGCGCAAGAAGACGAAGAAACACGATTGTCAGGTGCATCGGACGAGCTCGAGAGCGCCTCGAACGGGATATTCCGACTCCCGGAGACATTCCAATGTATTCACTTAACATCGTTCGAATAAATTTTATTTCGACGTTCGAGCGTCATTGCCCGTGGCGCGTGACGTCGCGCGAAATCGTTTGGAAGAAATTCGCTGTGGAAAAAAACAAAAAAAAAAAAACAAAAAAAATGTCGAGTCCGCTAAATAACTGTCGACGAAATTGCTGAGCAGCGACACCCGAGGCGTGTTCGAGAATCATGGCTGAAGCTTTCCGTCCGCGCTGGAGAGTCTTCTCGGTTAATGCCTCTAATGCCAATAATAAAATAGTAATCATCTTCTCCTGGCGTTCAACCGCGAAGTCAATCAAAATTCCGACTTGCGGGAAAGGCCGAATGATTGTTTGTGCGAGTCTGTTCTTCGACGCGACGCAAATGTAAATACCGAATAACGTTGAGAGCTCGTAAAAAAAAGTGTTTTTTTTTTACGTTCAACACACGCGACGTTTGAGCTCGAGCATTTTTTATGGCTCCTGCCTTATGCGCGTTTCGACGAAGACCCCTCAAAATCGTAAATCCGTCTCGACAAAGTGATAAGATATTTATGACAAATAAAAATCTGTTTTTCGCGTTGCCGTGCAATAGGGAAAGCAGAATAACGGTTGAAATGTAAGAGAATTAAAAAAAAACCCGAGATTGGATGCTATACGAAGAGATGCAGAAAGAAAGTAATAGGCAGAAGAAGTGAAGATGTGGAAGAGGAAGAATACGACGAAGGAGACGGGATGCTCTCCTGTGTAGCAGTGACCGCATAGCCAAGCGGTCAGGTAGCACGAAGGGAAGTTGCGGAGGCTCTGACCTTGGAGACTGCGAGTTCCGCATTGCTGGAGCGTGGCATGGCCTCCGTGACGTTTCGATGCGAGCAGGGAAGTGCCCACGATAGCGGTATTATCGCTTACACGCTATATTACCAACCACTATGTATCTCCTATTCGCAACCTATTTTCTATACCTTTTACCGTCGTACAGTGACACTTGTCGCAATTTCAACGGTCTCGTGTTTAGTAATTATTTTATTTTGTTGCCCATTAGCAGTTGTAATTCGTAGGTCCTAAAATGACCCGCTCAGACATTCCGGAGTGGCAATCATATAGAGAGCCGAAAAAGACAGGGATACAAATAAACAAATCATGTAGCTGAGTGTTTCAAGTTTCTTTCGGTAGTACTAACGAAAAAATCATTTGTTAATCCTTTTTAATAGGTATGCATTTTTTCAGAATTTTGTCTAATTTTTGAAAATGACGTTTTTTTATTAACTGAAAACGCAATTTTCAAAAATTACGCGAAATTCTCAAAAAATTCATACGGATTCGGAAAAATTAACAAATCGTTTTCATTAAAAAAAAGTCCGGTTGCCGGGTGATTTGTTGGGAATTTTTGATTTCGTTAATTTTTTTATAACATTTTCGAATTATTATTATGCAAAATCAATAATTTCAGTACCTTTCATATGGTTGATTTTTTTTCAGATTTTGATCTCATCGAGAAGTGTTAGCAATTTCTCTCTCAATTCTCTCTGAACTCACGTGGACTCAGGCTGTCCGCAAATACTGAAATGAGACATTGTGATATTAAATATTAAATATTAAATATTAAATATTAAATATTAAATATTAAATATTAAATATTAAATATTAAATATTAAATATTAAATATTAAATATTAAATATTAAATATTAAATATTAAATATTAAATATTATTCAGAATTATTCTGAATTATTTAAACATTCACGTACTCTTAGTCGTACAGATATGTACGATGAAATAGTGTTAGTGGTAGCAGACTTGCTACACGCCGCCACTCTGTTGCGGTGCCGCGACGTGAAAGAAACTGCAACCGGGCAGCTCAAAGACCCCGGCAGCCTTCGACTTGACCGAGGCTCACAAGGGGGCCAAAAACTCTATGCCTATTCGCTCTGCCTACTGCCCGTATGGCTTCGCCCGGGGATTATCCTATGAAAACTCAAAATGTCCTAACGATAATTCTATACTCTTACAACCCAGATATTCGAAGTAAGAGCAGGCTGCACCGTTCGGTCCTTGACTCGTCGGTGAATGCTCACACGATCGCGTCAACGATCTTGTACTGCACATGTGTAATAGCTCCGGCGCGTCTGGTTTATCAATAGACTCGCGCTCTCCCTGCCGCCCCCCCCCCCCCCCTCCGCGCCGCTCCCCACTTCGCGCTGTCGGTAGCAGCGACGAGACAGACACAGAGGGTGATCCCAATTTGGCTGAAACGAAAGGTTGATGATCTGGCTACCTTGGCTCGGAAAACATATCGCCTTGATGGCTCGCTCGTATCCTGCGCGACAGGTTCTACACTATCCACACAGTTTTAACTTTAACCCCTCGCTTGGCGGGTGAAAGCTGTGTCAATTATCCAAAAGCGTACAACTTTTTAAAAAATGTATAATACAAAGATTTTCATCAAATTTATTATGGAATTAAGCGAATTAATAATTAACTTTTGTCTGAATTTAAATTGTGTTTTTTTGTTTGTTTTTCAGGCACTTGGTCAAGATGTCCTGATGGCAACGAGGGAAGAAGAATGGGGAAACGTCCTGTGTCTCCGGGAGAAGGGTACCTCAATCGGAGTAGTACTTCGTGATCGTTTGATGACCGACGCCGCCCTCGGTGGACCGAGGCCGATAAAATCCGAGCACAGTTACAGCCTTCTCGCCTGCAGTCCACCGGCGAGTCCAGCCACTCCAGGCGCTGATCCCCACACTCCGAACACCGAGTCCACCGAGGGATTGACCGGTACCACGTGCGCTTCCGGTTCCATAAACGTTACCGGTAACTCCGTCGAGAATCACAAGAATCTCGGGCTTCGCAGTCGGATCGACGGTGAGTTCGACGATTCAAGTGCGCACGTCGAAGCGGTGGCGGTAAAATGAGCAGCGGAGTCCTCCGCCATATGGACCCGTACCCTCCGTTTTAGATGCACTTTTTTCATGTCCAGCCGGAAACTGGGAAAAATAGCCCTCTGCCCTACATTATATACTTTCATAGTGAGCAAAACACAATACAAGAAAATTGAATTATAAGTTGAGTAAATAATCGTATGATGCACAGACTATATGGGATGAGTTCCCTTGATAAATTCCAGTGGAATTCCAAGTGCCTGAATTCTCTCATTGATCAACAGCATGCGCCGTACTACTCCTTTTATTTATTTATTTTTATTGCCGACAGCACTCCTCGTGTGAATCACGAAATACTTTGTGCGGATTACCGATACAGATAAACTCTCCGGATGAGATCAAACGTCAGTTATTCGAAACTCCGACCTCGACCCCGAGATAGTTGACACGCGCCGACCGACTCCGGAAATCAAACTGCATATAGATTAGTTGTGATCTGAGGCTCAAGCTCAGACTCCTTCGGATCATACTCAATGTTACATTGTTAATTTTGTTAATCCACAGACATGGAGGAAGAGTGCTATCCGGCAATTTCGATGGACACAGCTTCCGGACGAGGTGGATCGTCGCCAACTCCCGCTCAGTCTTCCCCGTGTCCTGTCGGTCTCACTATCGTACCAACGAGACAGTCGTTGCCCGAGAGGAACGACGGCGTGGAAATCAAGGGGGAACCCTTGAGCGCACCGAACAGTCCCGGCGATACTTCTGTACCTTGCCAGCTTGTCGACGATAAAACTATTATAACAATGGTAGCTCCGCATAGGCTGCATTTTACGAGAAATCATCTCGCTCATCCGACAGCGAGCGACAGCGAGGAAGATGATGAAGAATATTATCAGGTAACTTAATTTTATTATCTGCGGGAAAAACAGCCACTTCACACCGCACACATATAAAACAAAGCTTTCCCTATGAGAAAGACTAATGATAAATAAAAAAAATACTTGCTGCCTTTATTGTGATGAAAAATTAAAAATATATTGTAATCAGCTATAAGAGATTTGCAATGAATTATTAGCGTGAAAATGCGGAAAGATTCGAGAGATATTGTCGATCGCTGATCTTATCCACCTCTGGGTTTATTTAGTTACTTAATTACTTATTTATTTATTTATAAATAAATAAATTATTTATTTATTTATTCATTTAACAGGACATGGAACTTGAAGATTTCGATATAAAGTGCGAAGGAAGCGAGGCGAGCGTTCACGGTTCTCGACAAGGATTGCCGCCAACACCTCCGAGTAGTGCGAGTTCGGACAGCGAAGGTACCGCGTCCGCTTCCTGTTCGCCGGAGCGCAGGGACTCTCAGAGTTCATCCGGCCACGTACAAAATCTCCGGGGTTTGCTCGGTCCGAGGCTCTATGTAACGAACGGAAGTCACACGCACACCACGCGGCAACCAATACACACCTCCCTCATTTCTTGCCAACCGGTAAGATAAGAATAAAAAATTAGTCGTACACTTCGGTGAGATTTTCCATTTCAGATTTTTCGACGGTATTACTACAGATCTTTTTGTTGTTGTATCGTTTGTAGAAAGGATCGACGGGGATTCTCACGCTTACCGACGAGGAAAAGAGAACACTCATAGCCGAAGGATATCCCGTACCAACTAAATTACCTCTTACCAAACAAGAAGAGAAGTCGTTGAAGAAAGTTCGAAGGAAAATAAAGAATAAGGTAGACAGAACCGGCGAAAATTACCTACAATCAGAAAACTGTAACTCGAGTTATGTTATAAAAGAAAAGAATGTGCGACAATGAGAATAAATATAATTTTTTTAAAACCAATATACGAACTGACAAATCTTTTCACTCATTTTACAGATATCAGCCCAGGAATCTCGGCGAAAGAAGAAAGAGTACATGGACGGTCTCGAGAGAAGAGTGACAATGTTGACAAACGAGAATACTTCATACAGAGATCGTCTGACGAGCCTCGAAGACGCCAATCGTGACTTAATGAAAGAGCTTCAACGTCTGCAGCATCTCGTTGAAATACAGTCTTCCTAATTTAAACAATAAGAATTAATCGAATCATTCGCGTTGCCAAAGGAATCGAGTACGCGCCTTTTGCGAATAACATAACTCAACGCTCGAGTCGATTAGAGGAATCGCCGTCGACGTTGTTCGTCTCGGTCAACGATTGTTCTCGCCGTTGGAAAGTCACCGGAGAGCGGTGACAGCGCTGATAGCCTCTCGTCCGCGCGTACTTCCTCGCTCCCGTTTCACGGTCCCACTTCGATGATTGTGGAAAGCTGTCGCGGCAAATTATTCCGTTATTTGTGACAAGTGATCCGATACTTCAACCGGCCGTCTAGTTTTATGCACATCGGGCTCGTGGCGTGTATTCCCTTAATTAAATTTATTAACAAGATTTCTACAAAAAGAAAAATCGCCTGCACGACGTCTCGTCAAATATTTTCATATCGCCTTTGAGTTATCGTCTCGTGTAAACACAGACTGGTGTGAAAATAATTATTCTATCGAATGAGTTATATTTCCGTGTGATGTTGTTACCCTCGAGGAAAAGATGCTTTGATGCCTTTTTCTCCCCGATTAGTCGGGAGAGCTTCGTAAAATTCCGAGCTTTGTCCTAACGCGGCGATTAGTATAAACTGAATATGTTCGAACATCGCTGAGCATTCTGTACACATAGCCCGAACACCTCCTTCGAAGATAAATATTCGTAGAGAGCAAAGCGCTATACTTACTTTGAGACGCGCGATTTCACTCGTGTTCGTCAATTCGTCCAAATGGCTGATGTTAATTTCCGCCTAAAGATATATATATATATATACAAAAGATATTTTCCGAGATAAAAAAAAAATTTAAATATATTGGATCGTTGATCTAGCACTGCAAGGACGCAACCACGTGTGCTTATGCAGCACCGAAGTGCCCTGCAGCGTTAAGCCGTCGATACTATTACTGTTAGGTACGTATTGTATTATGTGTAGAGAAATTGTACAAAGTTTTAACGTTAAGGCGTGTCATCGAAACGTGTCCATTAGAATGCAGTTAATATTCCATTATAGTATCATATAAAAAATTATATATATTTCAGAAGATATATAGGATATATTATATAGCACATATATATATATATAACATAGTAATTTTATCCTCGTGATTTTCGTAAACGAGTCAATGTGTTTTTTTCCTTAGTAGAAAATAGCTTATCCGTGAGAAAGCTAGAGAGTTTATCATCCGTAATATTTTATCTCCTCGAGTGGGCGATGAGTGTGATAGGTTTAGTTTGTATGTCTCGTTCAGCGATCGAGAAGCGAAAAAGTAACGTAATTATCCGTCCACGAGAGTGGTCGGGTTTCGCGTTATTATTTTATTTGTTCTTTTTTTTCATTCTTTTTCCTTATTACAATATCACGTTACGCTCCGGGCGTGCGCGGTAGGTGCGGGAAATCGTGCAATTTGTCGGGCGTTGTTCCGTCTCTCGTCGTGGATTATATTTTTTGTTCTTCCGGTAAACGATATTCTGACAACGCCGGACTTAAAAAATTTTATCACGGGTGCTCCGTTTGTCGAGAGCAGGTGATTGAGCAATTTTTGTTGTGTTACTTTTTAATTCTTATATCTCTACATTCTTATAGAGATAGTTGACGAGTTCGAGGATTACAAATTTCCGAGCTCTAATCAAACGTTGAGGGTCCAAGAATCGTTAATCCAAATGAAAAGAATATATAGATTATATTAATAGTAACAAATAGTGTAGACATATTATTATATAGACGAAAAAAAATGTAACGTCTTTCGTCAGATCTAAGGGACACTCGCGTCTTGGAACGTTGCCAAATACACACGGGAATCACGTGACTTGTGCGTCAAGATGCTCCTCCACTTTGTGTCTGCGCCGATCCGAAAACTTGAAATACCCGACCGCTGGGAAGAAAAAAAATGTATTCGTTGCGCAGTCAATATATAAGTTAAAACGTGATAGCCAACCGGGAGTCAGTATCTTCCATTCCGACAGCGCTAAGTGAATTTTCGTACCGTTGATCTATAATCAATTTATATAATAATTCGACTTGCGTTCGGCGATATACACAAATAAAATTTTCTAATGATATTTTATGAGTCAAGTTTTACAGATTCTAGTGTAAACTAGTAGAAATTTATATAGCATATAAATCATCGAGTTCAAGAAGTGGATTACTTGGATAAATTATTTTGCATCTCCTCGTCGAGATAAATACCGCAGAACTAGCTTGTTGATCGTCAACGTGCCACGGCTGTAGTTTCTTGTAACGTAACGATGGCGTTTAACAACTTTCGAAATTGTACATAATAGACGCGAGAGATGAATGAAAAGAATCTATGTATACGAATTGAAACATACTGTGTATTATCGACGAAATATTGAACTTTCGAAGGACGACGTACAAATTGATGTTCGACGCCGACGATGTTCGCCGGAGAACGAGCCACGTTTGTCACGTGCGTCGTTGCATGGGTGTTGTACGACAATAATGAATAAACACGTGTGACCTAATACTCTCGTCATCCGTTTATTCTTCCTCTCTATATAACAGAGCCGTTTTCCAACGCTGTGCGTCTGTGCGTCTGTGCGTCTGTGCGTCTGTGCGTCTGTGCGTCTGTGCGTCTGTGCGTCTGTGCGTCTGTGCGTCTGTGCGTCTGTGCGTCTGTGCGTCTGTGCGTCTGTGCGTCTGTGCGTCTGTGCGTCTGTGCGTCTGTGCGTCTGTGCGTCTGTGCGTCTGTGCGTCTGTGCGTCTGTGCGTCTGTGCGTCTGTGCGTCTGTGCGTCTGTGCGTCTGTGCGTCTGTGCGTCTGTGCGTCTGTGCGTCTGTGCGTCTGTGCGTCTGTGCGTCTGTGCGTCTGTGCGTCTGTGCGTCTGTGCGTCTGTGCGTCTGTGCGTCTGTGCGTCTGTGCGTCTGTGCGTCTGTGCGTCTGTGCGTCTGTGCGTCTGTGCGTCTGTGCGTCTGTGCGTCTGTGCGTCTGTGCGTCTGTGCGTCTGTGCGTCTGTGCGTCTGTGCGTCTGTGCGTCTGTGCGTCTGTGCGTCTGTGCGTCTGTGCGTCTGTGCGTCTGTGCGTCTGTGCGTCTGTGCGTCTGTGCGTCTGTGCGTCTGTGCGTCTGTGCGTCTGTGCGTCTGTGCGTCTGTGCGTCTGTGCGTCTGTGCGTCTGTGCGTCTGTGCGTCTGTGCGTCTGTGCG
Organism: Ichneumon xanthorius; assembly: GCA_917499995.1. Classification (NCBI taxonomy): domain Eukaryota; kingdom Metazoa; phylum Arthropoda; class Insecta; order Hymenoptera; family Ichneumonidae; genus Ichneumon; species Ichneumon xanthorius. The sequence goes on from CAKJTD010000005.1 coordinate 473,993, forward strand.
TCTGTGCGTCTGTGCGTCTGTGCGTCTGTGCGTCTGTGCGTCTGTGCGTCTGTGCGTCTGTGCGTCTGTGCGTCTGTGCGTCTGTGCGTCTGTGCGTCTGTGCGTCTGTGCGTCTGTGCGTCTGTGCGTCTGTGCGTCTGTGCGTCTGTGCGTCTGTGCGTCTGTGCGTCTGTGCGTCTGTGCGTCTGTGCGTCTGTGCGTCTGTGCGTCTGTGCGTCTGTGCGTCTGTGCGTCTGTGCGTCTGTGCGTCTGTGCGTCTGTGCGTCTGTGCGTCTGTGCGTCTGTGCGTCTGTGCGTCTGTGCGTCTGTGCGTCTGTGCGTCTGTGCGTCTGTGCGTCTGTGCGTCTGTGCGTCTGTGCGTCTGTGCGTCTGTGCGTCTGTGCGTCTGTGCGTCTGTGCGTCTGTGCGTCTGTGCGTCTGTGCGTCTGTGCGTCTGTGCGTCTGTGCGTCTGTGCGTCTGTGCGTCTGTGCGTCTGTGCGTCTGTGCGTCTGTGCGTCTGTGCGTCTGTGCGTCTGTGCGTCTGTGCGTCTGTGCGTCTGTGCGTCTGTGCGTCTGTGCGTCTGTGCGTCTGTGCGTCTGTGCGTCTGTGCGTCTGTGCGTCTGTGCGTCTGTGCGTCTGTGCGTCTGTGCGTCTGTGCGTCTGTGCGTCTGTGCGTCTGTGCGTCTGTGCGTCTGTGCGTCTGTGCGTCTGTGCGTCTGTGCGTCTGTGCGTCTGTGCGTCTGTGCGTCTGTGCGTCTGTGCGTCTGTGCGTCTGTGCGTCTGTGCGTCTGTGCGTCTGTGCGTCTGTGCGTCTGTGCGTCTGTGCGTCTGTGCGTCTGTGCGTCTGTGCGTCTGTGCGTCTGTGCGTCTGTGCGTCTGTGCGTCTGTGCGTCTGTGCGTCTGTGCGTCTGTGCGTCTGTGCGCCTGATGACCCTGAAGATATCTACGTCTGACAAAATTTCATCTTTGGCACGCCATAACTCCCGTATTTTTCAATGGTACAGACTTTTCTCTGGGCTCATTTTCTTCGTTATGAAATTCTCTAGGTGAGCTTTTTTTTATTTTTTCTGAGGCAGTGGATTGAAAACAAATCTTTGGCACGCCGTAACTCCCGTATTTTTCATCGTACAGACTTTTCTCTGGGCTCATTTTCTTCGTTATGAAATTCTCTAGGTGAGCTTATTTTTATTTTTTTTTAATTTTTTTTTTTCTGAGGCAGTGGATTGACAACAAATCTTTGGCACGCCGTAACTCCCGTATTTTTCATCGTACAGACTTTTCTCTGGGCTCATTTTCTTCGTTATGAAATTCTCTAGGTGAGCTTTTTTTTATTTTTTTTTATTTTTTTTTCTGAGGCAGTGGATTGACAACAAATCTTTGGCACGCCGTAACTCCCGTATTTTTTATCGTACAGACTTATTTCTCTGGACTCATTTTCTTCGTTATGAAATTCTCTAGGTGAGCTTTTTTTTATTTTTTTATTTTCCCCGAAGGGATGGGCGCCAGGTACGTCGAGACACACCGGGAAAGAATATTACAGCACAACAATCCCGACTCACTGCGGCCTTCTCCAGGACCTCTGTCCTGGAGAAGGCCGCAGTGAGTCGGGATTGTTGTGCTGTAATATTCTGGGCTGGGCAAACGATTAAACGTTCGACAGAAATAAATTAAACCAATAAATAAAATAACTCAAACGACACAAAAATACGGGAACCAAATAAACTATTTATTGTAATTCAAAAACAAACTCTAAGGGGGAAAACCGGAGAACCCGGAGTAAAACCCTTGTCCCGTAATTAATCAAATAGCAATATAAAATATAACAATGTTCGATTCGTCCGAACACTCGGTTGTTTATACCTATAAAATAAAAAATAAATCAGAATACAATTGAACAGATTATAAACACCAAATTATTTGTTGGTTATAACATTGTTATAAGCATGTTATGTACCTGTTACGAACCCCGTTTTTGTAACTGTAACGCTACCACACTTTGTAACATTAACATTCCCGGCAGATTAGTAATGGTCATACATATTGTTATACACATGTTATATAACGATGAAAAATACGGGAGTTACGGCGTGCCAAAGATTTGGTTTCAATCCACTGCCTCAAAAAAAAAATTTTTTTTTTAAATAAAAAAAACCTCACTTAGAGAATTTCATAACGAAGAAAATGAGTCCAGACAAATAAGTCTGTACGATAAAAAATACGGGAGTTACAGCGTGTCAAAGATTTGTTTTCAATCCACTGCCTCAGAAAAAAAAATAAAAAAAAAATAAAAAAAAGCTCACCCAGAGAATTTCATAACGAAGAAAATGAGTCCAGACAAATAAGTCTGTACGATAAAAAATACGGGAGTTACAGCGTGTCAAAGATTTGTTTTCAATCCACTGCCTCAGAAAAAAAAAAATTAAAAAAAATAAAAAAAAAGCTCACCCAGAGAATTTCATAACGAAGAAAATGAGTCCAGACAAATAAGTCTGTACGATAAAAAATACGGGAGTTACAGCGTGTCAAAGATTTGTTTTCAATCCACTGCCTCAGAAAAAAAAAAATAAAAAAAAGCTCACCTAGAGAATTTCATAACGAAGAAAATGAGTCCAGAGAAATAAGTCTGTACGATAAAAAATACAGGAGTTACGGCGTGCCAAAGATTTGTTTTCAATCCACTGCCTCAAAAAAAAAAAAAAAGCTCACCTAGAGAATTTCATAACGAAGAAAATGAGCCCAGAGAAAAGTCTGTACGATGAAAAATACGGGAGTTAAGGCGTGCCAAAGATTTGTTTTCAATCCACTGCCTCCAAAAAAAAAAAAATAAAAAAAATAAATAAAAAAAGCTCACCTAGAGAATTTCATAATGAAGAAAATGAGCCCAGAGAAAAGTCTGTACGATGAAAAATACGGGAGTTACGGCGTGCCAAAGATTTGTTTTCAATCCACTGCCTCAGAAAAAATAAAATAAAAAAAGCTCACCTAGAGAATTTCATAACGAAGAAAATGAGCCCAGAGAAAAATCTGTACGATGAAAAATACGGGAGTTATGGCGTGCCAAAGATGAAATTTTGTCAGACGTAGATATCTTCAGGGTCATTGCGCCTGTGCGTCTGTGCGTCTGTGCGTCTGTGCGCCTGTGCGCCTGTGCGCCTGTGCGTACGTTTGTTTATTATTCCAACGAAAGCCTCGAGGGCAGTCCCGATACAGCCCGATAATATACTTCATCACGGACATATGCCCTACGGCATTGTGACCCTCGATGCTTCCGTGTAATTATTTGACAATCCTTTCGGGACCGTCAATTACATTATGAACGATGTCGATGAGTTGAGAATTAATGCATCACGGTTCATTCTAGAGATATATGCGGCAAGTTTTTTTAGCATCGAATCCGACACGCGATGATTGCGGAAGTTTCGCGGGGAGTGGAAGTATTGATTAATTTCTGGGGTATCAAGGTTTTATAGTCAAATGGGGAAGAAGCCACTTATATATATTATATTATTGGCCACATTTCTGTACCACTTGAAAGTACTCTGGATTTTTTTCAAATTTTGCGTCCTCATGGAGGAACATTGTTTTGGTGACAAACAAAAACATGTCGAAAATGTGTTCACAATGTCCGAAAACATTGATACAAAAACTTTATTTAGACAAATTGTCCGGATGTGCGCTGTGACGTATTTCTCGGGAACTGAGTGCGGGAGCAGGGAAAATCGGGAAAGAAATCGGAAACTCGGGAACATCACCTCAGGCCGGCATTCGCCAGCCGGTAGGGAGCCAGTGAATTTTTGTATCGCCGGAATTACTAAACCGCTCTAAAAGGGACAAAACACAAACGAAAAACGATACGAATTGTATCGAACGAGAGCGAATGCCGAATGCACTTACGCTGCGAAAAAATTACATAGTAAAAGCAACTATATTGACTTTTTACCATAAAAAATAGTTCCCGAGGGGAAAGTGTTCATTTTATAATTACGACAATGACAAAAAATCGTGGATGCAACCATAATTATAGTTTAACCAATTGATTATAGATTATCGGAAACTATAGATATAGACGTTCCCCCTCGGAACGATTCGTTGTAGTAGGAGCCCTTTTTCTCAGTGTACGAGGGCGGACGGTAGCGGTATGCACGTGTTGCTCAGGATGTGGGTTATGGTAGAAGGGCCGGGTGTACGTGGCTGGTAACATAAGTTAAACTCAATCGAAAGCAAAACAAGATCCCTGAAGCGCGAGAACGTGATAACATTAATTATTATCGTCGAACGTCGCGGGAGCACGCGGGAACTAACCGAAAACTGGGACGTCATCTCAAAACGGCACCGATGCACGCGAACGGAGCGAGCGCGGCGACGACAGCGAGAGCGGAATTATCGCGGGACAGGGATCAATCTTTATCTCTAAAGCTCAGCCGAAATCAAATCTAAAACTCAGTCCATAAAGATCGGAATATTTTTCACGTGAACACAGCTCGAAGGGACGCAAAGCAATCACCACCACATAGGTGTCGAACGAGGGAGGGTACTATAAGCGCGCGAAGCTACAACAAGCGCGCCGAGAACAGAAAAACGAAAACGAAAAACGAACACTTTCCCAGAAAAGGCCAAGTTTCCAAAGGTATGCGCTAAAGTTCGCAACGTTGCAGCAACGAAATGACCTCAACTGTCAATGTTACGAGCTGTAGATAACCTCCATATTGCTTGAAATTTTTATTTGAATGCCTTGATGTTTTTACGAGCCCAATTTGTTCTGATAATTATCCTTAGGCTTCATAAAAAATTCTCACCAATTTTTAAGAGAATCTTTCGTGCGGACAACTTTCTACAGGCTTACAACGGCGAGCTGGAAAATAATTTGACCTTGCGAGGCCCGTAATTTGTTTTTTGGGACAGACTTCCGAGCCCAATTTGTTCTGATAATTATCCTTAGGCTTCATAAAAAATTCTCACCAATTTTTAAGAGAATCTTTCGTGCGGACAACTTTCTACAGGCTTACAACGCCGAGCGGAGAAATAGCTTGACCTTCAGAGGCCCGTAATTTGTTTTTTGGGACAGACTTCCGAGCCCAAGTTGTTCTGATAATTATTCTTAGGCTTTATAAAAAATTCTCACCAAGTTTTAAGAGAATGTTTCGTGCGGACAACTTTCTACATGCTTACAATGGCGAGCTCTAAAATAGTTTGACCTTGAGAGGCCCGTAATTTATTTTTTGGGACAGACTTCCGAGCCCAATTTGTCCTGATAATTTTCGTCAGGCTTCAACGAAAATTCTCACCAAGTTTTAGGAGAATCTTTCGTGTGGACAACTTTCTACAGGCTTACAACGGCGAGCTGGAAAATAGTTTGACCTTGAGGGGCCCGTAATTTATTTTTTGGGACAGACTTCCGAGCCCAATTTGTCCTGATAATTTTGCTCAGGCTTCAACGAAAATGCTCACCAAGTTTTAGGAGAATCTTTCGTGCGGACAACTTTCTACAGGCTTACAACGGCGAGTTTGAAAATAATTTCACCTTGAGAGGCCCGTAATTTGTTTTTTGGGACAGACTTCCGAGCCCAATTTGTTCTGATAATTATCCTTAGGCTTCATAAAAAATTCTCACCAAGTTTTAAGAGAATCTTTCGTGCGGACAACTTTCTACAGGCTTACAACGGCGAGCTGGAAAATAGTTTGACCTTGAGAGTCCCGTAATTTATTTTTTGGGACAGACTGATAATTCTGATAATACTGATAATTTGGGACTTCTTATAATTATCCTTAGGCTTTATAAAAAATTCTCACCAAGTTTTAAGAGAATCTTTCGTGCGGAGAACTTTCCGCGGCCAAACAAGGACGAAGTAAAAAATTGAACGGTCTTGTAAGGTCCATCATTTTTTTTGGGACCGACTTCCGAGTCAAATTTGATTTCACAATTTTCTCTACACTTCATAAAAAAATCTCACTAAGTTTTAAGAGATTCTGTCATGCGGAGACATGATAGAAAATACTTACAAATGTATTCTAAGTACAAATGGGGCTTGGAAGTCTGTCCCAAAAACCAAATTACGGGCCTCTCAAGGTCAAATTATTTTCCAACTCGCCGTTGTAAGCCTGTAGAAAGTTGTCCGCACGAAAGATTCTCCTAAAACTTGGTGAGCATTTTCGTTGAAGCCTGAGGAAAATTATCAGGACAATTGGGCTCGGAAGTCTCTCCCAAAAACCAAATTACGGGCCTCTCTCGAGGTCAAGCTATTTCTCAGCTCGCCGTTGTAAGCCTGTAGAAAGTTGTCCGCACGAAAGATTCTCTTAAAACTTGGTGAGAATTTTTTATGAAGTCTAAGGAAAATTATCAGAATAAATTCGGCTCGTAAAAACATCAAGGCATTCAAATAAAAATTTCATGCAATATGGAGGTTATCTACAGCTCGTAACATTGACAGTTGAGGTCATTTCGTTGCTGCAACGTTCCGAACTTTAGCGGCATGCAATTTCACGCTTATTTCCCAACAAACTATAATTACGATATTCAAAAATAAGACGATTTAATACTCAGAAAAATTCGATATTGAATTTGAGGAATAGAACAAATTTCCGGAAGCCCCCGCATTCCCAAAATTTAGTTCAAAGAACGATCCCATACGCGAAATTCGGATTTCGAAGAGATTCAATGTAGAAGTTCAAAGACTCTGTAAGTCAACTCCCCGAAATGCCAATCTTCCGAAAGTGCACTCTCCGAGTGGTCAAATCTTTGAATGCAGATTTCTCCGAAAAGGCAAATCTCCGAATTTTTGTACACTATACTTGAAAAAGCTTTTCCTACCGTTGTTAACAAACATATACGAAGTCGAGATCGTTTTCGGATTGTTGCTATTCGGATTTTGAACCTTTCCGAGTTTTTCTTTTCACAGTTCTACATTTTCGGGTTTTCACGTTTCCAAGATTTAAGTTTTCGAGTTTCTGATATCTTGTACTTTCGATTTGTTGACTATAAGATCTCTCGTATTTTTAGTCTTTCTGATAATTTATTTCGAAATACTTACATATCGGTTACTCTCTGTTCGGAGTATTAAATCTTCCAACAATTGGCTATTCACCAATAATTAAATCTTCCAATAATTGACCTTTTACGCTGCTGCAACGTATTCGGAGTTTTAAGCTTTTTGATCATTGAAATTGGAATTGTGTCGTCGTAGCTATTATTTATTGGCATTTAACTTTTCAATCGGTTTGTCGCGCTTTCTGGAATTTATTCTTTCATGTTTTTTAAATTCCGGACATTGACTTTTATGTTTTTGAAATTTCGGTAATCAGCATTTTCCAATTATTTCAAGTAGTATAAGAAAAATCGAGAATAAGGCCCGTCTGAACAGTTAGCATTCGCGACTTCTATCCCGCCTCAAGGTATCAGTGCAAAAGGCGAGATCTCCGTATCCGGAATAACGCGCTGCCCGGCGTTGACCCGAAAAGACAGATCGATTGTATTACTGACTCCCTCACACTCTAACGAGTTGGACAGGGCCTAACAATTGACTATTTAATAAGAAAATTCGGTAACGCGGTATTGTAATTATTCTAAATCCCTTTATTGGTTGCTACGGCCCTCTCAACTATCTCCTGACGTCATCGATATCGATAGCCGCAATACGAAGCACGATATCTAATCGAGACTCCTTACGATCACTTCCCCTGGCACAAGCGCGAAAACAAGGCCCTTCTAATATAATTTTACCCGGAAAACAAAACCTTCCGTCTGTTCTCCAGCGCATTGCACCCTTCTTAAGAGCATGTGCAATACCGCAGTCGGTAATAAAAACTGTAATCAACTTTTCTCATGGATTCTGGCATATACGGTCAAAAGAAAAGTCTCATCGGAAGCGGATATCATTTCGGCTTCCCATGAGACTTTTCTTTTGACCGTATACGCGAGATCCAGTGAGAAAAGTTGATTACAGTTTTTGATACCGACTGAGCCCGGGATGGACGGGGAGGGGGGTGTTTCATATGGTCTTAAGGAGGGAGACTCGCTGCGCGCTGACTTCGCATAAGTTCGACAACAATAAGAGAAAATTGCAAGTGCTTCTTGTTGGTGTAAAAATCTGAAAAAAATCATGTATACTAAAGGTACTGAGAAGATTAATTTTGCATAATAATAATTGCAAAATTAATCTTCTCAGTACCTTTAGTATACATGATTTTTTTCAGATTTTTACACCATCAAGAAGTACTTGCAATTTTCTCTTATTGTTGTCGAACTTATGCGAAGTCAGCGCGCAGCGAGACTCCCTCCTTAAGAGCGCCGATATTGCTCTCGGAGTTCCGCCCCTAGCGGGTTCGGACACCGTGAAAAGCCACGGTGGTTACCACCAAGAACACCACAGTAGTTTAGTGTCCAACCACCATCTAAACGACAGGATAAACCACCGTCGGATTAAATTTAAATAAGCTTGCAACACGGTGGTTTTATCGTCGAAACTACGGTTGAATCCGCCGTCCGAGTAAACTAACGGGAGCTTGCGGAACTCGAATTTTGGCTGTTTTCTGCTACTTCAAATTTCCGATGCGAAATGTTAGAAGACAGAGCCATTTTCAAATGACTTTGACTCTGATCATTACTGATCGAGTATTTCAAGTCCGACCAGTCTTAGGAGGTAACAAAGTGATCCGTCATGAAGTTTTGACGACCATACCATCGTTGTAAACTCGCCCGAGTTCACTCGGACGGTGGTTTTAGTGGTAGTTTTGATGACAGTATCACCCTGTCGCAAGCTCGCTAGAGTTTATCCGGAAGGTGATTTACAGTGGTTTGAATGGTGGTTATTTTAAAGACCACCACATCATAAGCTTCTATCGGAACTTTTAGCTCCGCTGGGCCCGTGGTTTCCACAGTGGTTTGGTCGGTTACGTTTTGACAATAAATCACTGTGGCTTTTTCAGTGGTTTGTTCAGTGGCTGAGTCCATTAGGGGCCGATCCGTAAGGCAATCCCGAAGCGCTCAGCACGGTACGGAGTCAAGCCTGCTGACCTTAACTAAAAACGCAACGGAACCCAAGATCGCGAGAGCTTCTTAGCTGGTACGGTAGCTTGATCTCGTGACGGTAATTATTGCGAGAAAGGCCGATACAAAACGATAACGAACCGAAGAAACACGCAATAACGGTAGCATATCGATTTTTGTGACCGCGATTCGAAAAAATCACGTCACAGCGTGGGTGCGAATTAGACGCGAAAAACTCAAAGCGCTATAACTCGAGAATGCCTCGACTGATCAAGCTTAAATCTGACACACAGTATGTGTGGTTAATAGCCAGTGTTTCATCAAATTTTCATTTAAAAAATGGCAGTTGTTTTTTTGTACATGATTTTTAATTTCTTCAAAAGTGTTTGTTCGTGCTCTAGTGTTTATAATTTTTTAGTTACCTAGAATACCAGAAATATTTTGAAATAATTTTAGAAACATTTTCAATCTTTGAAAGCTTACGAAATATTTCTAAAACATATGAAAATAATATTTTGAAATATTCTACCAAAATATTGCAACGAAACGTTTTTTAAATATTTCAGAAACATACTTAATTTTGCAACACATTTGCAATATTTCTTATACGTAATGATACAATATTTTGAAATATTTTTAATATCATGTTTCACCGAAGTATTTCTACTAATGTTCCGTATTTATGCGGCGGTGTATATGAGGCATTCCATCCGGTTTCGAACGGTCAAAAAGTTGTCCACTCCCAAAAAAATTTAAATTTTGTTAAATTATGTAATTATATAAAAAGGATTTATGTACATTTTTTCAGAATTTTTGGATCGCATTGTTTTGAGTTTTTCGAAATTTCAAAATTTTCTAAAGATCGTTATATCTTGAAAGGATTCAATTACACAGAAAAATGTTTCAGACAAAAAAGTTGCAGTTTTAGATGAACTTTGAAAAAACAGTATTTTTGAATTTTTCGACTTGAAAAAATTACCATTCTTATCAAAAATATTCGAAAATAATTTTTTTCGGTCGGTATGTCACTTTTAATTTATCTCAAAAAGTCCAGAAAATACTTTTAAGTGTGTACAGTAGACACATATTTTTTTTTAGATGGCTTGATTACTTGTTCCGAAGCTATGCTCCGTTTTATTATTATCGTTTTTTTAATAAGAATAAATTATTATGGAAAATTATACTCCCCTAAACTTTTCTCTCACATTTTTAGGTAAGAAACATTTTTAAAAAAAGTAAAAACATTGATCATCTCAAAAAATGGTCATCAAAATAATCGCTTAAAATAAAAATCGGAAAAAAGTGAAATCATATGAGCCAAGTAGGGGTATACAAATGGTATACATACTAAGTATGAAGTATATGAACTGAAGACTATGCAGACAATAGTGATGAAAAAATACAAAAATAAAAACAAAATGTTTTATCGGGTATTGGGTATTGGGTATTGTGTGTTACACCGATCCCCTAAGGGTTACGGGCTCCTTCACTTTCTTCCTCCTCCTTCCTTATCCGCGGTCGCCGGTTCGATTCTTGGGCCCGGAGCTTCGTCCCGCCCCGTCAGGTGTCAGTTGTCCCGGACATACGGATATAGTCGTAGTTCGTACGTCCTATCTCCGGAGCTATGTCCCCGTCCGTTTTCCTTTCACCTACGGGCCTTCAGTCTCGGGAATCGAACCCGCGACACCTTTTCCCAGTCTTTCGGTTTCCCATACCGAGGCGCTGGTCCTTTCCTCTGGACCTACTATTATAGTGGGTTCCGAACCACTTTTTCGCAGATAAAAACACCACAGAAAATTCTTGGTGCTTGCCGGGAATCGAACCCGGGCCTACTGCGTGTGAAGCGCGCGCCGAGACCACTCGTCCACTCTCACCCTTCAAAATGTTTTATCATATTTATCAATCGAACAATAGTACACGGAGCCGGCATACAAAAACTTGGCGTGCCAGTTTTTTTGACAGTAGCTGTCGTACATGGTTCATTAAAATAATCGAGGGAGAGGGGAGGAGGATGCACCCGTAGGTTTCGTTTCATTCGCCACTTCCTCAACTGCTACTTGATTCATGATCTAGTTGGAATCACATGCATCTAATATTGATGCCTGCGTTGAGGTCTCAGGAAAGAAAGAAATTATATTAATGGCCTAATTCGACAAGGGCGTATGATATATGAAAGTGCTGACCTTATAGGGGAGAGCGGGGCAAAATGGCACACCGGAGCAAAACGGGATTATGAGGCAAAACGCAATTTTACAATAACTTTTGAATGGTGGCGGTGATGGTGAGTGTAACAAAACGGAGTTGAAAATCCGGATGTATCGTTGCGACAAAATGGGGCATCCAAAAATTATTGAAAAATTGAGTTTTGCCCTCATTGTCCCGTTTTGCCAAGGTGTGCCATTTTGCCCGGCTCTCCCCTGCGCCTTTCTGGCTTTAGACCATCGATATTAGTCGACCAAAGTGCATCCTTGTAGATTGAAAACAGATATAGGCCTTGTGCCGTAATGTAATGTTATTGTAGTAGTGAACTACTAGTGCACCTCATAACGAAAATTATAAAATGTTAAAAGGCTTAATGATGGTAAATAAGATTTCGCTATGGCTGATTTCCGAAGGGCCAATAGAAATAAAGCAAGCTATCAGTCCCTCATAGCGAATCTAGTAATCTGTGATAGTATTGTTCACCGAGAGTCCCACACACGCACGTACTGCCATAAAGATGGGAGGTATACTCGGATTGCATCATGAGAGGATTAATTTTGCACTGGCGCACAATGTCGTATTTTGTAAAGTAAGAGATTCGGTGTTCCCCCTGTTCCCTCGATTATTTTAATGAACCATGTACGATAGCTGTTGTCAAAAAAACTGGCACGCCGAGTTTTTGTATGCCGGCTGCGTGTACTATTGTTCGATTGATAAATATGATAAAACATTTTGTTTTTATTTTCGTATTTTTTCATCACTATTGTCTGCATAGTCTTCAGTTCATATACTTCATACTTAGTATGTATACCATTTGTATACCCCTACTTGGCTCATATGATTTCACTTTTTTCCGATTTTTATTTTAAGCGATTATTTTGATGACCATTTTTTGAGATGACTAATGTTTTTACTTTTTTTAAAATGTTTCTTACCTAAAAATGTCAGAGAAAAGTTTAGGGGAGTATAATTTTCCATAATAATTTATTCTTATAAAAAAAACGATAATAATAAAACGGAGCATAGCTTCGGAACAAGTAATCAAGCCATCTAAAAAAAATATGTGTCTACTGTATACACTTAAAAGTATTTTCTGGATTTTTTTGAGGTAAATTGAAAGTGACATACCGACCGAAAAAAATTATTTTCGAGTATTTTTGATAAGAATAGTAATTTTTTCAAGTTGAAAAATTCAAAAAATAATGTTTTTTCAAAGTTCATCTAAAACTGCAACTTTTTTGTCTGAAACATTTTTCTGTGTAATTGAATCCTTTCAAGATATAACAATCTTTAGAAAATTTTGAAATTTCGAAAAACTCAAAACAATGCGATCCAAAAATTCTGAAAAAATGTACATAAATCCTTTTTATATAATTACATAATTTGACAAAATTTAAATTTTTTTGGGAGTGGACAACTTTTTGACCGTTCGAAACCGGATGGAATGCCTCATATGCAAATTGTATTGGTATGTTTATACGAAATGCAACCTTTAACATTCCGCTAAAATGTTGTAAAAATATTTCAGCGAAACATTTCTGAAACATTTCAATGTAAAATTTATGAGCAGACAAAACAATATTTATTTCACTCGGTGGAAAAATGGCTGCAATTTTCACACCTTGTGAAATAAAATTCTGTCCGATACTCGTCCGAAAAACGTTTACTGAACTCGTGGGATTGCAACACTCGTCAGAAATAGTACTTTGCGGTACTAGTACGGAAAAGCGGTCTTTCGACGAAGGTTGTGCAGTTGGCTGCACGAGCCGGATCGAGAGCTACAACGGCACGAGGCGAAGTCGAGTGACGTTTGTAGCTCGAGAGGAGGCGAGTGCTGCCTACTCCCCAATCGCCGTCGGGACACCGCTTTTTCGTACAAGTATCGCATACTACTTTTTGTGACAAGTACACGAAAATTCCCGTATTTCGTGCCTGCAAAGCGCGTTCGGAAAAATAACTACAGTGACAGAGAAGTCAGCGCGAAAAGTAACTACAGTGTTAAAAAAGTGTGCGCAAAAGTAGTTAGAGTGTGTAGCGTAGACTGCCGGTAGGATCGGAGGACGAGAGTTCGGTGCAATAACAACTCGGGAGACACGGGTTAATTAACACGAAAATAATTGCTCTTTAATTTAAACTTAGAAAAATCAATAATTATAATACATAAGAGCGAAAGCAATGAGATTTGGCAGATGGGCGCCTTTCAGCGCGAGATAAGAGCGTGCGCGGGTCCCGTTGCGAACCCGTCGAGGTGTCGGTGCTAACTGCCCTTCCAGAGGGCACCGAAGAAGCGCTGGCCATCGATCGCATGATCGATTTCGGTTCGGAGGTCAACGCTCCCGGGCAATGGCCTTATGCCCAACCGTCGAACGCTCGTCGGGAAGAATAGAGCGCGAAATACGGAACATTCCGCCCGCCTCGTCCCTCGACGAAATTGAAGCTGCCTAGCTCTGCGTTTTCTCGTTCTTCTCGAGGTCCTCCCTCTTGACGAGCACGCATAGCTTCACCACCGGCCTCTTGAAGGTCGATGTTGCCGTCTTCACGGAGGCCACACGCACGCAGCCGTCTCGCCCAGGATGCGTAGCGACGACTCGCGCAAGCGGCCACCTGGTCGGCGGACTGATCTCGTTCACGACGAGGACGAGATCGCCGACTCGAAGCGGCGGTCGAGCTTTGTGCCACTTCGGTCGTACCTGAAGCTGCTGCAGATACTCCGACGTCCAGCGTCCCCAAAAGCTGTCACGCATCTGCTGAACGAGCTGCCAGCGAGATAAGCGCGATGTCGGCAGTTCTGTAAGCGTCGGTTCGGGAACGGCCGAGAGCGGTCCGTCGATGAGGAAGTGGCCCGGCGTTAGGGCACCGAGGTCGTCGGGATCGTCCGTGAGCGCGTTAAGCGGCCTTGAATTAAGACAGGCCTCGATCTGGGCGAGGAGAGTAGCCATCTCCTCGAAGGTGAGCGTTGTCTCTCCGATGACTCGTCGCAGGTGGTGCTTCACCGACTTCACAGCGGCCTCCCAGAGGCCTCCGAAGTGGGGTGCAGCCGGAGGATTGAACCTCCACTCGACTCCATCGCTGGCGAGGGCTCCCGCGATCCGATTGCTTCCCGGTGAAGCAGCAGCGAAGAGCGCTCGGAGCTCGGCGTCGGCTCCGACGAAATTCGTCCCGCAGTCGCTTGAGATTGTCCGACAAAGACCGCGTCGGGATGTGAAGCGCTTGTACGCTGCCAGGAAGGCCTCCGTCGTGCAGTCGGAAACGGCCTCGAGATGGACCGCCTTCGTAGCGAAGCAGACGAACACCGCAATGTATCCCTTCGTCGATTTATGGCCTCTCCCCTTCGATGTCCGCAGGTGTACCGGCCCGGCATAATCCACGCCAGAGTGGAAGAACGGTCTCGCCCGGTTAACCCTCTCCTTTGGGAGATCCCCCATCAGCTGCGTCGCGGTGGCGGCTCGAAAGCGAAGACAGCGGATGCAGCGCCCGATGAAAGTTTTCACCAACGACCGACCCGAGACGATCCAGAACCGTTGCCGTAGCGTTGCAAGCGTGAGCTGAGTACCCCCGTGCAGAGTCCGCCGGTGTACGCTGTCGATGAGCAGCGGAACGAGTGGCGACTCGCGGGGCACGATAATCGGGTGCCTTTCGTCAGGATCGAGAACCGAGTGCTTGAGCCGGCCACCGACGCGAAGCAGATCCTCTCCGTCGAGGAAGGGGTTCAACCGAAGCAGAGCTCCCTTCGGAGCCGGCAAACGAGCCCGCAGCGCCTCCACCTCGCTCCGGAAAAGCCTCGATTGCTCGAGGCGAAGTAAGCACGACAGTGCCGCGGCAAGCTCCGTCGGAAGAAGCGTCGGCGAGCACTGACGCGGGCTGTCCCTCGCTCGTGCGTTGGCGCGGAATCTTCTGCACCACGCGACGATCCGTTGTAATCGGTCCAAGCTCGAATAGCGAGCCAAGAGCTCGATCGGCTCCGTATGCTTCCCAGCGGCGATGTGCGACAGGAGTCGCTGCTCCGGCAGCTCGATGTCCTCGCGAGGCAGGTTATTCGGCCAGGCTTCGGCCGGCTCCAGCAGCCAGCGAGGTTCAGACCACCAGAGATCGTGTTCGCGCAGCTCCGAGGCGAGTATCCCTCGAGAGGCGCAGTCCGCTGGATTCTCCTTCGACTCAACGTGCCGCCAGATAGCGTCGGGAAGGAGGCGCTGGATCTCCGATACCCGATTAGCCACGTACGTTTTCCAGCGTACCGGATGTCCCCGGATCCACGCGAGCGTGACAGTCGAGTCTGACCAGAGGTGCGTCGGGCAGCCGAGGCGCAAAGCGTCGAGAACTCGCTTCGCGAGCCTAGAGAGCAGATGAGCCGCGCAGAGCTCGAGTCGAGGCAGCGACACCTGCTGAACCGGGGCTACCTTCGTCTTGGCGGCAACCAAGGTCACTGAGCGTGTCGGAGAGACGACGAGATAAACCACGGCGGCGTAGGCTCGTTCCGAAGTGTCCGCGAATCCGTGCAGCTCGACGTCTTGAGACGTGGATCGAGTCTTCAGCCAGCGAGGCACTCGTACGTCGGCGACACGCGGGAAATGCGAGTATATCTCGAGCCACTCTCGAGCTTCGGCGTCCGGTAATGGTTCGTCCCATCCAAGCTTCCGGAGCCACAGCGTTTGGAGAAAAATCTTCGCGCTGACCAGCACCGGCGCGATCCAGCCGAGCGGATCGAAGAGCCCCGCGGTCGTAGAGAGAATCCTCCTCTTCGTGAGCGGAGTCTCGGCTTGCGGGTTCTTCAGGGTGAAAGCGAAGCAGTCGCTCTCCGCCTGCCAGGAGAGGCCGAGCATGTGGAACGACGCCTCCGAAGGGATCGTGCAGCTCGTCCCCGAAGCCCGGAGCCCCGGTGATAGATGCGAGAGAACGTCGAGCGAGTTCGACGTCCACTTCCGAAGAGTGAAGCCGCCCGCCTTGAGGAGCTCGACTAACTCGTGCTGCTTCACGAGTGCCGAGGCAACGTCATCTGCTCCCGAGAGGACGTCGTCCACGTAGACGTCGCTGAGGAGAGCCTGGCACCCGAGGGGGAAGCGCTCCCGCTCGTCGATGGCCAGTTGCTGTACGACGCGAAGAGCGAGGTAAGGGGCGCACGCCAGGCCGTAAGTCACGGTGCAGAGCCGGTATGCGTTTGTCTGCGCCCCGGCGGATTGGCGCCACAGGATCCTCTGCAGATCTCGGTCGTCCGGGTGCACGAGAATCTGCCGAAACATCTTCTCCATATCCGCGGAGAACACGATGGCGTGCGTCCTCCACCGAAGCATTATGTCGAAGAGTTCCGGAAGCAGCTTCGGTCCCACGAATAGACGATCGTTGAGCGAGAACCCCAAGCTCGTCCTTTGCGAGCCGTTGAAGACGACCCTGAGCTTCGTTGTCTCACTCGACTCCCGGATAACACCGTGATGAGGCAGATAATAAACGAGCGGCGACTCCCGAGATCCCGGCGTCACCAATTCCATGTGGCCAAGCGTCTCATACTCCGTCAAAAAATCGGCGTACGCTTTGGCAAAGCCCTCGTCGCGAGAGAAGCGCTGCTCCATCCTCCCGAGAACGCGCGACGCGGCAGAGAGGGAATCACCGAACGTCGACGGAGATCCCTTGATCGGAAGGCGAACGACGTACCGCCCATCCGACGTCCGAGCGTGTGTCGACGTGAAATGCTCCTCGCATTCCTTTTCCTCCCCGGTGAGCGGGAGCGGCGCCGTTGGAGTAAGCTCTTCCTGCTCCCAGAAGCGCTGCAGCGACGAGGAAAGAGCGTGGTCGATCGTCAGCTGGAAGCTCGCGTAGGCGGAACTCGTCTCTCCGTGCTGAGCTACTCGTCCCGAAAGTATCCATCCGAGATGCGTGTTCTGCGCGACCGGCGCGTCGAGCGGACCCTTTCGCACGCCTGGCAGCAGAAGCTGCGGGAACACATCCGCGCCGAGGAGCAGGTCTATCCGACGGTTCGATGCAAAGTCGGGATCAGCAAACTCCAGTCCGTCGAGATGAGCCCAGTGCGGGACCAGAGCACGCCGCGGAGGCGCGTACGCCGTCAGCCTGGGAAGAACTAAAGCCCCGATCTCAAGCTCGAACCGCGAGTCCAAACGCGACGAGAGTCGAAGTGCGACTCGCCCACGCGAAACTGCAGCCGAAGCCCCGCCGATACCGGTAATAGCGACCGACGCGGATGCACGCGGGAGACTCAATCGCTGCGCGAGAGCCTCTGACACGAACGACGCTTCAGAGCCTTGATCGAGGAGAGCCCTGACCGGCACCGGAGTCCCGCCCGCCGTGAACGCGTTGACTATCGCGGTCGCAAGAAGAATCTCGGTTGCAGAGGACGAGCCGCGGCAACGAGCGTTGTGCGCGGCTCGAACCCTCATGGATCATGGTGTGGTGCTTGGCCTTACACACCTGGCATAGCTTTTGCGAACGACACTCGCGGACGAAGTGACGGCCTAGGCAGTTAAGGCACAAAGTGTTCGCGAGAACCAATGCCTTACGCTCGTCGTTCGACTTGGACCGGAAACTCGGACAGAACATAATATGATGGTCCTGTTGGCACAGCGGACACTTCCTCGATCCCGTCGACGCCTTCGAAGCTTGGTGCGACTTCACCCGAGCGTTCGGCTTCGAATCCGGCCTTGGCTGCCCAGGGGAGGGCCCTTGAGTCTTCGCAGCAGACGCCTCCACCGACCCTGGCGGCTCAAGCGCCTGTATAGTGCAGATTCGCGTCTCGAGGAACTTCTGGAGCTCTGCGAACGTCGGCGGATCTTTCTTCGAGCCCATGGCTGACTCCCACTCGCGGCGAGATTGCTTGTCCAGCTTTTGCACTGTGAGAGGGACTAGGAAATCGTCGTAGCCGTCGACCGGGCGCCCGAGCGCTCGCAGAGCCGACACGGCGTTCACCGTACCGTTAAACAGCGATTTCAGCTCGGTCGCGGACTCGCTTTTCATCGGCGGAAGGGCATTAATATTCGCGATCTGCGCCCCTGTGAGCAGCCGAATATTCTCGTACCGGTCGGAGAGTGTCTGCCAAGCAGGCCGGAGACTCTCGGCTGTAAGAGGCATGGACGCGATGAGCGCCGCGGGCTCCTTAGCGAGGCTCATCCGGAGGTAATGGAGTTTCTCGATGGCCGAGAGCGACGCGCTGTCCTTCACCATCGACGTGAATAAGTCCCGGAATGCAGGCCACTCTGTAAAGTCGCCCGAGAACTTCGGGATACTAATCTTCGGAAGCTGTTGCGTTGACGGAGTGACCCTCGTGCCTGTCTCTTCCCCGGTCTTATAATGCCGAACCATATCGAGGAACTTCCCCTTGTTCAAAAAATAGTTGTCTTCCGTGAACGTATAGATATCCTTAGTGAAGTAGGGCCCCTTCCGATCCTCAACAGTGGCGATGCCATGAATCTCCTCGTCCAACTCGACGAACGCCTCCCACTTCGCGTCGAGGACAGCAATCTTTGCCTCGACGACCCCTTGCGTGATATTCGCCTGGCCGAGGCGCTTCAAATTTTCGACCGCTCGCACGATATGCCCGGACGTGCGTTCTTGCTTTGCTAGTAGCTCCTCCATCGAGACCTCGAGCGCGAAATCCCGCGGAGAGCAAAAAAAACGGAGCTAGCCCGCTGTCGGTAGTCGAAGCGCGAGACGCGGTAACCGCTGTCCTTCGTCGATAGCGAAGGCGCGACAGCACGGCATACGCGAGCACCGAACGCTTGTTGTGGCGCGGGAGGTCGAGAGAGCCGCCACGGCCTAGCCTCGGACGCGGCCGCGAGAGAGAGACAGCTAGCACGCGCGCGAAATCGATGGTGTCCGAGCGCGACGATCTTCGATTTGGGCGAGCGAGAGAGCGCGACGTCAACTTAGGTTCTCCGCAGTGGAGCGAGAGAGCGAGCGCGATGCACGGGAGCGTTGACCGGCTCCAAAGCGACAGCTGATCGCCTGTGTTTACATGCGGCTCGATCAGCGACGAGTCTCGGAAGACGAACTTGACACCGACACACTCACACACACGCGCGCGAATGTCCGCGAAACTGCCCGTTGACGTTTAAACTGTCTGGGCGAGCTCGAAGCGTCCAGTTGAGCTCGCGATAACGATAGCTGATACCGCGATTCCACTGCTCCGATACCGAGCAACCCAGCAGAAAGGGTTGTGACGCACGAAGAGCACTCACCGATCTCCCGAGAATGTCGCGAAGCTCGGCGGCGAAGGCTTCCCCTGGCTCCGATCCGGCTCGAAGGACCAAAAATGTAGCGTAGACTGCCGGTAGGATCGGAGGACGAGAGTTCGGTGCAATAACAACTCGGGAGACACGGGTTAATTAACACGAAAATAATTGCTCTTTAATTTAAACTTAGAAAAATCAATAATTATAATACATAAGAGCGAAAGCAATGAGATTTGGCAGATGGGCGCCTTTCAGCGCGAGATAAGAGCGTGCGCGGGTCCCGTTGCGAACCCGTCGAGGTGTCGGTGCTAACTGCCCTTCCAGAGGGCACCGAAGAAGCGCTGGCCATCGATCGCATGATCGATTTCGGTTCGGAGGTCAACGCTCCCGGGCAATGGCCTTATGCCCAACCGTCGAACGCTCGTCGGGAAGAATAGAGCGCGAAATACGGAACAGAGTGTGAAAAACGTGTGCGCAAAAGTAGCTAGAGTGTGAAAAAAGTGTGTGGAAAGGAACTAGCGTGTGAAAATAGTACATTTCGATACGAGTGCGAAAAAACTTTTTCTGACGAGTGTGAGTTTGCAGCACGAGCCGAAGGCGAGTGTTGCAATCACACGAGTTCAGAAAACGTTTTTCGCACGAGTATCGAACAAAATTTTATTTCACGAGGTGTGAAAATGGGGGTTTTCGCACGCGAAGCGGGCGAAAAAACCGCCATTTTCCCACCGAGTGACATAAAAGTATATGGAAAACATACCAGCGTGTAAAAATAGTATCTACAGCATTTTTCGCGCATCCTCTGATAGAAAGCGCCACTTTCGACAAATTTTAAAGTCACGAAAAGCGGGACTTTTCGTGCACGTGTTACAAAAAGTTTTTATGTCACTCAGTGGGAAAATGGCGGTTTTTTCGCACGCCTCGCGTGCGAAAACCCCCGTTTTCACACCTTGTGAAACAAAATTTTGTTCGATACTCGTGCGAAATAGTATATTATGCCACAAGGGAGGAAAAGTGCGTCTTTTCACCGAGTGCGAAGTTTGATGCCCGAGCGAAGCGAGGGCAGAAATTCGCACGAGGTGAAAAGGCACTTCCTCCCGAGTGGCATACAATATTTTTTGCCCGACTATGCTAAAAAGTGTCCACATTTCTATGCCTGCAATGGGGATGGAAAGTTGTCCGCCGCAGTAGCTACTTTTCGGCCCGCTGCGTTTCTTTTTGGCCCGCTGGTTAAGAATCGACAACTTTCCGCCCCCGTTGCAGGCATGGGATGTGGACTTTTTAACGTAGGCGGGCAAAAAACGTTTTCTGAACTTGTGTGGTTGCAACACACGCCTTCGGCTCGTGCTGCAAACTCACACTCGTCAGAAAAAGTTTTTCGCACTCGTATCGAAATGTACTATTTCGGCACTCGTATCGAAATGTACTATTTCGGCACTCGTATCGAAATGTACTATTTCGGCACTCGTATCGAAATGTACCATTTCCAAATGTTTAAAAAAATGTCACAATATTTTTTAATATTGATAAAATATTTTCAATTGGGGAACCGTTTAAATTTTGTCATTTTTAATTCTTTGAATTTCATGAAAAATTAGTACGTCATTTTGGATGCAATTTTCCGTATTAAATATTCATATATGAATAATGCGAAAATATAAGTGGTAGGTTGGTGATCAGCGTGGAAGAATACATTCGATGGCAGTGCTCCGTTTCTACAGATTCCAATTGAACACAGACCCAACTCGACACAGGCAACTGTACACGAAAAAATGCTGAACATCATCAACTCGCCACGGCGAAACTCGACACACTGCCAATTCGACACAGTACAATTTGCTTCATAGCGAATTCGACACAGCAAAACTCGACACATTGCCGACTGGACACGTCAAAACTCAACTCGACACAGACGGGACGTTTGGTAAACAAGCTTTGGCGCAACTGAACACAGACCCAACTGGACACGCGCCATATTTGATCGATAGGATAAAGAAGAATAGATACCGACCGCTACACCTTAACAAAGTATTAGCAAAGTGGCTTCTTCATAGAGGAAGCTTCGCGAATAAAGGAACATTATGAGAAGGCGATATAAAAATTAAAACTTTCAATATTGAAGCGATGTGAAATTTCCAATTTGATTCTGCTCATTGCTCCCTTCAATTCCACTTGAGAAATTAAATTAAAGGTATTTATTTAATTAAACCGGCGAAAGAATGTAAGGTATCACTTGCATTCTTTCGTTTAGAGTTGAGTTTGGAAGGAAGTCAGACTCGACGGATTTTACAATATTAAAAAAAATGCTACGTTCGGCGTAGCATTACGACAAGCGCTTACGCTCGATCTCGCCCATCACTTGAATTCATACAAAAATAAAACAAAGTTTTTTAACGCCTCGCCTCTGATGGCCCGCGGAGAAATGGTTCTTTTTGATTTCTACGTATTCATACGGTCTGCAAAGAGCAGTCCTGTATGGGGCTCAATACCCAATTTGATACTGTATTTCCAACAACATATGATACTAAAACGGAGCGGAGCTCCGACTCGAACGTATGGACTTTTATTCACGATGTCCACAGTACAATTCAGGGGCAGTTGTGAGCTCCTCGTGGTTTTTTTGGGTAATGTGTAATTTCTCTTATCTGATCAGATTTGATAAATCCGATCTGATCCATGTATGACCGTGTATGATCATTTTTTCCCGGGGACCATATTTGGCATCTACGCACACTAAATGTCTATATATTTCCTACATGTTCCCTTAGTTACTAGGGTTTCCTGACAACTTGTAATTGGGTTCTGCCCGCATGATTTTATGATACATCAATAAAACAGTGGTATTACAATGTGGACAATTATGGGACAAATATAGAGGGTCGAAGTAAGTGGTTGAATTGGTATACGTGACAATGTTTTATAAATATATGGCATACAAAAAAAATCCTATAAGGGTAACTTCATTTTTGTCACACTTCGATAACCTCAAGTCAAAAGAGTTGCCCGAGTTTGTTTATTCCATGTAAGTTCGCACAGGATTTTCCATTTAGTTTCCCTTCCCACATCCATACGAATAGTTCCCTTTTACGCTATCAACAAAGGTAAAAGTTTCTACTTTGCAGCTATATAATTCTTCGCTGGAACTTTACACTTTCAACCCAACCAGGCAGACCAACATCAAACAATAATACCTGTTCTGCACAACAATCTCTTTCACTTCAGTGTACCCTGAAGTGTTTTTCCATTTATTACCAGTACAAGAAATTGTATTTTTTCATTGGGTTTCAAATACTTTATGTAAAAAAATTTACAAAGCTGTTTTGAAATAATCAATATTTGTATTTTGAAAAAATCGCATTGTATGAAATATCTTTGTAATTAATGATATAATTTTGTTTTTTGTTTCAGTCTAGACAGACTTCTTCGATTCCATCTTCTTGAATTCTGCTCTCGAGAACAGCCAGACTCATTGGTCCATCGATATCGATCATTTTTTCATCGACCACACCTGCGGATTTGCTCTTCTTTCCGTCACGCTTCGATCTGTACAAAGGATTCTCAAACCTCTTACTGCTTGACGGAGCTCCGTTCGCGTCGCTGTCCTGTTCCAAATTGTCTTCAGCCGCGACTTCCTCAGCTTGGTCGATAATCACATCACCTTCCGGTACGTTTTTAAAACGCGCGAATCCAAAGCTCCCACCAGATTTCGACTTTGTCTCTGGACGACCGGCCTCTCTGCTCGCAACAAATGCTTCTCGCCATCCGGAATACACTCTGAAAATTGATTAAAAAAAAATATAAAGGTCTTAAATTAATTGGCATCAAATTCATCTGATACACGGGCAGGAAACTTTTGTGTATACTTTGCAAATACACGTGTCGGTCACGACGCTCCCCTCGAGCCGATGGCAAATGTTATGGTTTCCCCTAAAGCCAACAAAGTTTCTCGCCGTTCGCCGGAATAGAATAATGGAAGTAAAAAGTGCGCGGCTGGCACCTGGCTCGCTCTTATAGTCACAGCTACAGTTATTAAGGTCGTCGACAAACTCGAAGAATTAAGCGTCGAAATAAATGAACGATAATAAGAAAAGACAAATTAGATAGACTTTAATTTATTGCCGTAACTTCTAAATTCTTTACTCTGTCCAGTAACATCCGTAATGAGAATTTTGAATTGTATATTCCGGCTAAACAATTTTTTTTATTGGATTTAAAATTAGTTAATTACAAAGGTGCAAAGTAATTTGCATGTATTTAAAATAGAAAGTACTAAAAATAGAAAGATAGTTCGTTGACCGATCGTGGCTTCTTTATAGAGGAATCTATGTGCAAAATTGTAATAAATGAGGAAGTCATGCGCAAATTATTTTTTTTTCGTAAGTTTCTACAAAATTTTTCTAGTACGTGAGTAAGTTTTGTAGTACTCGAAACAGCTCCCTTCATCTCTTTTGATTTATGCTTTTAGTATTTTAGTATTTGAATACTTTTGTGGGGACATTTTTTCCTCCTTTTTTTTGGTTTTTTTTTCTTCCTTTTTTGGGTTTTTATGTTTTGATGCAATAATAAAAAATGTTAGTTTTATTATTACATAAAAACATTAAATATATAATTATATTACATAAAAGTTAAATTGTTAGTTTTATGTAATAATAAAAAAAATTCTACATCTCATCAAATTGAAACGGTCAAAATTTAATACAAAATTTATTATTAACTGAAATTTGCATACTTAATTATTTGGAGGCTATGGCTTATGCAATTTGCCCCACTGATGACGAATCTTCAAATTATTTAACTCCTAGAGTAACATTCAATGCATAAACTCGTGTCAGACGAAAAATACAAAAGTTCAAAATAATGCAAAAATTTAAAACTCTCATAAAATTAGACAGTTAGATCGATTTTCACCAAATGTAATACCGAATTGTACAATGTTAGACCATTCCCGTGTCAAATTTAAGCTAGATACCTCTATATTTACTCAGAGTAGACCGTTTTTAGTAATTATTCAAAAAATCAAAATTCAATAAAATCTGACGGTTGAATAGATTTTGATCAAATTCAATACCCAAGGTCTTCGTACAAAATATTTTATTTATTTTACTTTACTTTACGGAAATGGCAACATACATGTAATGTACATGTAACACTCTCGTAATATTTCCTGTTATTTCAGTTACATTGTTGTTACATAGCTCTTACATTACTGTGTACATTACACCATAACGTCCTAGTATACACTGGGGCCTCGATTTGTGCGGCCTCGGTTTCCGAACAGTCCCCACCACGGAGCGAATATCGATCGACGCAGTAAGCTATTTGCCATGCTCGGCAGTTAGTATGGGCGGGGCATGCGCAGCCTCGATTTTCGTGCGTGTCAACGGGAGCCGGTCCCGCCGCTGTGAATGAAGTCGAGGCCCTAGTGTATAGATATTTTCTTCTTCTTCTTCTACTTAATTTGGTTATACCCTCTAGAACCACTAGAGGGCGCTAACCTGGCCACCGGGTATATACCATATCGGCCAACGTTTCAATGTTTTTATTAATTATGTGGGTTGTGTGTGACTTGGTTAATGTCACTTTTTGAGAGAAGAGGGACCTACAAATTAAAGTGGAATCCGAACCACTGGGGATCACAGAAAAGCACATAGCAAAATCCATTGGTGTCAGACCGGGAATCGAACCCGAGCCCACTGCGTGTGATCCCGAGATCCAATCCACTCGGCCACTGCTCGCCCGTATAGATATTTTACAATATTTTCTTTTATAGATATTTCAGGTTGTGGGCCGCAAACATGAGCATCAGCAGTGAGGGACTTAAGGTAGTCATTGCGACGCATACATGTAGATGTACGAACTATTTCGAAAATGCCGTTAATTGTGAATAGATTATGTATTCATATTCGATTAATCACCAGCAAATTAATACGCTTTTGTACATGTTTGCTGATGAATACGCTGTATTATGTTTGATAACTGAATACGCTGTATTATGAGAAATGACCTCATTTGAGTTCAGATGTTCATTTTTATAAAATTTATACATAGTCGTGAATTTATTCAGAAAAATCCATAGAACATTTTATATTGGAAAAAAGTTCAATGTATCCACGTTCATTTGTGTTTCAAAGCGTTAGTTTGGTTAGTTTTCCATAAGAACCTGTGCATGAAACTTTGGTAACCAATCGTGAAACTTAATAATTGCATTAAAATGACTTTAACTATGAAATAACGAAAAGGTAACCTTCAAAGTTCAGAAAAGTAAGTACGAAAAAACTACCTTAATAAAAACGGTGAACAGTAAACAACTACATCGATAAAAATGGCCTCGAAAAAATAATATAAAAAGCATGTCATAAAATCGTATCCCGAAGCTTATGAAAGGATAGAAGTAAATTTGATTGAAACATTTTTTAACGATAACACTGCTCACTCTACGAGGAACCAAAAAGATGTTTAACTAGTAAGAGTTTCGTAAACTCCCGTTTAAGAGCGATTTTGTCAAAGTGCACGAATTAGCTGAGCCAATGCTCCGAATCTAGCTCAACGAGTATGTCGACCGGCCATATGTTCAAAATTCCGCGCGTTAGCTGTGCAACCTGTTAGAAATGCACATTATACGCCAATTGTGCATAGCAACTAGTTTAATAGTTTTCTGTAAATACAGTACACAATATCCTGCAGAGTTCAGAGTTTGGGAATAAACTTTTCATTGTAGAGTATAGACGAGAAGTTTAGTCGCGTGTGGAATTCATCTATTTCTCACTAGGATTGCCAAATGCTTTAGCGTACTATCGCGTTGGCTCGATCCGTCCTCCAAGTGGAAATAATAAACTGTTAGCCCGTGTCTCGAATGGGGAGTCGAACTAATTAAACGGCACAACGACCGTCCGGCCGGCTGCTCGCTGGTGCGGAATTCTGGCTCACGGCTTGAGTGTGAGAGTCTCCGACGTGAAGCTGCGAAACTGCGGTGTCAAGCCTTCGGGGTGGCCGTGGGAAGAAATAATATGCGAGAGTCGGAACGGTAAATGGTAAATGAGAGCACGAGTACTGGCGCAGGCTACTGCTGTACTCTTGGTAGTGTAGTACAGCAACCGTAGTAGTAGTAGTAGCTCCGTAGCGGTACAAATTAAAAGCTCTCCTCCCCCAGGTGGCTAGTCTCGTGCGGCTCGGCACCTTCCCGATTGCGACACCGACAGACTACGATTGAATCCAGAGACCCTCGAATCCGGGGGCCACAGACCTCTACCCTCCCTCCCCTTAAGCTTCTAACGATTGACGTTATTCTGTCCTCTGTAATTATCGCCAGAGAAACTGGTCCCCAGCGAGAGATTTTACGTATTCGGCAACCCTCGGATTGAAAGCCAGACGAAATTGTCGAAAGGTACGGTCTTTGGACCCGAAGAGGGTTCAAGAAAATCGGAACAAGATTTATTGTAGAAAAATAACCTCGAAATTGTAAAAACATAATATTAGCTCACATGGAAAAAAATATGTGGCATATATACACAAAATATATTTTCGCCGAACAATTTTGGAATATATTTCTTTTTTTTTTATTATTTAACGTCACATCAACTGCTATGGTTATTAGCGACGGGACCTACTATTTTTCCTTTAGTGGGAACCGTACCACTTTGGGGGTAACTCAATGTGAGCGAACGTTAACTGTACTTTTGGATGTCGGCAACAGTCGGTCTTCTAGGTTTACTTCCCGGCGCCGGAGCTACGTCACGTCGATTACTGGCTGTAAACATTGGACGTCTACTGACATATATATCGTATATCGCACGAGAGATGCCAGGAGCTACGTCGCGTCACAATATTTTTCTGCCAGCAAGACTACGGCACCGGGATTCGAACCCGAGACCTCCCGATACTTTGTTCTCGAGGCTAGTACTCTAATCACGAGACCAAAGTGATCGGTGAATATATTTCTGTAAATATATATTTTGAGACATGTAATAACTGTTTATACGTTTGATATATTAATGATTTACAAATAACACAGTTTATATATTTCAGGTATATTTTTGTCGTCAATTTTACTTCCGTCACATAATAATCGTGGATAAAATGCTTTTTCCAATTTGCGCATTAATGTGAATCCATTAACAAACGCAAAAAAGCTCTTATTGCGGTTTTTCATGAGAATTTCAACGTCGCATATATCTGGCTCGTTTCCAACGAGTTACATACATATATGATCTTGCGTACACTTATGCACATAGCATGGTTCAGAGTCCGTGTAATTACTTTCTCATCTTCACAGTATTTCCTCCCACCCTCTCTATCCGCGTCGCGAAGTCATACACACGAGTGTTCACCAGCCAAGAGAGTACAATTGAAAGTGGCGCGATGCTCATCTCGTCGCGTACGTATGTACGCAGAAGTATAGAGGTACAAAAGCCGGGCGGCGATAAGGGGTCACGACTATCGCGTCCATGTCTCTCTCGCGGTCTATCTCGAGAAGTAACGAAAATATAGAGGCAACCACGTCGCCTACGTGGTGCGTGTTACTCGAATGGACATTTCCAATAAAGTCGGAGAAAGAATACACAATAATAGGGGTTAAAGGGAGCAAGTACAAGAGGAAAAGCATACAGAGTCCCGGTCGTTACACGTTCTATCGCATCGAGAGCACTTGCTTCTTGTTAAATTCGCATTTCAAGAGTTTATCGAAAGATCGCATAAACGCGCAATATCATCCGCGCTTTTTGAATCGTTATACCTTCGCATACACCTTTGGACTCGGTCACGCGGAGGAAAATTAAATGAGGCTTTATTTAACGAGGGAAAACCATGGTCGGTCTAATGTGTTTACAGGAGTAATAATACACGGAAAAACGAATTAATTGGAACAATAAAAAAAAATATATATTGTTCATTCAACTAATTGTCATCTAGCGCTCAGAGCACTAGTGCTCTGAGCGCCAGATGATAAATTGGTTGCGTCAACTCTTTTAAATTGAAGTTACTTTACTATTCGTTAGACCAACTAATTTGTTAGTTGGGCCAACCACTAGTGACATTGTTGGATTAGCCATTTACTTGCTTGCTTAAATAATTTACTACCTCGTTGCAACCAATCGACTTGGTTGAGCCAACGGCAAAGGTTACCAAAAACATTAATAAACAATTAACACAAAACATCTGTTACGTCCTGTGAATTTTCCCGAAATATTTCGAACATAATTAACCAAATATTGGAAATATATTAGTTAAAAATAAACATTGGAAAAATTGCCATTGTTTAATTGGTCGAATTCAAAGTTTCGATAAATAGATAAAATACCTAATGAAAGAATCATCCGTTGTTAAAAATAATTAGCCTTCAGGTGAATTAGGCTGATGTACAGAGGTGACTGTACGAAGCAAATCAACCGTACGAGAGTCGGTAACCTGAGGCGCAAAAATGCAGATAAGGATATCGGCGGAGCGCTCCTCACAGTTGTCGAACATAGGGCCTGCTTGTATGGCGCGTGTCACGATGGGCACGATGCTGAGAGCGGCCGTTGGGCATAATGAGTGCAGCACCTCCTGGACGGTGAATATCGATGAATGCTAGAACGTCGTTATAGTCCAGGAGGATTGTAGTTGAAATAATAAATGGAAATCCAGGTTAAGGGACAAATACACGGGATTGACATAGTATTTTTGGAAATTATTAACAGATTCGGAAAATAAAATAGAGTCAAGAAGTAAGCAAAGAAAATTGAGTCATATCGTCAAATAAAATATTAAAAAGGGAATAAATATAAAAATAATAAATAATCAATAAATAATCAAATAGCAAATAACGGGGAAAAATATGGAAAATTACGAAAATAGGGAAGAAATGTAAAACTATTAACGCCGAAATTCAGGGAAATAATCAGATAAATATTAAGATAAAAAATTTTGTCAACTATTGTTAACTTCATTCAAATTTGTATGTTCATAAAATTCGCGATAGAATTTAAGTAATAACAAGTTAAAATGTCAAAATTATTGTAAAACTACGAAATTAGAAATATTTAATTATTCAACCAAAGAAAGGAATCAGATGATGAGAGTGGGGAGACGAGGCGCAGGTGTGACAGCGGTGACGCGGGGGTATCCGGCACCGAGGTTATTTATTCGCGCGCCCACCGCCCATTCGGCACCTTCTTCGCGACCGGGGCACAGACCTCAATATTGGATTGTACTTAGAGACATTAACAATGAACTTGTAAATCGACTTGTAAAATCTTCTAGCCAGTATTCATTTTTAACCAATTTCAATAAATCATTCGTAACTTTCCAAATCATTCCATCGAGTTTGAGTATATTTCGTCTGAAAATCATTCCATCATCGAAATCATTCATCGTTAAAATCTGGGAAGGACGTTCATTTCTGGAGTCGACCATCATCATCATTCGATTCTGATTAGAATATTCGACATTTGGAAAGACGTTTCAATTCGATCGGTTAATCTCATTCATCAATCGATTCATTCGATCATTCATTCTGAGGTAAACCCATTTAAATAATATCCTAATTTTGGAACATTATCATCCACATTTAAAAAATCCATTTTCTCTAAATCGTTATTTATCAGCGTTTATTTGTTGTCATCGAAGTTTAAAATATTTCCTGGTCAATTTATATTCGTGTCGATCAATTTTATTTCAGCTATAATAGTGCGCGTTAAAAGTATTAGGATAGGTCGGGAGAAAACAGTGACTGAGCGTGATAGTGAGCTGTCGCGAGCCGTGCGTCGAGGGTGACGTGCGAGAGAGATAGCCGCGTATTGCATTCCAGGCGATAGAAAGAGATAGCATCCAGAATTTTCTTGTCCAGTTTAAAATCGTCACTTAAAATCTAGTAAACTCGAACTTTTAACCGCGAATAAAATATCGTCAATAACATATATACACTCTAGGCCCGATCCCGAATTATTTTCCGAAAGGTTAGGTTCAAAACAGGGCCAAAACCTCGATAAAGCGTCATCTCCGAATAACGTGTAAAGGGAGGGTGTAAATTCTCCTTGACCGAGATGGAGTGAAAATTGCTGATCGGGACGTAACACATCGATCTACGTGACCGCGTAATGTTTTTTTATCACTCGAAATTGCTTTATTATCGTTTTTGCTTCCTTATCGAGGAAGCTTGTTTTCGTGAATTTTTTTTTTTAGATTTTCATGTAAACATTTGGAATGTTCCAAATCGTCGAAAAAATCACATTTAGAAAGAATGTCTGGATAGATGTGTGTGTGCGTGTGTGCCTACGTGCATGGGTGGGTGCGTACATGGGCGAGTCGGTGGGTGGGTGCATATGTGCGTTTCAGGCCTGTAAAATTGAACCGTCTATAACTCATGAACGGCTTTATAAGCCTGGTAGAATTCTAGCACGCACGTACAGCAGTTGGGTGCCTCTGTTTGCTACAATCTCCGCAACAACTGAAGCATTTGTTCGGATTTGATAAGATTTAGACATTTTCGAAAAAAGAGTATTCGCGTTCTAGCTTTTGCAACCCTATCGATGCCGCCGACTGCCAATCGACTGCAAAGTCGACTGGTAGGTAGTGAGTCTAAATTCGATCGTTCGGCAGCACCACCTAGCCACCGTATTCGAGCCCATTCCGTTGAACTTTTTGAAATCGTTGTCGTTTGGCGGTCGACGTGTCAAAACATGACAGTTTTACAAACAAACATGCTTAGCGCGTCCGCTAAGCCGTTGTACATCGGCAACTAGGTGACGCTGCTATCAGTCGATATGTAGCTGTTTAGTAGTCGATTTTAGGCACAAAACCTATTGATCTCATATACGGTCGATTAGTAGTTGAATCAGCGGTCGGCAATGCCAATACAGCATCACAATATCCAGGGATCGGGCTGAAACTTTGTACAGAAGTAGGCTAACAACAAACAATTTTCGCTATGGAATTTGATAAGAATCGGTCGAAAGATCTCGGTTTTGGGCCATTTTAAATTTTTCGAAAAATATCGTTTGCACTTTGGCTCTTATAATTTTTTAGATATTTGCCTAAAAAATTCGACATAAATCCATTATTCTGGACCCATCCTAGTGAACCCATTTTATTGAGGCAATATAACATGGAAGTTACATGTGATGTACCATTATTATATGCGAGTAATGTCATTGTTACATATCGGTATGTCGTTACACTTATGTACCAAAATTCGTGTAACTGTTATATAAACTATTTGTAACAATGTCAATGTAACTCACTAGTGAGCACATTTTATTGCAGAATCGTAACATGGAACTAATATGTAATATATCATTCCCATACGGTACGAAGTATTTAGAAATAATTTTACAAATATTTTCAACGTTTCAAATTTTACGAAATATTTTCAAAATATGTGAAAATAATATTTTGAAATATTCTACCAAAATATTCCAACGAAAGGTTTCTTAAATATTGCAAAATAGTATATTACTCCACGAGTTAGAAAAAGTGTTTCGCACGAGGGATGTTCTCGAAATTTTTCATCACAAGGTGCGAAAATGGTGGTTTTACGCACGCGAAGCGGGCGAAAAAGTGGCCATTTCCGCACCGAGTGATGAAAACATGTTTTAATCCTTCAACTCAACTAAAATATTTCTGAAACATAGTGATAAAATATTTTGAAATATTTTTTATTTTAAGTTTTGCCGATATGATCTAGGAATGTTCCGTATTTATGTGGTGTATATCCATATAAACACGGATTGATGAGGCAATCTTTTACATTTCCCTGAAATGTTTGAAAAACATTTCAACGAAACAGTTCTGAAACATTTCAACGTAAGAATTATCAGCGGGCAAACAAGTATTTTCAAAATGTGTTTAAAACTCTTCACAAATATTTTTTAATGTTGATAAAATATTTTCAATATTGCAAAAAAAAAAAAAAAAAATGATTGAAACCTTTCAGAAGCATTTCCGTGTTGTGTGGGTTGTTATATGCAGGTAATCTACTCGTTGCACGACATTTTGGATCAACACAAATATAGCAAAATTTATGTAACTAGCGACAACGCGCTCGCTTCGCTCGCGCTTATTTCATTTCTTTTAGGTTAGGTGTGCCGATCTTACTAATGAAACGGACGATCCCGATTGGATACGAAAACTGGCTTCACGTTTTCGATTATTTCGATATATTTATCTCGATCATTCGAGGTCATGTCTTTTTTAAGAGGGGATGGTTACGTAACGTGCTTGCAACAATGTTATTGTAATTTTGGTTATGGTCAGGTGATGTTAGAGTATACAATAAAATAACAATAAAATAATCCTACGAGACTCTATGACATTTACATAACATGCTTATAGCCGTTGTCGTGCATAATTATGCGGTGAGTCTCAAATTGCTTTTTGACATTGCGAGCATTTTTTTTACCGATGTGTTAAGACTTAGTCGTTACCCTGTCGGCACTGCCTACCGCATTTTAACTGCAAATTTTAACCGATTGTGTTTTAACATAGACAAAATGTCCGGATGTCCGGATGTCCGGATGTGCGTGCGTGCGTGCGTGCGTGCGCGACAAATTCAAACGGCTATAACTCGGGAACGCCTCGACCGATCAAGCTGAAATTTCACACACAGCATGTATGGTTAATAGTCAATGTTTCTGCAAAATTTCTTCAAAAAATGTTCGGTTTTTTTTTGTACGTCATTTTTTATTTTTTCGAAAATGTTTGTGCTCACTTTAGCGCTCGCAATTTTATAGCTATCGGGCTAAAAACGCGTCCACAGATAGAATATGATCACCCGAGGATCCCATTAAAATTTCACGAAAATCGATCCAACCGTTTACATTTTGTCATTTTGAATTTTTTTTTTCACGCATTTTTTTTTTTTTTTTTTTTTTTTTTTGAGGCGCATTTTTCGGTATTAAATATTCATCTATGCATAAAAAAGTGTCAGATTCGTGATCAGCGTGAAAAAATACATGGAATTACTGTTCCGGAGCGACAACTAACGAAAAAGTTTGCCGCGCTTTTTTATAGCCAAAATTGCAAATGTAAGTGATTTTGGGTATTTTTACAGCGATTTCTTTGCTTTCCGATGGCATCGCGGAAAAACCCAGCTGCCTATCGTGATCTATAGCAAGGCATACACAAGACGATGGATATGACGGGGTTGAAAAAGCTAGATAAAGGGGTATCGCTCGGATGTTTTGAATAAAAATCGAAAGTGCAAAAAAAAGAAAAAAAATTCACGGGCGCTTACTTTCATGTATTTTTCACGCCAACTGCAGATCCGACAAAGTGAATCGTAACGATGGAGTATTTTTTTACCCGCTAAACCTGAATCGGCAAGCCGTTTTGCATAAAAGTCTATCAAGACGTTGGCGTTGAAGAAAATTGAAAATTGTAATTTTCATGGCACTTACTCATAAAGTGGAAAATTGAAATTTTCATATCGCTTTCTCATAAAAGTTGGAAATTGAAATTTTCATATCGCTTTCTCATAATGTTCCTTTATTCGCGAAGCTTCCTCATAGAAGAGGCTTCGCGAATATTTTGTGGTTGAACTTATGGTAAATCACAACCGGTAGTTTTTTCGGGGAAAATAACCGTAAAAATTGCGGTTTGAGGTGCCGACAGGGTAAGTTTTGGTTGTAATGCCAATGAAATGGGTCATGAGTAAAGAAGTTCCCGCTATGTCAAATTCCAGTATTGTTTACGCACATTTTTCATTTATACTGAGGGTGTAATTTCAATCACGATCTGTGAATAAGCAATGTGAAGAGTACATACCATTTACTAAAACTTTATTCCGAACTCCGGCATAACTGAATAGATATGATTGCAGACTAGAAATCCAAGGGTCCCAGGTTCGAATTTCACCGTTGTCACAATAATCAATTACGTTTTTTGCAATATGTTACTTGTTTCTAGCAATCGAGTAAATGTACTTATGAATAATAACGATGCTAATTGAAGTATGGTTAAGAGCGAACATATTTTTTTAATTGACTTCCGTACTATGTTAACTATTACAATCAGTTAAGTTACAGTTATGTTCTTCAAAAATAACTATTATTGTTTTTATTATGTTACAGTTAAATATGGCAATGTTAATTTTGCGTATCAGTAACATTACCGTTCCGTTTTAGCTATATAACACTATTATATAACAATGTTATATTATTGAGCCGGAAATGGCATCTTACCTAACTTGCGTGTAACAATCTAATAATATTATTTGTTATATTCGATTTCGTTACCGTTACATTGCAGATATATTACTGTGCTTACTGGGATGTTCCCTATTAAATTTGGCAAGAATCGATGCAAGTGTTTAAATTTTATAAACTTTTGAATTAAACAAAAAAATTCATACCGCATAAAACAGACCATGCAGTGCCGAAATTACGAATAACGAATATTTTTTTTACCATAAATGTATAATCATGAGCTGCAGAATGTTCGGGGTCACGACTACACTTTATGTTATCCTTATTTTACATGATAATTAAAAAGTATATTTAAATTATCATTGGTTTTTAAAAAGAATTTTTTTTCCTTCATACACTATAAGAAATCTCCGGTGTAAGCTGCGATGGTGTTAGGGGTAAAAAAACCGGTGTTAAAATTTACACCATTTTGCCGTGAAAAATACACCGAACATATAGGAAACCTGCAACGTGGTGTACTCTAATAAATCCTCACACCAAATTGTGTTATGAACCACAATGTCACTTAATGGTGTTATTTTCTTAGACATCAACACAATTCTGTGTTAACTGATAACATCTCTAAGAATTGGTGCATTTAACTACAACTTTAAGTTTCAAATATGCATTTAATGGTGATTTAATGATATTTTTAGTCGAGAAGCGTCCCGGTTCCCCCATTTGGGACTTTGGATTTTTAAAGTTTGAAACTCATTTTTTAAATCAGCAAACTAAATTTCAACTAAATCGTACTTAAGGAAAAACGAACACTTTGAAGCACTGATAATTATCATTTAATTCATTGTCAATTGTTGATTTTATGAAACAAAAATGATAATTATTTTTAATAGTACAATAAAAGAATATACAAGTACGAAATCATGCCGGGTAATTATTATCAGAGTGACGCAGTAATGTAAGACCATTAATATCCCGAGTAGCTTATACAGAATTTGTATAAGAGAAACTCACAAGTAAGCAATAGCGTAGTCGGTAACGTGTTAGGTAGATAGTTCGAATTCCATTTCAGGCAATTCGATACCATACATAATCGTGATCGTGGCGTTCTTTTTCATGAATATTCTTTTCTTTTCATTTATAATTATCACGATGTTCCACGTAATAAATATGTTAGGAAATTATTAGTAACGATTTATTATATTACAACTTTTATATTGACTTCAACCGTTTACACCCCTTTTACTCACTTAGGAGTACAGTTCGGTGTTACTGTACACCGTTACAGTGTTAGAATGTTCTGTAAGTACCACTGCTTTTAACACCAAAGTAACGGAACTATATGGACCACATGGTGGTTTTAAAGCGGTGTTGAATTTAACACCGTTTATTTACAGTGTAGCGGAAACTTGGTTTTCATAATTATGAAAAAAATCGAAAATTGAAATTTTCATATCGCTTTCTTCTAATGTTCCTTTATCGGCGAATAAAATGTTATGTTTATTAATTTAACTTTATTACGTTCTCCTCCAATACAAAGTATGTAAATAGAGAAAGTATTGTTCAATTGATATTCAGCGAGCAATTCGATATTTATAATGAACATGTTTGGAAGGCCTTCGAAGCCCGGAGTGACCACTAATAATCAAAATTGACTTTCTCGTAGCACGGAACTAGCATTATACCGTTAAAAATAAGTGGCCGAATTTAGGCATACAACTTTTTGTTTCTCACAAATCTACCACATCTCAAGGCTTCTGGCATTTTGTAAAGGAGGAATCGCACTCTAGGGCGCTTCTATCTTGTTTATGTATCCATATGAACAAAACAGTGGGATAGTTTGCAGCGGCTCGGTTGATTAAGAATGGAGATATCAGCATTTATTCAAAGGATTCCATTTTAGGGGCTCCTCCCTTACTAAAAAAATATCAACTGACTTTTATAAGGGCAACTGCTTGGATTAGCAGCAAGTGCGGTTCGGTGCGGCAACAATTTCAGTCGAATGTCCGACACGCGCGTCGAGTTTGGTTGCACTAACAACTATAGTTGGTTAGGGTGCCTATTAAATTTGTCGTCCCCCCTTGACCATCCTGAATACTATTTCAATAGTTAGTCTATCTAATCGAATTAATTGTGTTCACTATTTGTGTCAACTAACTATCAATGTTAGATGGAACTAATGCTAGGTAGAAAAACACGGGGAAAAAATGTCCAGTGGTATCGACCAGGAATCAAACCCGGATCCTTTGGTCGTGAAACCAACCCTCATGCACTGCTCTTCCTATTATTATTATTATTATTATTATTATTATTATTATTATTATTATTATTATTATTATTATTATTATTATTATTATTATTATTATTATTATTATTATTATTATTATTATTATTATTATTATTATTATTATTAAACAAAAATGTTGACGTATCTGTCTCAAGTACTAGATCGTGGTTATCCAGCCACGTATCAGCGGCTTTGATAGTTATATTAATCCAATTAATCCTAGGTTATGAATTCAGCAAAAAAAAAAAAATCTTACTGCGAGTATGAGTAGCCAGAGTAGGGTATTGCGACCAGGATGAGTAGTACAAGAATGACGGGAATTGCGAACATTGGAACTAGAATATTGAGCAATGGTGATCCGCTCAATGCCGAACCGCTTGCAACGTTCTCCATAACATCGTAGCCCTGAACTGCTTGCATGAGCGACGACAAATCGACAACATTCGATTAAACATACTGCTCACGCTTCGAGAACAAAAGATTATGTAAAAAAATGCGTGCGCTCGAGAATAAAATATTGAAGAAAAACCTGTCAATAAGTGTGAGAGAACATCAACGGCTTCTTGGCTAGTTATTCCGGTGTACTGTCCGCTCTCTGCGATCAAGACTTCGATTTTTCTGTCCCACGTTCTTCTAGCGTGCCACGTTATAACACTGCTGTAACTTGCTAAAGCAGAGTCCACCTGACTCGTGACCTTCCACAAGGAAGCCATGGCTGACAAGACGACTCTGCCTCCGCAGTAGTCACAACAGTGGCCTTCAACCTATTCGAGTTTCATCCATTATTATTATTTTGTTTGCTCCGTGTGCTTTTTTAATGGAAAGAAATTGAAAATTAATAATGTCTTTGTAGAATAATATAAATGACGATTTGAACCTTGAGTGGATATTCGCAGAGAGGTGGCTCGCATGTATCAGCTTGCCAGATATAAGAGCAAACTTCTTCGGATAGTTCTTCGTCCACATCGACGTGACACGTGCAGTTGTCGCACAGCAGCTGTTGCGATAACGATGCATACCTATTATGCCCGAAAGTAGTAAAAAAAACTTGTAAAAATCACACAGAACTTTGCCTATGAATATAGTTGATCGATGAAAAAACATCGAGATATTTTAATTAATTTTTTTACGTGACAGTCAAACGATTCTTGTAAAATTCGCGAGGTTTATCA
Organism: Ichneumon xanthorius; assembly: GCA_917499995.1. Lineage (NCBI taxonomy): Eukaryota > Metazoa > Arthropoda > Insecta > Hymenoptera > Ichneumonidae > Ichneumon > Ichneumon xanthorius. The sequence continues at coordinate 511,902 of CAKJTD010000005.1, forward strand.
GCGAGCTGTGTCCATTCCCATGGATTGAGGGTAGTTTTCTCGTCGTCGATTCTAACAGCCTGCACATGAACATCGATGTTGGGCAGCACCAGGCTCAATGTTCGATTTTTTCTAGGCAAAACCACGATGTCATTCTGGCAAGGAATTCTCTCGGTATGCGGTGTCGCGTTGACCCAACCGTTCCAGTTGTCCGGATCAATCCACATGTACAGACCCTTCTTTGACCATCTTACTGACTTCTTTGACCTTTTCGTCCCACTGAACTGCAATAAAAATTATTTCGATGTTTTTTCACTGATAAACTACAAAAAAATTATTTCACGTGTGCACCGCAAGTAAATATTTATTTGCTTTAAGTACATATTTATCTGCACGACACTTGTCAAAGGAATAATTTTTCTGAATGAAGATTCGGGGCTAACCATTCCCTGTTTAATCCACAGTTTGTAATCGGATAACGAATCAGATTGTGTCTGGTAGAATGGTACTGGAGAACGATGGGACCGGGGCATAATGGGGTGGGGGAAAAATGGGATAGCGAAAAATGGAGTCATCTGTGTGATGGAATTGGGACAAAATGGGACATGGGAAGAATGTGTGACTGGGCGCAATAAAAAACGGTAGAGGGAAACGGAGTAAACAGGCCACATTTGAATTCACATTGCTGGTGTACGTCTTACGACATTTCAAATCGGAGTACACTACCACATTGAAAAGACGCTGTTACACTGGTGGTATTACTCGGGACCCCACTCGGGGAGCCACTCGTGGTTAGTGATGGTCGCCGACTTTGTGATTTGTCATTTTTGCTTCCTCATAGAGAAAGCTATGTTTTTTGTTAATGATCGCGTCATTGACCGGTATAAAGATGACCACACTGTGACAACGGCGACATTAAGAGCTTAAAGGTCGCTCAATCGATATATAGTTTTAATTATAAATGTCGATTTCCCACCATTTTAACAATTTTTGTAGGTTCTTTCTATTTTGCTTCCTCATCGAGGAAGCTTTGTTATGGTGAAACATTTTTTTCGAGATTTTAATGAAAACGTGTTCAGAATGTTCCAAAACATCGAAACATCATATTTAGAAAAAATTTTCGGATGCGTGTGCGTGTGCGTGCGCGTGTGTGTACTGCGTATCTGTACGCATACACAGATGGAATATGATAACCTAATTATTAAATTTTAATGATCCATTAAAATTTCACGAAAATCAGTGGAACCGTTTAAATGTTATGTCATTTTGAATTTTCTGAATTTCATGCAATTGTTTTTTTGAGACGCATTTTTCTGAACTAAATATTCATATACGAATAAAAAAAAGTGGCAGATTCGTGATCAGCGTGAAAAAATACATGAGATTACAGTCCCGGAGCAATAACTAACGAAAAACTTTATGGGGCATTTTTATAGCCAAAATTGCAAAAATTAGCGATTTTGGGTATTTTTAAACAGCGATTTCGTTGCTTTCCGATGGCATCACGTAAATACCCAGGTGCCTATCGTGATCTCCAGTAAGACATACACAAGATGATGGATATGACGGGGTTGAAAAAGCTAGAGATATCACTTGGATTCTAGAGTAAATATCGAAAGTGCAAAAAAAAAAAAAAAAAAAATCGGGAGCGCATACTTCCATGTATTTTTTCACACCAAACGCAGATCCGACAAAGTGAAGCGTGGCGATGGAGTATTTTTACGCGCTGAAGCTGAATCGGCCGGCCGTTTTACATAAAGTCTAACAAGACGTTGACGTAGAAAAAAGTTGAAAATTGAAATTTTCATATCGCTTCCTCATAAAAGTTGAAAATTGAAAGTTAAAAGGTGAAAATTGAAAGATAAAAGTTGAAAGTTGAAAGTAGAAAGTTGACAGTTGAAATTTTTATATCAATTCGTCATAATGTCCCTTTATTCGCAAAGCTTCCTCTATGAGGAAGCCAAAAATATAGTAAATGCTTCCTCATAGAGGAAGCTTTGCGAATAAAGGGACATTATGACGAATTGATAAAAATTTCAACTGTCAACTTTCTACTTTCAACTTTCAACTTTTATCTTTCAATTTTCAACTTTTATGTTTCAATTTTCAACTTTTATCTTTCAATTTTCAACTTTTATCTTTCAATTTTCAACTTTTATCTTTCAATTTTCAACTTTTATCTTTCAATTTACACCTTTTAACTTTCAATTTTCAACTTTTATGAGGAAGCCATATGAAAATTTCAATTTTCAACTTTTTTTTGTTTCTTCATGAATATTTGAAACAGATACGTACGTCTGTTATGAAGTGCGATTAAAAAAAAATTATAAAGTGAATCGCCGCTCAGGCACTATATTTAATTTATTTTTCTCACTAATCTCGAAACTACCACTTATTTAGCTTCTTTCTCAGTATTTAAAACAAAAATAATCGTCGCTTGGGAGGTACGAATTTTCTGATTTTTTATTTTATTTTATAAAATTTAAACGTTTCGATCGATTCTTGCCAAATTTAATAGGGAATACGAGTCCATAATAGCTTACTTATGTACAAATTTGTAGGCAAATATCTCGAAAATTGTAAAAGCTAGAGTGAAATAGATATTTTTTGAAAAATCGAAAATTTCGCAAAACCGAAACCCCTCGACCGATTCGTACCAAATTCAATAGCGAAAATTGTTTGATGTTGGTCTACTTCTGTAGAAAGTTTCAGCCCAGAATCTCAACATTTGCGAAAGCTAGAGCGCGAACACACTTTTTTCAAAAATTTCAAAATCTCCTAAAATCTGAACGAATGTTTCAATTAGTGCATAAATTGTAATAGAGGCACTCAACTGCTCTACGTGTGCGCCAAATTTCAACTCGATTGATAAAACCGTTCTTGAGTTATAGACGATTGAATTTTGGACACGCACACGCACACGCACACGCACACGCACACGCACACGCACACGCACACGCACACGCACACGCACACGCACACGCACACGCACACGCACACGCACACGCACACGCACACGCACACGCACACGCACACGCACACGCACACGCACACGCACACGCACACGCACACGCACACGCACACGCACACGCACACGCGCACGCGCACGCGCACGCGCACGCGCACGCGCACGCGCACGCGCACGCGCACGCGCACGCGCACGCGCACGCGCACGCGCACGCGCACGCGCACGCGCACGCGCACGCGCACGCGCACGCGCACGCGCACGCGCACGCGCACGCGCACGCGCACGCGCACGCGCACGCGCACGCGCACGCGCACGCGCACGCGCACGCGCACGCGCACGCGCACGCGCACGCGCACGCGCACGCGCACGCACACGCACACGCACACGCACACGCACACGCACACGCACACGCACACGCACACGCACACGCACACGCACACGCACACGCACACGCACATCCAGACATTTTTTCTAAATGTGATTTTTCGATGTTTTCGAACATTCTGAACACGTTTTCATTAAAATCTCGAGATTTTTTTTTTTTCACCAAAACAAAGCTTCCTCTATGAGGAAGCAATATATTGATCAAATAACTTCACACACCGACACCTCACAGAATTCACAGGCACTCACCAATACTCGCAGTGCGAGAGTTTGTAAATATGTGCCGGTGCGAGTGTCTGTGAGCGTGTATGAGTGTCTAGGTGAGTACTTGAGGGAATGTTCGCTTACGGTTTCCGCGAAGGTGATTGACTGTCTCTGAGAATCCTCGTGTAAGTGTTTGTCAAACAATGTACATTTTATAATAAATGTATGTATAGATTGTATACTGTTTGCACAATATACATATTGTTTGTGTACGTTACAATACGCTTTTTCTTCATTTCTATTATTACAAAAAGAAATGTGAATAAAAATCATTTCAAAACACGATTCGGAGATAGCAACAAGACGGTTTTACCACATTATGGAGGGCGTGCGAGCCACCACAACGTGTTATTCGTCTAAAAGTTGCCATATATGAATTATTATTTTTCTATTATATTATAATTATCTTTCTACTATAGTTTTTTTGGGATAAACATGTTGTGGAAGTGCAAATATGATGTTTTCAAATTCATAAATTGTTCATACATTGTTAATATTAAGAAAGTACTTGCCGTCAAAATTCCATCTGTTCCCAAACTCAGTGAGCCTTCTCGTGGCAAAACAATCTCGGCAACTTCGATTTTACCGGTGTTGGGAAGACCAACGGTGTGCCAAGTTTCCTCGGGGAAAATAACCTGACTATCGGCATCGGGCAAAAGGCCCTCGATCCAGTTACTTCCGGTTTGCCACTCCAGATCCGGAAGCCAGTGTCTATCTTTGCCGGTCGAAGTTCTTATCGTCGCGACGAGGACAAACAATAGTCTGAGAAACAGACCTGATTGACGACGCATCACGTCTTTAAAGTCTCTTTAATTCGAGATAACACAACCTATGCACTGGTAAATATAAATATACATATATCGACGCGGCGTTGAACGGTCGGTCGCAGACTGAGAGCGTCTCGTCGGTAGATCTGTACTTTCGGTAGGCGTTACGCAGTTGGTAATTCCCTCGGGATGTCGACGGGGAGGACTTATCGCTCTTCCATGTTGCAGATGATGCTGCGTAGTCAGTACAAATAATAAATATATGTATAAAAAAGAGGTTACATGTAGGTACTTGTGACACACTCTGATCGGAGACAAATGACACGCCCCAGTCGGCTTCTGATTAAACTCGATTCATGCTCATCTCACTATTAAGGCGCTTTTTTAAAACCTTTGGAAGCCATTGGGCCTTGATTAATACAATGCCCAAATATTAATAATGTATTGCGGCTTGTGCGTCTCGCGCACTCATCGTATCGAATTGAGGATCTTTGATAAGAACCGAATTTGCAGTCTTTAGTTTGAACTCAAGTTCGAACTTATGTTGTAACGGTGTTTTGTGATTTAAGTTTCAACTTAAGTTCGCTCTCACAACAAAAGAATGAAGTTTCAGAATCAACGATTCTTCTCGTATCGGTCAGCACTTGTATACATTACTTGTGGTCGACCGTTTTATCGTTCCCAAACGTAGAAAGTTTAAATATGCATTCCTATAGTAAAAGTCCATGGAAAATTAATGTTTTGTTTTAAGGTGAAGTCAAAGTCACGTGACGGAGCCAGGAGCATAAGAGAGATAGCGGCATTGGTTTTACGGTGGAGCGAGGGCGAGAGGCGACAGCGTTTCACTTCACCTTAAGCTGGTTGATCGTGGTTGAATGGTGGCAATATTGCGGATAAATCGATAAAATGGAAAATAATACGTTTGAAATATATTGGAATAACGTCTTAAAGTAAAGCCCGTTAATTAGTTACGAATAAAGGAACTCACGACACCAATATCAAACTCTCGAAGCTAAGGCACTATTTTTAGCAAAAACCCAAAACGGAGAACAACAAGGATGACGAAAACAAGTATATTACGTATACAAGCGTGTTTTATTATCGACAGAGCGTGGATTACACGAGAGTCCTCATATCTGAAATTCGTATTGTATTATTTTGTTAATATATTGTATGTATCAGTTGAATTCCGGATTTCTTAATAATCATAGTCACACGTTAATGAAGAGTTATCAATTTTCATTATGTACAGGTAATAAAATCACCAGTATATTTGCAGATAGTGTATTTAATTAATACATCGATGAGAAATAGTACAGATAGTTCATACGTTTATTTGTTTTTTATTTCTTTTTTATTTGCTAATTTCATTGATCGAATCGACAAAAGTGCATATTTAAGGCGTGCCAAGACCGGAAGGAGCAGTGCGACGAAACGTTATTTTATAATTAAAAATACAATATAGAGTTTGTAATAGAGAAACGATAGTGTTACAAGTTTCTTTTTTTAGTTTTTTTTGTATTTCTTACTTTTTTATGGATGCGGGGATTTTTCTAGCATTAAGTTCAGTCCGATAATCCCGAGTTATGGTACCTACATTATGGTACTTAACATTTAAAATCAACTGGATTATAATAACACTCGCAGACGGGAAACCAAGAGTTCTACTTGACATGCTTTTAACATCCCGACGACAGATTCGTCCAACATCAATAGTTTTGGCAAATCAATTAAAACTGCTCGGTTTTTCGATTTCCAAGCCAAGAAGGAAACTTTTTAAAATTTCTATATATATATATATTTATTTTTTGGTTGCTTCAGTTCAGTTCCGCTTACTCGTCTCCCTGGCCGTCTTCCGGATCCTCAACGAATCTGTTGCTTAAACCGTAGATAAACCTTTGCTCGAGATCGTCGTTCAGGTGTTTCTTCAGTGCCTCGTTCGCTTCCCGATTACCGCCCATAATTTCCGAATTGGAATGAGGAGCCATACGCTTTCCGAGACCAAAGTCGTAGAGACGCACGCGCCCACTTCGCTTGTACTGCTGTCTCGGATCGTTCAGCATATCGTCGCTTATGTAATTATCGTAGTTGTCATACGGCATATAATCCGGACTCATTCGCAGGGGATACAGATTCTCAGAGGTGCTGCGTTTACCGAAGCCAAAGGAATACGGTTGTGCGGCCTGTAAACAATTTAATACTAATTTATCACCTGCGATTTTCGACGTAGCAAAAGAAAAAAGATAACAGAAGGTTATTTCCTGAGCGGTCACATAGAACTCTACGACAAATAATAATGAGTTAAATATCTTGAAGGATCCCTCCAACAATGCGTGTAATATTTTTATCTCTTCCATATTATGATTACGATTATTATTATTATTCGTGGCTATATTAAGCCTGTATATTATTTTCCTACGACTCGCTTCCGAGTTTATTCGTTTTCTTAGGCAGCAAGGCAAGTCGAATCTTTCGAGGGTTTATTTATTATCTTCGTAATACAGTGAGAGTTGCAAGGAGATAAGCTTCGTCTGTATATGGAATATAGCGGAGAGCAGGGGAAAAACGGAACTCCGGGGCGAAATGGACTATCGTTAACAATTTTACTGCGGGGCATGAAAATAAGTCTCGTCTCAAGTAGAGAACACGCATCCGTTTTGACCCACCGCTCAACTCCTACTCCACAAAAATGAATATGATTTCGGTCGTCACAGAGTAGATTTATCGAACAATCCGTGGCACATATACTGTAAGGGGATCTGAATTGGTTTTGTCATTCCGAGTCCGGTCTACATTATTAATTTCATTCCTTGGATCAGTACCGCGAAATCTTATTGTATAAGGTGCCTATTGTATACGATAGGAATATAATTGGAGTGTCGGAATTGTCGGAAGACTGGAGTACAATTCCGATAAAAAATAATGCAAGAGAGAATGATAGAGAATGATAGAGAATGATAGAGAATGATAGAGAATGATAGAAAATGATAGAGAATGATAGAGAATGATAGAGAATGATAGAGAATGATAGAGAATGATAGAGAATGATAGAGAATGATAGAGAATGATAGAGAATTATAGAGAATTATAGAGAATTATAGAGAATTATAGAGAATTATAGAGAATTATAGAGAATTATAGAGAATTATAGAGAATTATAAAGAATTATAGAGAATGATAGAGAATGATAGAGAATGATAGAGAATGATAGAGAATGATAGAGAATGATAGAGAATGATAGAGAATGATAGAGAATGATAGAGAATGATAGAGAATGATAGAGAATGATAGAGAATGATAGAGAATGATAGAGAATGACAGAGAATGACAGAGAATGACAGAGAATGATAGAGAATGATAGAGAATGATAGAGAATGATAGAGAATGATAGAGAATGATAGAGAATGATAGAGAATGATAGAGAATGATAGAGAATGATAGAGAATGATAGAGAATGATAGAGAATGATAGAGAATGATAGAGAATGATAGAGAATGATAGAGAATGATAGAGAATGATAGAGAATGATAGAGAATGATAGAGAATGATAGAGAATGATAGAGAATGATAGAGAATGATAGAGAATGATAGAGAATGATAGAGAATGATAGAGAATGATAGAGAAGGAGAGAGAAGGAGAGAGAAGGAGAGAGAAGGCGGGAGAAGGAGAGAGAAGGAGAGAGAAGGAGAGAGAAGGAGAGAGAAGGAGAGAGAATGAGAGAGAAGGAGGGCGAAGGAGAGAGACGGAGAGAGACGTAGAGAGAAGGAGAGAGAAGGAGAGAAAGGAGAGAGAAGGAGAGAGAAGGAGAGAAAGGAGAGAGAAGGAGAGAGAAGGAGAGAGGAGAGAGAAGGAGTGAGAAGGAGAGCGAAGGAGAGAGAGGAGAGAGAAGGAGAGGGAAGGAGAAGTAAGGAGAGGGAAGGAGAGGGAAGGAGAGGCATTGTTTTACCTTCATGCCATTGTTGTCGATCCATCGTTTACCGATACCAAAGTTGAACACCGGCAATCTCTTGTACTCTGAAACGTAAGTGTAGGCTTTCTTGATTGGCGATTTGCTGTTGTCGTTAGAATTCTCGAGCGGTTTTAGCCTGTCGCTTATCGATCTCGAGTCTCCCAGAGCCGAGCTTCTTGTCGACATTACCGCTATGAGATAAATCACCACAATCTGACCCATTTTTCTTCCCATCACGTTTGACATCTTCCGACTTTTAATTCTGCAACAAAAAGATAAACTTTTATTTCTTCACACTCACTCAATAATTCGTATACAACATTTTGTCGGGTAAAAAAAAAAAAAAACCTTGAACATTATAACTTTTCACATAGCTTTATCGTTATATACTTTTACTTATAAAGCTCCTTCTATAAGGAAGCATATTTTACTTTCCTCATAGAGGTAGTTTTGTAGTGAAAATAATAAGAGTAAAAGCAAGAATAATAAGAAGAATAGAATATGAACTTTTTTTGGAAAAATAAAAGTATACTGAGGCTGTTCAATGCGTCAGGTTTTTGTTTTATTTATCGATCTTTTATTGGTTCGTAGTTCGATTTGTCTAGTTTTAGCACGAAGGACAGACGTTTGCTCAAAGCAAAGCAATAGCGGTAATTGAAAAAAAAATTACATACTTTATAAAACATGAATCTCATAATAGTTTTTTGCCGAACCTAATATCAAACAATCTCCGTGGTAACTCGACTTGTGGGCAGTTCTAACTCGACTGATCAAAATTTGCATAGGTGGCAGCAAGTATAAATGATTTCTTTTAATAAAAATATATATTCATAACCCATTTATCGATTCTTGCCACATTCAACACCCAACAACCTGGGTGTTAACTTCACATTTGTGCGAATTTAACATCGCTAATAATTTACAAAGTTATGTTCATAATGTCCTTTTTGCCACATACACACACAAATACGCCGGACTTCTTTTTTATTTAGATGCCATGTCATGATGTTTTTGGATATTCTCGACACACCCCCATAGAAACAAAGTATATGACAGATATATAAAATATATATTGACAAAAAGTTTTATATTTCATATATATCCCGAATACATATATCCCAAGGTACTTAAGATATACATTTGCCGCGGTCTTCGACATTCTGTGAATTTCTTTTCATAATAAACGGGGCGTTTACAGGAGAATTTCGAAAAAAATCTTCGTGTAGAGCAAAGCTTTCTCTACGAGAAAAAAAAAAAAAATGGAATAACGCTTCTGCCCTGCGGAAACTGCAATGGTTGTCACTGGCGACCGGAAAAATGTTATCGTCCTGTGGCGTGTGCCGGAAATGGCATAGGTCTGCTGCTGAGGTTGCTTGTGAGCAGTGTAGGACAGGGGATGGATATTCGCGTGTTGGAATTCTCTGAGGCATGCTCGAGGGTATCTCAAGGCATTCGCCCTGTTTATCGCGCATGGCGCAGCAGGTGTCTTTTCCCGGGTGCGTCGAAACGTCTACATGAAGCTGGGCCATATACTACGTCCTTAATTGAATCCCACTGCGGTAATTTAATTAGCCTCCTCGGCCGTTTCTTTAACGTTCTTCTCCTCACCGTTTCTCTCTCTCTCTGTCTCTCCCTTTTCTCTCACATTCACCATCGTATAGAAATACGGAACGCACATTGAAGAAAGTAGTACCTGGCTCCTGTGCACTTTATTGTAGCTATATATATAGTATGGTATATACAATCGCCGAGCTGTCGAGAAGAAAATCGAAAGCTACCTACATCGCCCGCCTGTTTACTACCAGCTTGGATATTCCTTGAGTCATTCCATACGACTAAAACGGTGACATTCTCGAAAAAATTGGCGTTAGATAGAAGTGAAATGAAGAAGGAAGCAGTAGAAGTTTGTAGCAGTGTCGATTGGTTTGGTTAAAAATACGAAAGTATCGAAACGGCATCATTTTTTTAATACTGCCGTATAAGATTGAAGATTCACATACCCAGATAGCCAACTGGGTGCGTATAGCTTCCCGGTCTTACTGCTATGAATATTCCTCTATGATATGGCGTCTCCACCGTATAGACAACTTGCCAATAAAATCTTAAGAACATTTCTTAAGATTTCTTAAGAAAATCTTACGAGATTCTTGACGCGGTACTAATTTCTGACCATTGAGAGGAATTCAGTCTCGCAAAGAGGACAACTTTAATAAATACACTCACCATACTTTATGCAGAAATTCATTGGCGACTGAATCAATCCGTCATCTCCTGGTTGAGTGTAGATTATTTCAATCGCAAAGGGACATATATTTGGAGAACACTGTTTTTCTTTACAGCCTTGAATCCCTTCCAATCACAGCTGGGCGGTACTTAAAGTACATAGTACTTATTTGGTACTTTATTTCCGAGACTTTAAGTACTTTAAGTACTGCCATTTTTCCAAGTACTTAAAGTATATATGTAACTATCCGGTACTTTAATAATAGTGTATTTAAAGTATGTACCGGAAGTACTTTAAGTATACTGCACTTAAAGTTCTTTTTCATTACTTCAAATATTTTCAATTGCGTGAAACGTGAAAATCAGAGCTGGGAAAAGTATCTCAAGGTTATACGTAAGGTTAAGTAAGTAAAATATTTCTAGGTAGATTTCTCAATTATCTTGATTTGTTCTGACATACTATATCGCGTGACTAAAGGCCGTAGGGCTTATGCGCCCAGTTACGATCTTCCGGAATTAGTACAAAAATGAAAGCGTAAAAAATGGTATATATACAGCTTTTTCCCCTCGGACATCCACAAAAATATTAAAACATAGAAAAAAAATATTTTAATTTTATGATTTCAACAAAATCTAAATTCATTGTTTATTGGATGAAAGCACTTAGATAAAGAATTTAAATATATATATGGAATAGTTTTGAAACTACACGGAAACAAAGATATTTGTTTCCGCATCGAAATATATAACATCTCCAAAAACGTTTTGGAGATGTTATATAGAACTCGTGTGATTGCAACACTCGTCTTCGGCTCGTGCTGCAAACTCACACTCGTCAGAAAAAGTTTTTTCGCTCTCGTATCGAAATGTATTATTCATGTATGCACGAGACCACCCCGATGAAAAAATGGATATGAGATTTTTTTTTCATATATTAAGTATACCTTTCCCGAAAAGTGGTATATTATTTATATGTTACGAGATAAATGTGACGGATATATCCGCGCAAATATTTGAAAATATATGTTTTCGCTCATATGAAAAGTATATAATTTATATACACAGAATATATTTCGACGCAAAAAATGGAATGTTTTGAATATGTTACGTCCCGATCAGCAATTTTCACTTCATCTCGGTCAAGGAGAATTTACACCCTCCCTTTATACGTTATTCGGAGATGACGCTTTATCGAGGCTTTGGCCCTGTTTTGAACCTAACCTTTCGGAAAATAATTCGGGACAGGGCCTAGAGTGTATATATATGTTATTGACGATATTTTATTCGCGGTTAAAAGTTCGAATTTACTAAATTTTAAGTGACGATTTTAAACTGGACAAGAAAATTCTGGATGCTATCTCTTTCTATCATCTGGAATGCAATAAGCGGCTATCTCTTTCGCGCGTCACTCCCGACGCACGGCTCGCGACAGCTCACTATCACGCTCACTCACTGTTTTCTCCCGACCTATCCCAATATTTTTAACGCGCACTGTTATAGCTGAAATAAAATTGACCGACACGAATATAAATTGACCAAGAAATATTTTAACCTTCGGTGACAACAAATAAACGCTAATGAATTAATATTGACAAAGGAATATTCAGAAGAAATTGATTTTTACGTTGTAGATGATAATTTCCCAAACTTACGATGTGATTGAAATGGTTTTACCTCGGAATAAAGATCGAATGAATCGATTGATGAATGATGTATATCGATATCGAAATAGGACGTCCTTCCCAAATCTGGATGAATATTCGAATCAGAATCGAATGATGATGACTGATTTCCGAAAATAACGTCTTTCCAAATGCCGAATATTCGAATCAGAATCGAATGATGATGATGGTCGACTCCAGAAATGAACGTCCGTCCCAGATTTTAACGATGGATGATTTCGATGATAAAATGATTTTCAGGCGGTATATTCTCAAACTCAATGGAATGATTTGGAAAGATACGGATGATTTATTGTACTGAGTTAAGTTGAATATGGATTTCAAAACTTTACAAGTTGGTAGTTCGATGATTCTTTGTTAATGATTCTAAGTGCAATACAAGGTTGAGGTCAGTGCCCCGGTCGCGAAGAAGAAGAAGTGCCGAATGGGCGGTGGGCGCGCGAATAAATAACCTCGGTGCCGGACACCCCTGCGTCACCGCGGTCACACCTGCGCCTCGTCTCCCCACTCTCATCACCTGATTCCTTTCTTTGATTGACTAATTAAATATTTCTAATTTCGTAGTTTTACAATAATTTTGACATTTTAACTTGCTATTACTTAAATTTTATCGCGAATTTTATGAACATACAAATTTGAATGAAAGCTGTACGAGTTTCGTTGCGAAGTTAACAATAGTTGACATAAATTCGTATCTTAATATTTATCTGATTATTTTCCTGAATTTCTGTGTTAATGGTTTTGCATTTCTTTTCTTTTTTCGTAATTTTCCATATTTTTCGCCGTTATTTGCTATTTGATTATTTATTTGTTATTTATCGTTTTTATATTTATTCCCTTTTTAATATTGTATTTACCTTCTATTCTGAATGTTATCATGACGCTATGACTTAATTTTCTTCTTTACTTCTTGACTCTATTTTATTTCCAGAATCTGTTGTTAATAATTTCCAAAAATACAATACTACTTCCATGTGTTCATTCCTTGACTTGATTTCCATTTGTTCCTTCGTTTATTATTTCAACTATGATCCTCCTGGACTATAACGATGATCTATTATTCATCGATATGCACTGTCCAGGAGGTGCTGCACTCATTACGCCCGACGGTCGCTCTCAGCATCGTGCCCATCGTGACATGCGCCGTACAAGCAGGCCTATGTTCGACAATTGTGAGAAGCATTCTACCGATATCCTTATCTGCATTTTTACGCCTTAGGTTACCGAGCTTCATACAGTTGATTTGCTTCGTACAGTCGCTTCTGTACATCAACCTAACTCACCTGAAGGCTAATTATTTTTAACAAATAGATGATTTTTCCATTTGGTATTTGATTTATTTATTGAAACTTTGAATTCGACAAATTAAACAATGGCAATTTTCCAATGTTTATTTTTAGCTATTTAATATATTTCAAATATTTGGTTAATTATGTTTGAAATATTTCGGAAAAATTCACAGGACGTAACAAATACATCAAAAATATATTTTTTGAAACGCATACATGAAACGTGTGGCGAAAGTAGCGCTTTTTAGTACAAGCGCACTCCGTACTTTTATGCACACTTTTCTCGCTCTGGTGCGAAGACATTTTTCGCATACTTTAGTTAAGTTAGATATACCATAAATTAGATTAGTAGCCAACAAGCGACCAAGAGATTGAAGTGTTTTCCGATTATTATTGAAACGAGTAAAGTTGTAATCGCAAACTTTTTCGAAGCTGATATCGCTTGCGTGTACGCCGATGGCGCAATGTCAAGTCGGGTGTGAATGCAGTGAGAAAAATGTATTAACTGAAATGATGAATATAACAACGGGCAGGTATTTCTGAATGCAAGCATCGAGCCATAACTCGATCTATTACCATTCGACTTAATGAAATTCTCGGTGCCTAAGTATGACGAGTGGGATCAATCAATTATTTATAGCTCCGCGATGAATGGGATAGAGAAAAGAAATTAATCTTGTCCGATCTGCGATGCCAGCACGCGACAAATTTCTGTCGTTTATAGCATCGGTACACAGGTGGAAACATAATAAATCCGAGTGGCGATCTTTAAGACTATAGTGCTCTCAATTCGGACTGTGTTATGATTGTGCAGCACACGACCGCCTATATCTCAACTGCATAATTCCAACCAAGCGCGTATATTTGAGAAAATCACGCCCGCATACATTTGAGACGACCCTCTTCTCAGAGTCCGTCTATTTGTTCGTTGGGGGCGAAATATCTGTTCCCTTTTGCTATCCAGTGAATTAAATCTTCGTTGCTATAAGCACGACGAAAGAAAGGGACAGTGGGCGTGTTCTTGGATAGGTATTGTGGCATCTAACTTACGCAGTCATGCGCTGTATCCAAAGAATTGAAATCGTGTATTTGGTGTTCATCTAAAAACCCAGTTTTGCTTTTAGTCTACTATCGAAATATTTTATTTAGTTTATCACGATCTCAGTACTCGTACAACGGATAGATATGCATTAAAATAAGGAAAGTATGAACAATTCCGACTATAATAAAAGTACACGCTCACTTTTGTTAGAAACAGCCGCGCGTCACAGTGACGTCAGAACAGATCGATGCGTCTGGACCTCGTCATACGCCATAGTTTCACGCATGATGACGAATGATGATAAGAGTAGGAGAAGGGACGGGGGAGATTACCCATCATATTAAGGAACCTGGCGAGAAGCCGAGCGATAAGAAGATACCGTGTGTGGTAGCTCGCACACGAGTGAGAACGGAGAGACTGAGTGTGAATACTGTGAACACTGTATATTTTTTACCATCAATAAATCAATAATCTTTTCTCGGGAAAACGATCCGTCGCAAATGGGCTTAATTTACGAACGAAAATCTACTGAACACTTTTTTAAAAGTTATCCTTTTGAGTTTAGAATTCAAATCGAAAGTTAAAAAGTAAATACGGCACTTTATTCTGTTTTTTCTCATCCGAGTGAATGAGATGTTGGAACAAATGGATACAAGCAAGTACGGAACGAATAAGGCAATACAAAAAATGTATGTATCTTGCTTTCGACTAATCTATGAATCTATGAAATTGTAAAAGAAAATAAAATAGTAAAAAAAAAAAAAAAAACAGCGAACGGTATGGATAGCAATTTTGGAATCTAGTATAACAATTTTTTTAATCCTCGTTCCTCACTAGCATTGGCTGGTTGTGACTGGTAAGTTGGGGTTGCTGTAGAGCTTCTATTCAGGGTTGCTCTACAGCAACCCTGTAAATATCTCTACTAGTCCAATAGTTTGACAGCTCGCCTCCATGTCTCATCATCACTTTTCGTATTATACTTATCGAAAATGATGGTGCGTAGATTTCTAGGCCAAGGATTATTACAAATATCGGAACAAATTATTTTTATGAAATACCCGTACACTTTGATAATGAATAAATAAATAAACAAATAAAAATGCCATGTGAGCGATGTAGACTATATGTGTATATCCTTATAATCATAATGTAGTCGAAGACTACGTTTGTTGAGTTTGCACAATTTTGCGAGATTAAAAGCAGTTATCACTAATTTTAAGTAATAGTAATTTTATGTAACTAATCGAAACCCGCTTAAGATGTCTCTGTGATAATCTTTTTTACGCTTATTTAGTAGACCTGCGTCATGAACCGCATTTCACTCGATGGACACTTTTTACAGACGATGATTTGTTTTTATCTGATTTGAGTGACTTCATAATATAATGGAGGGACCGCGGACTGCACTGAGAAAAAAAATTTGTTGGATTAACCAAAAGTCGCGGTGACATACGTTCAAAGCTGTTATTTGTTTGGTACAAATAACGGATTGTTTTGTTAAACGATTATTCGCTTCAATTTATTCAAAATTTGTCGATTGGAACAAACATCTTTGTTGTACCAACCAAATACACCTTTGAACGTATGTCACCGCGCATTTGCTTAATCCAACAATTTCTTTTTCTCAGTGTGTAACACTAATTTTTTGCAAGGTACGTAACTGCAAGTTTGTCTGCGGACCAAACATACTTTTATTCTAATTTTTTTGGCTTTTTCACATTTAAGGTAAAGTATCAGAAAGGAAGGATTAATTAATTCGAAATACGATATCAAAACGATAATTTTCATGTAGACGAAATCCATAAAGTTTTGCTGCGATCCAAAGTCTCTTGGAAAAGTTCTTATGTTTTTGGACGACGCAGACCTACAGACAGAAACAGATAAATGCTCATTTTGGCATTCTAGTGAATGCAGAAAATGTTTCAGTTCATAATTTGATAGTCCAATTTTTGTTGGATAACAATACTTTATCTCCTTGCATACTTGTATGGGATGAGAAAGTAAAAATATATTATATATTTTAAGCAGTTATTAATTTGTACTGATAAAACGGTATAGTACGTATAACGATAATATTATAAGCCTTTAATATTGGATGTGTAGTATGTTATATAATATTATATGTACAATTTCATAGGTCTGTCACAGGTAATGTCTACATTGTACAATATACGGTTTAAAACTTATAGGGTATTCCACCGGTTACGACTATGGTACTCTAGTATAAAAGATGCTCGGTCATATCATATATTCACCAACTACATATATTTATCCCGGCGCCATGTTGCGAATGAATTGTAGTATATTTTTTTATGTGACGTTAATTATAACATAATAGACAACACCTTAGGGAAATGTATTGTATAATTAAAATATGGTTATTCGGAACATTGATTTCACTCCGTGTAGTAGTAGGTGAATGGAACACAGGAATCATATAGTAGGAGGCATAGGAAGAAAACTTCAAAGCCCTTCAAAGTTTCACATTTCATCGTCGATATAGCATGGAGACGCGGAGCGACATCGGAGCGTCAATACAATCGGTGCACGAGCATAACTCCAAAGGCTCATTGGGATAAAGATAATTCTATCCAGTTCCATTGGAATTCGAGATATTCGATTGTTCCAATACGGAATAATATTCGGTCTGATGGAAATTGTGCGAATAATCCACAAACGATTAATGTATATTAATACGAGAGAGGCGGTGAGGCAAAGGGTGTATGCGGTTTGCGTTAAAGGGCCATTGAAGGGGATGACATTAGCGAACCGCACGGTCTCTCTCCCCCTCACTCCATCATTGTATGGTTCTCCGGGTCACCTAAATTCGCAGCGAGTAACTGTGGGTAGGATTGGATCAGGATTGAAGCGCCTGGCACAACGTTAATATTTGATTGTCGGACGGTTGATGTGAGTGCCTGCCTAAACTGTCCTGTCTACGTGAAACGCGTTGCCGGGATTCTATCGTCCGATCCTGGATTATCCTCGGCAAACACAACGCTTTAATCCTAAAACGTCGCGAAGAGGATCACAGAGAGTGCAAGTGTTTCGGGCACATTATTATAATTTCTATTTTTTACAACCTTTATATCTCAACGGTAAAGTGAAGTTTCGATTAACATCCTTGAATAGGTAAAAGCTTTAATATGTCGACTAACAAATTTATGCTATAAACTGACAGGCAACTATCTATTATAAACAATTGACGAACAAAATTAATCTGGCTGGAATTATGTAGGTAATGGCAGTTATTTATTTTTATATTTAATAATAACGAAACCTAACCAACAAATGCAGGGAGTTTGCCTAAACTGACTAGAAATAAATGATTAATCAAGGATAACTTCGTAAAAATAGATAATTACATTTTGAGCAATATAATTTAATTCGGGAAAACCATTGTATTTTCCCAATGGCCGGTGTTCCCTGTCAATACCCGACAGTTTTGTTTCACCCATAAATATGATGTTTGTGAACATTTTGACACATGGCAGGGTTCAAATTACTGTTTAGTAGATATAATAGAACAAATGTACCTATAAACAGTGAAATACCCGGGAAAAAATGACCCGGGAAAAAATGATGATACATGGTCATATATAGATAAGATCTGACCAGATAAGAGAAATGGCGAGATCTGATACACGGTACATCAGACGTGAACATATCTGACCATACTTGGATAGATTTGATCAGATATGGTCACATCTAAAAAGACATTACTCTGTCGACCATAGATAAACATAGAAAACCCATGTTTGTAATGTAACGTGTGTAAAAAAAGAAGAAAAAAAAAGTCAATAAACGGAAATCGAACTCAGAGCTACAGTGTGTTGAATCAAGTTACCACTCGTTCACGAAGACTTTCGTGTTAAAGTATCAACATAACAAGTATATACCCATGCAGAAATTTGCGTAGGGATCCAGCTGGATTCTTACTAGACTCCCTACTTGCAACTCGGAATCCAGTCAGATATCCAGTCAGATTTCCAAAGTGAGATGTTATGGTCGCAAATTGGATTCTGATCGGGATTAGAGACGAGGATCCTGATCTGGAATCCCGATCAGAATCTAGTTTGAATCTCAGCTAAAAAGTCTGAAAATTAAGTAAACGGTACCTTAAACTTACTTTTCGGAAGTAATTTTCACGTTTAATTATATATATGAACTTACTCTATCGCGAGGCACACGAATATCTTGGAAAAAACGCTGTTAAATTTTGTCATCCGCTGGGGATCGACCCTGGGTCATCCAGGCCAAACATTGCCAACTCGGCTATCCAGATCTTAGAAAAATTTAATTTTTATTTGAAACTTAAAGCGTCGTAGGCATGTGATGGTCCTAGGCTGGACACATATACGTTAATATTAATTTAATTGTTAATGTTAATGTTAAAGTTTTTATGTCATGTAGCAAAAAAATATATATATAGTGTATCGACAATGATTATCTGAATACTGATAATAATAATGCTTATGAACGTTAAATGTTTGCAAAGAGCAAAGGGTTTTTTATATTCGTATACAGTGAGGCACATTTGTCAGTTTACTATAATCAATAATTACTTATCTACTATGAGTAGATCAATGACCTGTCGTGGATTAATTATATTTGCTGTCAGATTATGAATTAGTTAACAGTTAACAATTTGTTACGCATTATTATGTAACAGTTTAAGTAACAATTAATTGAATAACACTTGGTTTAACCAGAATTAATTTAGTTTTTCTTTGTTATTAACTACTGGAAGTTTGTTTATATTGTTTAAAGTAGATACAAATTTTCGTATAACTATTAATCTCGTCGAGTTGTTAAATGGATCCGTCACCTTGCACACTAAAAAGTTAAATGGATGCATCACCTTGCGCACTAAAAAGTTAAATGGGTGTCTTATCGAAAAGATCTAAAAACAAATGTTTCCTAACAAAAGCTAACTATAAGTTGGAGGAGGAGTAAAGTTCCAATCGGGATCCAGCTGGATTCTTATAAGGAACGCGCTATTTAGGGTTTCCCCGCAATGTCCCTAACTGCATTGATAACCGA
Source organism: Ichneumon xanthorius (assembly GCA_917499995.1). Classification (NCBI taxonomy): domain Eukaryota; kingdom Metazoa; phylum Arthropoda; class Insecta; order Hymenoptera; family Ichneumonidae; genus Ichneumon; species Ichneumon xanthorius. The sequence continues at coordinate 531,493 of CAKJTD010000005.1, forward strand.
TTTTAACTTCCAAATCGGAATCCATCTGGATTCTTATAAGGATGCCCTGCTTAGGATGTTCCTGCATCAGCCCTAGCGGCGCTGATGACCGATTTTAACTTCTAAATCGGGGTCCGTCTGGATTCTTACGAGGAAGCCCTTTTTCTGGAATCCCTAACAAATTCCGATCGGAATCCGATCGTAAGTCGGGACTCCCTAACAAATTTCTTCACGGGTAAGGGATGCTTGAATGAAAATTGGACTTTTCTTTTAAGATGATAATAAACGGTTTTCAGTTTTAATCCCAGTAGAAGCAAGGTTCAACACTTAAATTACCTCGCTGTTTCTCAGGACAGGAAAGCGTGTACAGTTTTAGTTTTTTAAAGCCCGTATCTCTTGCAAGCCGCACTGATCCATCTTACCGTGTCGAGCTATATTCATCACTTTTTACCCTTCAAACCAAAGGGACGACGATAGTATTATTCGATCAAAGACCCGAAAGGCGAGAACGTCCACTTTTATCCCGCTACGTGGAAATATCTTGATTCTGTTATGCTTTAGGATAGAGTAGGGTGTCGTTCCGATCTCCCACGATACCTTCTACGAGCCACATTGAAGAAAAATGAGGGGGCGATCAACGGCCTGTGACGTCATGGAGCTTCCCAATAGACAGCCCGAGAAATCGTGGGTCCGATTACAATTCAATCGATACAAATCACGAAGTTACAGATGATACACTAATAACTTTCGATATACTACGCGAAACGCGTAGGTATCTTGATATAGAAATGGGGTAACTCGGTGAGGTGTTCTATGCACATAGTATATACGTAGAACAAGATCATAAAGATTTCATTACTCGTCATTTTCGCGACGCATTTATGGACGCAATAGTAAATACATATATATATGTGCAAATACATATATATATGTGCATATACATATATATGTGCATATACATATATATATGTGCATATATATATATATATGAGCATCTTTCGAATATGCCGCTTATAGTGCCCACTCTTATTGCCCATAAAACCTGGAAGGCTGTTGCTGCTGCGCAGGAGAATGGGACGAGGCAGTGTAAAGTCCAAGCTTTGCAAAGGGGCTTATTATTTTAAAAAGAGTTATGCTACGAGGATCAAATGCGAATTGGACTTTATGAGGGAGTACATCATCAGTAATATTTTTTTAGCGTATAATCGGCGTCGTTTCGCATCATCAGTCCTTTTTTCGACTCTGTCAGGGCCCCTGTAATGCTCTAAAATTATAACAAATGTTCTTTTCCGACAAAAATTGATTTTGGATCTCCATTCTGAAAAAAAAGAAAAACAGTGAATCTATGTAACCTTTACGAGTGGTTGAAGTAAAACACTTCTTTATCTTCTTTATCAATATGAATTACAAACTGAGAAAGCATGAGCGTGTTTTAATGTCATGTAACTGTCGATGATATTTCGTTTTTAGCTAATATTTTTACTTTCTTTGTTTTTTTACTATGTGAATTTAATAAATGATACGTAGGCTTACGAAAGTTGAAATATGATACCTATATTTTACTTTAAATTTCTCCCAAATGTCGTGAGAAAACCACGTCAATTATCGAGCTTTGCCTCATTTCAGATGCGACGAGGGAATTATTTATCTTTAAACTGAAATCATCGCATAAAAATTCAGTTTGTGATTGCGAATCGTTTACACTGAAATTTACTTTGAAATCTTTAGTCTCATTTCTTTTTTCAAATAGCTGAGTCTCGTGCAGTATAAATGATTAAATTTGCGTGAATAATCCAATGACTTGTTCTATTGTTTTGTTTGGAAATATATAAACAGTGGCAATGAAAAAAAACTCTAAATTTTTGTTACTAGAATGAACTACACAAATATCACTGATTGCGGAAGATGTAGCCGAAACTTGTGACGGTTGCCTCGACAAAACTTTTTTTAAATTTAATTAATTCCGCGGATTTCTCCTTTTACAATCAATATACAATAAATCATAATAATATCCATATTACGATAGCGAGTATGTCATTTTAATAAAGTACGCATGTCGATTGGACACCCTCACAGACACCCACTATCTTTGCCAATAACGTAACTTGATCTTCTGTGAAATCTGCGTAACGTATAAGGCGTAACGTAAGGCGTAACCCGGTAACACGTTACCGGGTTGTCAATAATGTAACTTATTCTAGTGTAAAATATACGTATCGCGTCAACGATTGCTCAGTTCGGAGTACACTTACCCTACCCGAAAGTGCAACATATTGTTAAAGAAGTATCAACTAAATCTGCGCTTACGGGTTACGGAAAAAATATCTGGTTGCCCGAATGAGATTTGTCATAGTAATTAATCAGATTTTATAACCCAATATAATCATTATTGCCCAATTTCACTGTTTACCAGTTACTATGTAACTGGCCGCGGCCGCAGATGACTTTCACACCTCACTGCACCTCACCTCAGTGTACCGCATTCGTACGAGAGCACAGAGAAACTGCGGGCAGTGTTTCGTTTCTACAGAATCCAACTGAACACAGACTCAACTCGACACAGGCAACTGTACACGAAAAAATTCTACACATCACCAACTCGCCACGGCAAAACTCGATACATTGCCAATTCGATGCAATAGAATTTGCTCCATCGCGAATTTGACGCAATGCCGACTAGACACGTCAAAACTCGACTCGTTATCAACTCGACCCGGTAAATCCTGACGCGTCGCCATCTCGACACAGTAAAATTTAACACATTATTACCTGAACACGACAAGACCTGATACATCACCATCTGGACACAGTAAAATTTAACACATTACCAACTGCACACGATAAAAGTTGAAATACCGCCAACTCGATACGACGAAACTTGCCACACCACCGACTCGACACAGCAAAACTCTATATACCACCGACTCGACACAATAAAACTCTACACAGACCCAACTGGACACGCACCATATTTGATCGATAGGATAAAGAAGGATAGATACTTTATTAAGTTGTAGCGGTCGATATCTGGCCATTCCCGATTGAGACCTAATATGTTTTTTGCCGGATATTTCGACGTGTAAAACGTTTATCCTCAGAATTCCCGTTCAACGAAACGGTAGCCCCCTTAGTGCATTGCTTTACGCTCATCCACTCAAGTACTGCCAACGCACGGTATTGCTTGACTTATATTGTATTGAGTGCCGCACATCAACCGATGTCGGTTAAATAAAGACACATTAAATTCAATTGATTGTTAGATCGATCAACTCCGTATGACTTTCAAGCGCTAATTTTGTTGACTTCTTTTGATCATAAAGGATGAAAAATCGTCCGGCAAAATCCACCAATATACAAAAAAAAAGAAAAAAAAATGTAACGATATTCGACTCTCCCATTTTTGCCACCGTTATTTCCGTCGTTTATTTTTTTTCCACCTATTTTCCACTCTCTACAGCCTGACAGCCTCCACGCCGCGGCGACAAATTAATGGGCATGCAACCGGCCATAGCGAGCGAGCCAGCGGGTGGGAAAATTAAAACGCCTATCCCATTATAAAAAAAATGTAATAAACGGTTTTTGCGAGTTGTCGGCCCCGTTGACACTCCTGGCCGAGAATCTCGGCAAGATGGCCCCCTCGGCGTCCGAGAGAGGGAATATCGTTCAACCTCGGTGGTACGCTGCAGCACCGGTAATTGCAAGCGAGAGAGACTCGTAGCGAAATGAGATACCGAGCGCGCGTGGGGCGAGATGGTCGCGATGATGTTACAGAAGATTTTATCGTTACGGAAAATTCACGTAGGCAGCGGTTAGCCGAGCGAGTAGGGCTCGCGACGCGCACCCACGCTAAATGGAAGATTCGCCTGAGGCACTGTGCTGCAAGATGTCGAAGCTTTTCACCCTTCGAACAGATATCGAGAGGGATGTTCCGTGCAAGAAGATGGTTCATTCCTCAAGCAAAGCCGACGTTTCGCAATGAATGCCTTAAGCTTCGAGAGGTATATAAACGTGCATAATGTACTTAAGGCTTCACCCCCCAGCATCTGGTAAGATAATCCTTCGCCGTGAGCGATTGCGATTGCACACACACACACACAAACACACACACGATGAATAAGACACGGGGGCTAGCAAGAAACTCGATTACGATGGTATCGATTTTCGAAGCGGATTGTACTGTAATAAAAAAAGTAGGGCCGAAGTTGCGAATATGGCCCGGTTCGCATATGTTTACGTCCTATAATCGGGGGCCTTTATTAATACCACTTTTACACAAAAAGCTCTTTAGGAAAATGATTCATAAAAATGTTCCTCATCGCGATGCTTAAGCCTAGAACTTAGATATGCGGTACAAAAGTACCCCAGCTGACATTCAAACTTCGCCCCTGCAGAAGAAATTGGCATTATCAACTCGGGACGTCCACAATAATTTAGTTCCATGATCGGACGAAGTGCGGAGGCCGGTAGTAGCCTCAGCTTCTCGCTGGCTATCATACGGAATGCTAACGCAGCGGGCTTGAGATACCAAAATACCCCAGTTGTGAGTCCACGTTAGTGTTTAATGTAAGTAAGTGATGTTTTTTAAAACTATCGAATGGAAGTTACTATTATATAATTTGGACGTATTATCGAGCACACATTGAGCACACTTCTGCGAGTGCTGACTGCGAATCTCCGACGTAACCTGCGCCTGTGCATTCTGACGATCTTACAAAAAGAGCCCGTTGCAGTACCACATGGCGTCACAAAAATGCACCAAACATCCTTTTTGCGCGATAGCACGGAATCTCAAAATAAAAGTATTTTACCGAAGATACCAGTGTGATGTCTGCGAGGAGCACCGAACTCTGAGCTCGTTCACTGCAACAATTGTGCCGCGGTCGAGTAAATGAGATTCGCCAAAATTATTCCATGCATTTTTTATAATAATAATTATTATCTTTCATTACCTACGATTTTTCAAGAAAAATAAATGTTAATACTCATGCAAAACTATTTGTGTTTGCGGTTTTATTGATCTTTTCCATGTTACAAGTTTCCGACTTTTCCCCATTTTCAGATGGCCAAATAAATATAATTTTTGAATGGAATACTATGGGAGTATCTTTTCCTAATAGTCTGGTATGTCCCCTGTAAAATGGCGTTTGAAATTTGAAAATCGGACCATTTAAAAAAGAATTACAATTTATTTTAACAAAAATTACGATTTTTGCCTATTTTTATTACGTTTTGGGTTTTAAAGGTGATTTCCACATCCCAAACTTTAATAAAACCGAATTTGCCGCATACCATTCACTTCTTTATGAAAAAAGAGATTCATGTGCGGTAAAACCCATTTACTGCTCATAGGACCCTTGTACGTAGACGAAACGCGTGGGATAGAAGGTAGAAAAAAATGATATGTGAGCTCTAGGGTTAAAGTCCCACATCTTGGTATGGCTTGAAGTTACCAAATGCTGCCGTATAAAAAAAAATGTATCGTGTGCCGGGTACAATTTTTCACTAATGGTGATGAGGTGAGTGGGCAACAGGTGCGTCACGGATTCATCTAGATGCTATAGATAAGTCCAGGTCCACGTGTACACGATGAGATTATTCGCCGACAAAAATTCATGCGAATAAAGGATTTTTTTTCAACATTATTATTTTCCACGTTGGTTGTTTGTGACAAAAAATCTTCTCGGAGATTGCACCGTTGGAAGGTCACTTTGTGGGTATTTGGCAAAAGTCGTTATAAAAGGTAATGAAAGTTGGGACGCACAGCGGGAGATATCGTGGCCAGAGACTACGCAGCTTGCTGAATTTCAACCCTCGGTCGCTCGTCGTGTTTCGGATTTTTTTTCTTTTTACCTTCTGCCCCTCGCCGCCTCGGCGTAATTGCGAAAAATGATGGTAACGCGAAAGATTTAACAAACATTTTTTTATTATATTTTCGTGTACGCAAGCGTTTCGTTGAGACGAAAAATATTATCGCAAAGCAATTTTTGTATACAGAATTGTAAGATGAATTTATTAGTGTTCTTGAATCTCGGAAGAATGAAAGAAGTTGGACGAGATTTTTTCCTGGTGAGAGAAGAACTTTATTTCGTACGGTGTATCTTGGTAATATGCGTACAGTGTACAAAGCGCGTGACGACGAGTTATACGGCGGCGCATTCTCATTCTCGACGTTCGTCCAGACGCTCTTTCAGTTTTCTTTCAGAAAAAAACAGAAAACAGACAATTCTGGCTCAGAGACACGCATTGAAATTCTTTTGGCAATTTTGCGCATAGCTTGAGTGCGCGAGTTAAGGGGATGTTAGTACACTGTTTCGCTCCGGTATTATCTCCACACGTAGTAGTCTCGAGAGAGCCGTTCGAACAGCCACCTCTTTCAGGGGGTTATTCCCGATGCTGTCTTCGCGAGATTATACCACCATCTTCTTGGAGGTAATTACCCGCCGGCAATACGCAACTTCTATATCCGCAAGGGTAGTTTGACAGTGTCAAATGCGAAATGGAACTTTTACCACCTCGCTACTGAATAAAAAACAGCTTTCACTGTGGCTCAACGACTTGTGTCTACTTCTGTATTTTTAACTTTTAATTTTGACAAATTCAAAATATAATCAGACTTGTATAATTTTCGACAATTACTTCGAAGACATTAAAAAATGATTTAATTATGCAATATTTATTACAAGGCTCACATTTATAGTAATGAACTCATGTCTACTTTTGTACCTTTATATGCAATAAATTCAAAACATAGCCATACTTTTTAAAAATAATTCTCAACAATTCTAGGAGCTCGCTGAAAAGATTATTTGATTGTGCTACATTATTTTGCATCTTGCTTAAGAAAGTTTCTCAACAAGTGGGCGATTATTAGCAGCGGCAGAAAAATTCCTTGAAGTTCACGCTTTTGAATACTAGTAAATCGCGAACCATTAACTTGAGCTTTGTTTATAAAAGTGACTTTCCATATCTCGTATTTTAGAAAGTGAGTATAATCTTCTTTTATATTTCTTCTCCCGTACTTTTTACGTCTGCCTAACGATATGAAGATTGAAAGGTACGTCCGAGTTCGCTATTGCATCTGTCATGGTGGAACGCAGCCGAGGAAATATAAATTTCTATGGAATTATAGATTTTATATTTCGTTGCCCAAGACACTGGAAGGAAAAGATACACCACCGATTTCGCCGTACAAGCATCGCAACTGTTCGTACCATGAATACTCGCGAAATCATATGTATATGTATTCGACCCGTTTAAGCATCAATTTATTGGCTATACCGTCTACAAAAATTCTAACTGTAACTGGATATATATATATTTCGATCGCAATACTATAAGTAGATTTCGAACGACATTGGACCGACAACGATGGTTCTTGCAAAGTTTCGTCCGTCAAGGGGTAAAAGGAATGCTGATCGGATGCTGATCCTGACGGTTCCTTTGACCAGGTTTTGTCGAGCGTGGTGCACACGCTCGGTGTAGCGCATCATGAGGAGGATTTAGGAAGGTCTCCCGCCATACTCTCCCGTCCTCCAACCCTTATCCCACCCTACCTCAACTACTAGTGGCAACCGGCACGGGGTGGTTGAGGGAGATGGCAATCCAAGGTTTACATTCATCAAAATTGTCAAAAATATGGTACAGACACAGTTTGATATTTTTTATTCATATTCGTTTAATCAGTGAAAGTAAATACGCGTTTGCAGATATTCAATAATACCAAAAAATCGATTGCATTAAAAATAGTCGATATGTGTATATATATATATATACTAGCGGGTTATTGTGGCTCGCGCGCTTCGCGCGCTCGCACCCATTTCTGGACGTAAACCCTTATTATTCTGAATACTTCAAATGACGGAGGGAGGGTCCCCCCCTTCCTCCCATCGATTCTTGACACGGCGGCGAAATCTTTTTATATTATAGAGAGATATATACATATTTTAGAAAAAAGACATAAGCTCTTATTATTCTAAGTCTTCAACCCCCCCCCCCCCTTATTGTTCCAAATCCCCTTATGCTAAATGGACTTAAGCCCTTATTATTCAAGTCCCTTCAAGCTAAATGGACTTAGGCCCTTATAATTCTAAGGCCCTTTAAGGCTGGACTTAAGCCCTTATTATTCTACCCCCCCCTTCGATTCTTGACACGGCGGCGACGGCGGCGGCGAAATCTTTTTATATTATCTCTCTATAATATAAAAAGATTTCGCCGCTGTCGCCGCCGCTGTCGCCGCCGCCGCCGCCGCCGCCGCCGTCGCCGCCGTGTCAAGAATCGAGGGGGGGGGGTTAGAATAATAAGGGCTTAAGTCCATCCTTAAAGGGCCTTGGAATTATAAGGGCCTACGTCCATTTAGCTTGAAGGGACTTGGAGTAATAAGGGCTATATATATATTGTAACGAATATCGTAGCTGACTATTCGTTAAGACACACGGTATTAGTTAGGTTTGACATTAGACGAACGAACGGGCGATCGATATGAGATCGATCGTCATGTTAGACAGTCTGAACTGAAACGTCTGAACGAACAGACACGTGACCATTCGTGCTCGGAATATTTAGATGCGATTGTGCTATTAATATCCGCCCCCAAACTAAATACGCGCGTTATTCATTCGCTCGATCATTACAATATATATATATACTAGCGGGTTATTGTGACTCGCGCGCTTCGCGCGCTCGCACCCATTTCTGGACGTAAACCCTTATTATTCTAAATACTTCAAAAGACGGACGGAGGGTCCCCCCCCTTTCTCCCGTCGATTCTTGACACGGCGGCGAAATCTTTTTATATTATAGAGAGATATACATAATTGTTGATTTCGGTAAGAGTGATAAATATAGACAGGGCCACATACGTCGCTTTTAGCCAATCAATATAGGTGTAAAGATGCATTACCGGTTATTGGTTGGTTTCATTGCATGGAAGCCAACGCGTCCAGCTTGACGCTGCAAAACCGGTTAATAATAATACATATACAAAAACATAAAACTATGTTCAATATATGTAATTCGAAACTACTTCTTGCAGACTACACGAACCCGTTGAAAGTGCGTCTTTGTAAATTGACGCTGTTCAATAACTGATATATTGTCTTCGCGAAACTTGAGTAGTACCCGGAAAAATTGGTTACAATATCGATTCTTTGTTTCATTCATTTCGAAGCATTCACTGTACGTAAAGGAATAATAAACAATTGACCATATTATTCGTAATGCGGCCGACGATCGTAAAACTCATAAATCGCTTCCCTTCATCGCATCGGATTCTTTGCTTTCTGTTATCGAGTATCCGATGAAATCGCGTAGCCGTACTTCCGCCTCGGAGGATTTTGTTTCTCGTGCTGCAAAAAAAAAAAAAAAAAAAAAAAAACGAGCACCGTCGTATGGGCAAGAGACCTGCGCCGGTCTCCGTTCGTCGTTCAATTTATTTCAGCGTTCAACGATTCGTACGTAAGCCGGAAACGAGTGCTGCGGAGTAGCTCTGACGGTTCCATGCTCTATTGAGGTTTACCGAAGGAAAGTCATGAACGCACGGGAGAAAAGTTTTCGCTATTGTTTGCGCATTTCACAGAACAGGAAAAAACAATATGCAATAACAGGAGAGGACATGGTAAGCTATCAAACAGTACTAGCAGGCGCTGGACCAGTACCTAGCTCCGTGTGCCATCCCCACAATGGAAAGGCCGATTGGAAAAAAGTTATTAATTGACTGTTCCAGCACGAAAATAAAATATATGTAAAAAATATAATGTCGACATATATTATATGATGATGATGATTAGATTCACCAGTCATATGTAATATCGATTAAATATATATATTTATAGAAATATATCGGAAATATACCATATTGGTGAAAATTTATTGAAATAAAAAAAAAATTTATTCGCATTAATTGTTCCGAGCATCGGACGAAAATTGCGTTTCGTGGCAAAATGGGCTATCTCCCAATCATACCATAACAAAGATTGGTAGGATTACTTGATTCACCTCGATTGTGCGTTCAGACACACAACGCATGTGAACGAGTACGATACTCTTCAATTAAGATTACACATTACTTTCGAGAGACTGTCATCGATCGTGTCCTGGATTCATATAATTGAAGAGCGATACTGAATAATTCACTGCGACGCATACGATTCCGTTGCGAAATTGCGTTGGCAGGTGTTTCCGATTGGACATGATGAAGTTGGACCACCGGAACGGCAAACTCGAAGGTGAGACAGATGTGCGCCAAGTTCATGAAATATGTAAATTAATTCACGTCGGGACAAAAGATTACCAATGAAACGTCACGATGAATCTATGATTATGCGACTCGAGCGGATGGTATCGAAGCCTCGGGTCCCTTGATGCTGAAAGAGTTTTTTTTTCCTTCTCAGCAACGAGCATCGCCAACACCGGAAATGAGATTAACGTCACTTCGATATTCCTCCTCGGAGCATCTTCGTCGGAGAAATATGAAATAATCACGAACCTCATCAAGCTACACACCATCGCGGATAGTTAACGTGCAAACAATAATGTATTCCCGTTGGGAGAATTAAACTTCAGTGGAGCCCTTCCGTGTTGCGTTATTTTGCATTAGGTATATACGGTGCACGTTTAACATGGGGATGATAAACGAATACCCCGCGCGCGATCGATATATTTCGGAGGCTCGCGGGTTAAACTGACGACACTGTGGAGTGAGTCGAAAGCTTCAAATAATCAACGTCCATATCAGAATGTAATGTCAGTATTAGAATGTAATTGTTTGATAGTGGACAGAAATTATATCAGCAAATGTGTATCAACTAGCGAACATTTAACCCTTTAATGACCAGTGGAATGCGACAGTGGAATGCCAGTGGATGGCTTTGATCGTAATCATCAAATATATCAATAAGCGTACTGAACACAGCCTATATAGGGTTATGGCACGAAGCCATCGATACTAAGAAAATATATTGTAGTTATTTAAACGTATAATATTCTAAAGAAAATTCCGTTGGAATGAAATTACATGAGTTGCAAGGGAAAATTTTAACTATAATGAGTTTGATTGTGATTATGAAATATTTGAATGAAATAAATCGTACCTCGCAAAACGTATAATATTCTGAAGCAATTTCTCGAAATGAAATGGATAAAATATTTATTCAGATTGTTGAATGTCCGGCATGTAGAACAAGAGAATAGATTTATTAATGCACTTCTTATCCGATGACTCCTTGCTTCCCTTGTCATTAGGGCCAGTGGGTCGATCGGTGATCTGAGGGTTGTAATTAGTCGCGACAGTCGGGACATCGACACTTGACAATAGAAACCCTAGGGACATCGTGAGACGTGTGTCGGTGCGAATACATACCGGTAATGACAATTCGGACTTTGCTTTGTTCACTTTCACGAGTCGCGTCGGGAACCCGTTCATTTTATTGACTTCTTGTTCGCAATCCCAATGGGAAGTCATATATTCCTGTCTCCACGGTTTCTGACCGAAGAGAGCCTCACGCCGCGAGGTTACTCACACGAGGGCTTCAATAACAACAGCAAACAATAAAAAAAAGTTTATGCCATGAAAGGATCCTCAACGGAACATAATTATACAACAACAAATTTCCCTGGTGGTGTGGATGCATATGTTTCTAGTGAAAGTGCTTTTATTATTATTATTATTATTATTATTATTATTATTATTATTATTATTATTATTATTATTATTATTATTATTATTATTATTATTATTATTATTATTATTATTATTATTATTATTATTATTATTATTATTATTATTAGCGATCGGGCGCTTCGCGCCCGAACGCTAGGTTACTTTAGTTTAATTTAATTTAATTATTGGTTCCATCTAAATCCTCCATACTGAGGAAACAAATGGAGACGTTTATATCTCCATCGGAATGTCCTCCGTCTCCTACATATGTCCACTCGGAACATTTATTATGTTACTTCTTTTATTGATTCGACAAAATATTTATATTAACTATCGTCGGATGTAACTGCCCATGGTACATCCAAGTATTAATCACGACCGTAATTATTCAATTTTCGATGCATATTAAGGTAAAAAAATACATCCAATAGGTTGCTCGTGTGTATTCGCATACACACGGGTGAACACATGGACATATTTCACGCGTAATTCGCCTTGAGACGCCAAAAAGTAAAATGTCGCCAGAAATTTTTTCAGCTTCGAGAGCGAATATTTTCGAATTAAGACATTCGGCATCGCTTCAGCGCCCATATTCGTCGTTCCCTTCGCGGACGCAACTCGAGAGTGCAAAAAATTGCCAGATTTGACCCGTATTTCTCCCAGAATCACGAAATACCGGGTTTCGCCGAAGTTGGAAAAAACACATAATTAACGTAAAAAAAATGTTTACAGCATATGAAGTAAAAAAAATACATGCAATAGGGTCCTCGTGTGTAGTCGCATAGACACGCGTGTAAACGCGGACATATTTCACGCGTAATTCGCCTTGAGACGCCAAAAAGTAAAATGTCGCCGGAAATTTTTTCAGCTTCGAGAGCGAATATTTTCGAATTAAAACATTCGGCATCGCTTCAGAGCCCATATTCGTCGTTCTCCAGCCGGACGCAACTCGAGAGTGTAAAAAACTGCCAGATTTGACCCGTATTTCGCTCGGAATTACGAAATACAGGGTGTCGCCGAAGTTGAAAAAAACACATAAATGGCGAAAAAACAAAATTTTGGAGCACATGCGGGAAAAAAATGCATCCAATAGTGTGCTCGCGTGTACTCGCACACACACGAGTGCCAAAATTGACATATATCGCGAGCAATTTGTCTGGAGAGGCGAAAAACCAATTTTTTTTCCAACTTTGAGGGCAAATATTTTCGGATTGGTACATTTGGCAACGGTCTGGCACTCATATTCGTTGTTCCCCAGTCGGACGGTACACGAAAATGCAAAAAAATATAGGGGTCACGAAAACTTATTAACTTTATTATATATAATTATTATTATTATTATTATTATTATTATTATTTGATGAGTAGGTTCGAGCAGTTGCACTACTCCTTAGCATAAACTATTAGCATTTTGTAGCAAAGATCCGGACTGTGAGATGCCGTACCAGGTGGGTGATAAGTGGGACGGACCGCAGCCTGGATTCATAAGCTGCAAACAAACTGGCAACAAGGGCTGCTAATAATCCTTTCTGACGGGAATCTCCAAAGCTTTTCAACTAACCGTGCGATTTTATGAAGAATCTTTTCTGTGACAATGCATTATTTTCCACGCTTCGAGAGATGCTGGATTTTAAATCCTTTTTTTTCCACACTCTGTACCAGCCTAGTTTGTAGCCAACGGCGTCGCGACTGATATTAATGACTGCAGTGTAATCCCGAGATATTTCATAAAGACATTTGGTAATCTGTCACTATGTTACAGAATAAATGTTTCTTTTTTTATTTCCTGGTAGATTTATCAACGAGATAGCAACACTCACGCAATTATTTGAATGTTAATTATACAAAAAAGTTTTGCCCATGTTATAAAAATGTCTGTTAATTTTACGAATATTTTTTGTAAAATTAAGAACAAAATAATTCTGGACGTTTGTGGACAAAAACTTTGTTAACTGCACAAATATTTTTTTACTGTGTATTAAAGCTATAAGTGTCGGCGATTGATGTTCATAATATGTTTACAACACGCGCACCCAATTGTCATTCAACATCACAATACAAATTGCAGATATTATATCTCGAGTCACCATCTCTCAGGAGTTAATTACGACCCCAAATATTTGTTTTATTGTGTACTGGCTTATGATATACTTCACAACCTCGCGCTGCACCAAATCAAAAACTATGAAAATGCAACACGACTGAAGTTGCTTAGCGAACAACATATTTTCAATTTGTATATTGAAAATACTAGAAATTTAACCGCGGATTTTTTGACGAGGGCAGAAATGATGGATATTTTTCGAAAATATCTACCTACTTCATCAATGTCGCTGTTACGAGACGTTTAACATTAAAGAGGTAAGCTCACGTCCCTATTTCTGATGCCGTCTATCGCATTTCGCGTGTATACACATAATTGTCGCTGCGAGGAATATCTATTTTATTCGTAATCTGGATAGCTGCTTAATAGAGCTCATTCTTATTTTCGGTCGCGTAATTACAACAGATAAAATAGCTTCTTTTATGAAGAACCAAAAAGATCCATAATGTACAAAATTCGTAATTCGGACGGATGGTAGTTCGAGAATGAGGTAAATCGAAAATAGCGAGATGTCACAAGAGTTAGGTTTTTCCGGAAATCATACATTTACACTTACGTATTTTCTTTAAAAAAAGTTTTCAATGAATTTTCAACGATTACACTGAGAAAAAAAATTGGTTGGATTAACCAAAAGTCGTGGTGACATACGTTCAAAGCTGTTATTTGTTTGGTAAAAATAAAGCATTGTTTTGTTAAACGATTATTTGCTATAATTTATTTAAAATTTGTCGATTGAAATAAACATTTTTTTTACCAACCGAATACACCTTTGAACGTATGTCACCGCGCATTTGTTTAATTCAACGATTTCTTTTCCTCAGTGTAGTAAGGGGTGATTTGGCATTTCAAACCCTCGCCTATGGGGATGTGCAGAATTTACATCGACGTCCGTAACTCGTTGATGTATCAACGAACATTAGCCGGTAACCCGGAAGCGCCGGAAGCTGGCTCACCTACCTTGAAAGATTATGAAGAAATTGCCTCTCGGGTTTGTGAGAGATGTATGTATTACGTGAATTCAGGATTACCGTGTGCATAACGATAAATCATAAGTTGCCGCATCTTCTTGGTAGTCTTAAGGACGATGAACGATGCGGGCAATCCAAGTTTCACATTGATATGATGCTTCCGAGGCATAATTATTATTCTCGCTTGGAGGGGTGGGACGATAATCTCATGCAATCCGGATTTAAATTTAGGAAATACACACAGTGTTCGAAAACTTTTTATCCGACATAACAATTATCTTAACAATTTTTTTTTCAAGATTTTGGTGTCATAGTACTTAATATAATCTATATCATCGGAAGTGTGTTTTTCAAATGAAGTCCGGATACCGATTTATGTGATGAATTCATATCTTTAATAATCGTGACAACTCACGAACGGTTTGAGCTAGCAAGGTGAAATTTGGTAGGTGACTAAAGTGGCCACTTCTCTTTGATCAGCACAATTTTCATGAAAACTGATGCCCGATTGAAGATGTTATTAAATATTAAACTTTATTGAAAAATTAGATGACCGCTTTAAATTTCGTACATTTCGAGGTATCATGTAAAAACCGCACTCCAATACAATACATCGATCAAGGACTTTTGGTATCGAATTTGGCCGAAATCTGTGCAAGTGGTGATTTATGTTTTTCGAGTAAGGATAGAGGTATGAACCCCCTAAATTTGAAAAGCGAATGGGCTAACACTGTACAAGGTCTATGAATGCCGAACTATGTATGGCGATTCTTTTTATCAGTTACCCAGCGACATCATTGCACATGTCCGAGTAGATAATTTTTTTTTATCTGCCGATCGACAGTGAATAGTTGGTCACGTCAAAAACTCAAAATGCGAGTCACTCATTTGGAAGAGATAAGCCGAATGCATGTATACGCTCGTACCTCCCGATTCCATGACAACCGAACGATAAATTATTGGAAATCCGTCCGAACTGTTTTCAACGTTTCGAGGAGAGTTAAAACACGAAAAAATCCTAAAAAATATATATATATTCTCGTGGATTGGAATTACTTCGCAAGAAGTAGTTAATTAAATACATCACGTTGGCACTTACCTGTTGCTCGAGGGTGAAACGCGCGGATGATGAGTCTCAGAGTGTTTCGACCAAATCTCGGCGTCTGTAACGATCAAATAAATTATGAATATGGAGCTTTTTACTGAACAAAACTCTCTCAAAACGAAAACCAGACCACGCGGAATTTGCTATTTTACTGAATGCGCAACAATTTCAATTTTTTTATATATTTGCAGCTGCGAATACATTTCCATGCCCGACAAATAATAACTTCGTTCGAAGAAGAAAACGCGCTTGAGGGAAGCTCCGCTCTAACCCTTCAATGCCCGATGTGCGATATTTGTCATGTTGGTATAAAAGCTATTTTTTTTTAATATCTGCATCAATTATGGTAAAAAAAATTCTGGAAAAAATGACACGGATAGTAATCCATCCCAAAAACAATTTTTTGAATATGATTTCAACGTAAAATTTTTTCTATTTGAGTGCGAAGATTGAAAAAGGAGATTTTTGTAAAACTGATATTATAAAGAGATTCAATCGAGAAAAATGTTGCAAAGTTGATCATTTTTTTTTCACTAAAAAATAAAAGAGACTAAGGGCTGTTCTGTTAAATTTCATTCAAGAGAATTAAAAACTCACCTGTCGCGTGAAGTATCAAGTCGAAATTGTCAAAGTCGCGCACACAACTTTACGTGTATACGATGCAATTTCTCTCAAGAATTCTCGGGATAAAATTTCCTAGACTACTCTTTTTAAAAATGATCTTCCGTTTTTTTCCTTCTTATTTTTCCTCGTCGTCACTCTGCAAACTCTTCGAGGCCCGATGATAATAAAATAACGTACGATCTCAATCGCACGAGATTCTTCGAGATTATTTTTTATTTTTGTTTTACGACAAAAAGAAATTGGAGAGAAATCTTTTAAATAAAAAGAGGGTTTTAGCCGGTCGCATCTACACCACCGGTCTCGCGGAGTCTTCAGCGCGGGAATGACGACGAGGGCGTCGCTAGCCGGCTTCTATATAGAGCGCGCGAGAGGAAGATCAACCCCGCGCTCTGCTCTCGACGTCGTCGTCGTCGCCGCTACCTCCACCACCACCACCACCACCACCACCACCACCACCACCACCACCGACGCACCACAACCTCGCGACGCATGACATTCAAGCACCAATCCACGAGACCAATTGCAAAATTTCCTTATCATTTCGGATTCCACGGCAACCTTGTATTACGTGGGTTTTCCCTGGACACGGTCGAAACGTCAACAGATCATTAGAACGTTTCGATAACACAGAATTAATCCTTGTCAGCCTGCAACTTGTTGGTGCAAGCCCAAGAAGTTACCCATCATCCAGGGGCATTTTGACGGTTAGCGGATCATTGGGCCAAGGGATGTCAGGCTTCCAACTTTGGGTCGAAACTCATTCCGCCAGGGTAGCTTGACGTTAGAACTGCATCAGATTGTTAACGAGGTACTTCTATTAAGTCAAATCCAAATTATGGGTACGACATTTTTGTTATCTTGAAATGTGAATTTCAAAAGGTTTTTTCGTCATATTTTGTTCATATATATAATGAAAATTATGCTGTGTACACAATACTTAATATATAAATTTGATGTCGTGGGGAAATCCAGAAAACGGGGTAGTTAAAAAATGTCCATTAATTATTCCAAGCATTTGAGAAAAATTGCGCTTCGGGGCAAAACGAGGTACCTGTCAACCTCAGCATCATCATGAGAACCGACATTTTGAATCTACCCCTATTTAGGAAGTACAGGATGCGCATTATTTGATCAGTTTCCCCATTTTATAACAGTCTAGTGTCCCAATTAATTTTTCGAAAAATTTTTGCTGGTGTACCGCGTTCCTATTTTACCTTGGGTGCCCATTTTGGTTCTGTTTCGCCTATATCTTCACCTTTAGGCGGTCAAAATTAACGACATTTTTGGGAGACACGTCTTCAACATGGAAAATTATGGCTACAGTTTTTTAATATAAAACATTTTTATATAAAAAATCGGAATATGATTTTTCAATTTTTGCTTCCTCATGGAGGAAGGTTTGTTTTCGGAAATATTTTTTTTGAAATTTTTATGGAAACGTGTTCGGAATCTTTCAAATTAGCCAAAAATCACATTTTGGTTTAAATCGGTGGAAGGTTCGGAAAGTTACGAAAATGTACTTTTTTGCATTCTTTTAGGTTTCTTTTACACCGTTTGTACTTACGTCTTGCTCGCGCAATTTTCAAGCTATCAGGATAACACTTTGTACACAAGTCGAGTTAATTGTGGATACTATTTTCGGAATGACTTTGTACCGTTTATTCACTGCACTAAGGATTGGTATAGTAGTAAAGTACTAATAGTCATACAGCCTAACCATCGGTTCAATTTTGCCTTTGGTACGAGATTTGATGAGATGTCGGATTCTTTTGAATTGCCGAAATGGTATTATCATTCATTTTTTTTTTTTTTGGCGATGCAAAATACGCATGGTTTCCTCTAATAGACGAAGCAAAAATCGATCGAGAAGCTTACTTATATCTATGCCCAAATTACTTTGAATCTTTTTTCATACATCTGGACAGAAATCAGTAGCTAAAAAATATACTCGTTATGTGAAATACCACCGTCGATAAAAACATTTGTAATGAATATCATTTTGAGACTGCAAACAGCTGAGAAAAGAGAAAATAATGTTTTCCCAAGGAATCGACACAGGCAGGGAAAGACAATTTTTGTTTTCCTCAGCTCTCTGCGGTCCCGAAACAGCATGATTTACCAGCTATTCAGAGGGTTCCAGGGCGGGAGAGTATACCACATCACCTTTACCAATTACGAATTATACAAAAATTGGTTATGAAACTTGCGAAATGTTTTGGAGAAGATGGCATCGGTGTATTGACTCCGCCAGGAAAAGTGGAACCGGATTATGCCAGGCCAGCATCGACATAAGTTTGACACGTTGGTACTGATTTGAAGGTCGGTTCAGTGTCGGTAAAATTCACTGGTCATTATTGCCTCGAGGTTACAAGCCGACCGTTGGAATTCAGTGTTGTGTTAGAACCTAGCCAGCATCTGCAAACCCCACCTGGGAGCGGTTTGCAATGTATCGTCTCGATTCCACAAAGCGCTCACCTCAGCGCTCGACCCCATCCCTTTCGTATTTCCATTTTGCACCTTTGATGGCTTGTCAATAGATTTGATACACGTACCGTGCATCCCGCTGTTTCATTTATCGTGCTTCATGTAGAGCGTGCCTTTTGAAAACATTCATCGACCTGGTCATATGTGACTTTATCACCGTGATTCGTACTCGTAATTTATACAAAAGCCATCGTATTAAATCGCGGGAAAATTTTTGTTAATATTAGCAACCAATCATTTATACCGTACGCTGATATAAACGATTTTAACGCACGATGACTGCTAGCAGAGTATAACATTATTTTGTTCTTTTATGGAAGAATGAGGAATGTATTATCGAGAATATTTTTATTTTCGCCGATCGACCATCGATACGTTTTTTTTTTAATTTCCATATGAAATGAAGATAAATGGTATTATTCCATGAGCAACGGCGTGCATTATTATTATATTAATGCTCAATGTGTGATATCTACCAGGTTGATGAAAGAACTTTTCCTTAGCATCAATTTTAATCGAAAAAGCTGAGAATGTAAATTTTCATATCGCTTCGTCATAATTTCCTTTTATTGTCATCTTCTATGAGAAAGCATACAACTTTTTGGCTTTCGCAAAGAGGAAGCTTTATGAATAAAACAAAATTATATAAAAATATAAATTTTCACCTTTTTGCTTCCTCATAGAGTAAGCTTTGTTGTAGCAAAAAAAAAAAAAAAAAAAAAAATGCCGATATTTTAATAAATACATGCTCAGTGCGTGTGCGTGTGAAAAATTCAAACCGCTATAACTCGAGAATGCCTCGATTGATCAAGCTGAAGTTTCACACACAGTATGTGTGGTTAATAGTCAATGTTTCTGCAAAATTTTATCCAAAAATGTTCAGTTGTTTTTGTGTACGCCATTTTTTATTTCTTCAAAAATGTCAGTACGCGCTCTAGCACGTACAGAGAAGTGATCGAACCGTTCCATTGTATGCCATTTTGAATTTTTCGGTTTTCTTGAAAAAATTAGTACTGTACTTTAGACGCAATTTCCCTCAATAAATATTTATTTATGAATAAAATAAGTGGTAAATTCGTGGTCAGCGTGGAAAAATACATTAAATATAGTCCCAGAGTGACGAATAACGAAAAAAGTTTAACAAAAACTTTTTCTTAACACATGCACGTAAAATCCCTCTTTTCGTTCCTGTGAAGTGTGCGCAGGAAGGCACTTTTTCGCATCGCGTGTGGAAAAAATACTGCGCATGCGTCCAAACGTAACATGGTATTTTTTCCCGCACTAGCGCAGAAATAGTACTTTATGTCACTCGGTGGGAAAATGGCGGTTTTTTCGCCCGCTTCGCGTGCGAAAACCCCCATTTTCACACCTTGTGAAATAAAATTTTGTTCGATACTCGTGCGAAAAACGTTTTCTGAACTCGTGTGATTGCAACACTCGCCTTCGGCTCGTGCTGCAAACTCACACTCGTCAGAAAAAGTTTTTTCGCACTCGTATCGAAATGTTCTATTACGATACTAGTACGGAAAAGCGGTCTTTCGACGAAGTTGGCTGCACGAGCCGGATCGAGAGCGACAACGGCACGCGGCGAAGCCGAGTGACGTTTGTAGCTCGAGAGGAGACGACTGCTGTCTACTTCCCAATCGCCGTCGGGAGACCGCTTTTTCGTACAAGTAGCGCATACTACTTTTTGTGACAAGTGCACGAAAATTCTCGCTTTTCGTGCCTGTAAAGTGCGTCCAGAGAAATAACTAAAGTGCCAGATAAGTATGCGCGAAAAGTAACTAGAGTGTTAAAAAAGTGTTTGCGCAAAAGTAGCTAGAGTGTGAAAAAAGTGTGCGTAAAAGTAGCTTGCATGTGAAAAAAGTATGCGGAAAACAAACTCGCGTGTAAAATTAGTATCTACAGCTTTTTTCGCGCATCCGCTGCTAGAAAGCGCCACTTTCGCCACACTTTACAGGCACGAAAAGCGGGACTTTTCGTGCACGTGTTACAAAAAGTGCCTTTCGCACACTTCACGGGAACGGAAAGCGTGATTTTCGTGAATTTTTTAGGAAAAATGAGCTGAATGGCATGAGCGTAGAAAAGGGAATTCTGACTCGTGTGAATGCCACACTCGCCTTCGGCTCGTGCGGCATTTTCACACTCGTCAAGAACTCTCTTTCTACGCCCTTGCCATACAAATAACTATTTTCGCGCCGAGCGCAGACTCGATATCCATTTTGACTAAAAGCGCAACGTTGATGTATTTTTTCGCGCTAAGCCTGAGTCGGCGAGCAGTTTTCCTAACAGTAAAACATGACATTGATGTTGAAAAATGTTGAAAATTTAATATTAATGTTGAAATGTTCATATCGCTTCCTAATAAAAGTTGAAAGTTGGCATTTTTATAACACTTTCTTGTAACGTCCCTTTATTCACAAAGCTTCCTCTATGAGGAAGCTGAAAATATAGTAAATGCGTTCTCATACAAGAAGCTTTGCGAATAAAGGGACATTACGAGAAAGTGTTATAAAAATGCTAACTTTCAACTTTCTACTTACTTACATACAGTAAAACCCCGTTTATCCGAGGTAATGTGGGGAGAGCCCACATTAGCTTGGATAAGTGAAATCTCGGATAACACGGATAACATAGGGCAGAGCGGGGCAAAACGAGATAATGAGACAAAACGAAATTTTCTAATAACTTTTGGATGGTGGCGATGGTGCTACGTGGGGCAAAAAGGATTTGAAAATCCGGATGTACCGTTGGGACAAAAAGGGACATCCAAAAATTATTGGAAAGCTGATTTCCGCCCTCACTGTCCCGTTTTGCCCCGCTATGCCATTTTGCCCCGGTCTCCCCTACTCAATTCAAACTCGTACTACTATTATATATATTTTTAAATAACACCACTTCATATAAACACGAACTTTATTGGTTAATTTAGTTATTATTATTTAAAAAATAATTGGAATCTGAAATAAACTTGTACAAGTTTAAGCGCGTATGCAACAACTTGCCTTTACGGACTATTCCGCGCGTGAGCATTGCTGCTTTATGCGTTTTATCCGAGTATTTGTCCTCTACGTGGATGCAAAATTTCTCGAATATTATTTCATGATGAAATCTTTTTATTTAGGTATGAAAAATTGAAAAACTGCGTTCTTCAAAATGATGGTTCGGAAAAATGTCGGGCACGTGAAAACAATTATTTCTATTTGTTTATTTATTTCTTTATTTACTTACAATAAGAATGAAGCACGTTGTACAACGATGAAAAACGTTATAAAAAAGCATAGTATGCCCCTCGCAAGGGCTAAGAGACCTTGCAACTTTTGCGTCAACCCGAGCAGAAAAATTTTCCGGCTGCCATATTTTTCATCAGGTCCACATCAGGTATGAATCCGGCGGCCTGTTCAGGCTCGCCGGACCATTGCCTGATGTACACCAGTTCAGGTACTAATAAGGCAGACGATATCAGGTTTGCCGGAAATCTACCGGAATTAGGCCGTTTCCGAGTGCAATAAGGCACGCTGGTGTACATCAGGCAACAGTCCGGCGAGCCTGAAGAGGCTACCGCATTATTGCCTGATGAGCACCAGTTCAGGTGCCAATAAGGCAAGCGTCATCAGATTTGCCGGATTTACCCTTGAACTGGGCCATTACCGGCTGCAGTAAAGGACACCGGATGTGTTATCTTGGACATCGCCGGATCCGGCCCTGATATGAAATTCATTTCATTTGCCGGATCGCTAAAACTTGTTTTGTTTCAGTTCAGGGCCAAGTCAGGAAAGGATCAGGCATTTATAATTGTCATACAACATTTTTTGAATTATTTTTATTTGATACCTTGACTGGCTAGAGCCGTATAGCGAGTATAAATGCAATCAGACTACCAGGCCAGGCAACATTGGCGATATCAAACTGGCGCTTATTCGTATATAAGGCTTCTATTTTTATAAATGCCGCTATGTAATTGTTTATTAAGCACTTCCCAATGTCCGATGCATATAAAAATTTCTAGTGTCTTCAACTCATAAATCATTCTCACTGTCGCATGACCTCTGTGATGTAAAATAGTCTGCAAAATATATTAACAAAATAATCTCTTGCACACGATCTATAAGAAAGATAACCCACAAATCTAACAACAAGAATAAGACATAAATTAATACATACCTAAGAAGCCGTTCCCGTGTATATTTATCAATTATAACGTAATATTAGCAGAAATATGACTGGTGCAAATCTGGAAATAATCTATTCTGATTCTAGATTTGGTTAAAATGACAGCATCTATTAGTCCAATGGTTGATAGAAAGTAGTTAATTTTAAAGAGTACTCCGAAAGTCACCGAAACGTAAAGTATATAATTTCTTGTCACTCGACATCAGCAACAAATTATTTACTTATTTATTTAATTTATTGTTCACGGTCCGGGCCCAATTATAGGACGATAGTTACCCTACCGACAATAAAGAATTATAAGGTTAAAAGGCCGTAACTATATCGTAGCGACAAAAGGAAAAATTTTCCTTCATTGGCCCAACTTGTCAACATATTTTAATAAAAAATTTCTAACAAAACAATTGACCGTTAGAAATAGCCAAGTAATTGATTGAACTGAATTGATTGAATAAGTACAATACCTCACAAACATAAAAACAGAGATATAACAATTGAATGTTATGTCATTAAATCACGATCCACATATTCAGCATTTCTAGCATACGTTATATACAAGTTCCAAAATATTATTCGCAAGTTCTGAATAGCCGAGTGGGTTGGTTCCCGACTACAAACTTAGGTGACCGGGGTTCAAGCCCCAAACTGGGTAATAAATTACTAATGTGTTTCCGATATAAAAATGTGAAAATTAGTAAGGTATAATAAAATATAATGAAATAAAGCGTTGAACCCCCGGCTGAATTTAGTGTAAGTGTAATATTTTTGTAAATTTTGTTGTCAAAAAGAGGAATGGTGCGTGATCCGGGCCACGTCAGGCCCATATCAGGGCCTGAACTTGGACCGGATCCTGATGCCGGATCAGGGCCGGATTTGCATGAGCGTTACACCACGGATCATGGCCATATCGATATGCCATATCCGGGCCGGAGTTGATTTTCTGGCGCGCCAAGTATGGGCCGGATTCTGACCGGATTAAATTTCTGCTCGGGAAATTTAACTATCCTGAAAAGCGATCTGAACTGTATAATTCGATGTATTTTTTCGCCCTAGACACGAATCCGATATCGGTTTTGGTCTAATGTTCCGCTAAACAGTGGCAATTTCCTAAAGAAAGAATTATTCATATTTATGTAACTCACGCATGAAAAGCGCTACTTTGCGTGGCTGCCGGGAGTGGTGTAACTGGCTCTTTGCAGTCATGTGTTTAATAATTTCCCGGCGCCTGCGCAAATCGGTTTACGCATGCGCAGTTAAGCTCTTTTGCGTGCGATTTCTGGAAATTATTGCACGCTGCTCGCAGCGCCATAATCAGCAGGCATGGAGTAGCGCACTTCCTGCATTCTTTACATAAAATAGTATGCGATACTTGTACGTAAAAGCGGACTCCCGACGGCGGTTGTGAAGTGGCCGCACTCGCCTTCTCTCGCGCTACAACAGCACTTGGCTTCCCCTCGTGCCGTTGTAGCGCTCGATCCGGGTCGTGCAGCCACTTCCCAACCTTCGCCGAAAGTCCGCTTTTACGAACTAGTATCGCAATATACTATTTTACGACGCGGCTAAAATTTCTCATGAATCAAGCTCTCACCTTCGACCTCGCGCAAGAACCAGTTACAACTCAAATAAAGCAACAATAATAACATTCGACGTTTTTTTTTATTCAACCTGTTCCATCAATCCCGCGAGTACTGCTGATGTTGATTTTGACGCGTAATGACTATTCGCAAAATTCGAAAATATTGATTATTTATTTATTTATATTAACATTTCTTGACAATAGAAAAATTTATTTACTTTGTTTGTTTATGGAAGAACCAAAAACATATTATTGAGAATTTTTATCGCCGTTCACCGAGCTTAGATGATTTGTTTTTTAAATCATGATTTAATAAAGTGCTACCATCAAACAGGCGCAATGACTTGTTATCCTAACATGACTATTTTTAGGTAGGAAGATAATTTCTCAAAGCAGGATAAATTTTAACCTGTTCCATCGAACCCACGCGTCTCGTTCCACCGATTTAATTAGCCACCGCACGTATAACCCCCACACAGTACCTTCCCCTCGAACAATTGGCCGCATAGACATACACAAATTTCATCATTTTCCTCTCGGCTTCGTCGGTGCGCTTATCTCTCTTTCCCTCTGACCTTTCGCCATATTTCTCGGCTAACTCTTCTCTCGGTCGCTCTTGCACGATTTTCCTTGTTCCGATTTTCACTTTCCTGAAGCACCGAGGAATTAGGATATGTTATTGAAACAAAGACTCTCCGTACCCTTGTTCTGTACCTACTGGTATAAAGCTCATATAACCAGACCGAAATTGGCATTGCCTGCAATTATACTACGGGTATGATAATTGTGGGTCCCTAATTGTGGCATCAATTGTTGCTCCTCTTACGCGCGTTGATGAAGTATACCTACATTTGTGCGTAATATCACGATTGTAGAACCGAGGACTTGACGGCGTTTCAATCGTTCGCCACATTTCTTCAAACTCATGCGAGTGGCGTAAATAACGTCGTGCAGTATAGTCATTGGGAATACGTACGCTACACGAATTATGACATATTTGCATTATCAATGACGTACATACATTATATATCCATGCGACGTGGGAGA
This sequence comes from Ichneumon xanthorius, assembly GCA_917499995.1. Lineage (NCBI taxonomy): Eukaryota > Metazoa > Arthropoda > Insecta > Hymenoptera > Ichneumonidae > Ichneumon > Ichneumon xanthorius. The sequence continues at coordinate 557,206 of CAKJTD010000005.1, forward strand.
TAATGCGACAAATCATGCCAGTTAATATTAATTAATCAATTAATTTCTTGATTCGACCGATTCATTGGTTGGGCCAACTGAAGTAATCGCTAGAAACGTATTTAAGTAGGTGGGATACGACTACGTTGTGACATTTTTCCGGCTCGTTAATCTTCTATCTTCGATACATTTTGAATAATTCATTCTAATACGTGTGTACGCCCCTATTTAAGAATCTTACGAGTTCGTGATCATTGATCAAACACCTTATTCATGTAGTTAATAAAAAAATCAATTTGTCGGAAACTTTTATCGCTATCAATTGCACACTTCACATGCTGCCCTTTGGTCCTTTGGGTACCATGTGACACTACATCCAATAGCGTCTTTTTTGCAGTGAAAGTGGTGATTATGGCCCACCCGGATTACTTATGTGTTAATAAGTCAATAATATGTGGGCCAGACAATATTCTCCACTTTTACCTTATATGGGAAATGGCGAGCAGACATGCGACACCACCTGTAAGCTTTATAATTAAATTTATCTTACAGAAACTCTGTAATATTTTTATGACTACATTTGATCGATTTTCATAACAATTTTTACTATTACTATTATTTACTATCATCGTAAATGTATTGATGTTTATGTATCAATGTCCAAGGACGTCATAGGTCGTGACCCTAAAACAACATGGGCATATTTATTGATAACTTGGGAAACATTCATCTCCCCAAATAAATAAGATGGGATGAAGCTATTTTTTAATGGCTGAGGTGCGTTATCATTTTTACAGTTTTGTTTAGGCCTGGATACACATTCTTATTGCACCAAAGCAGTGCTTTTTCAATGCATAAGAGTTCGAACATAAAAAAAAAAGATTTTTGTCAATACCCTACAGAAATACTTGACTCCCAAATGCTTCGGGCGTTCGGATGAATAAAGTAAAATGTTCCGTAACTCTATTCGGCCATGATCCCAGACCAGTACTGGTCGATGCCGCCAATATGCTGAGATTTGGCTTGTACTGGTCGGTAACGCGCCAGTACCGGTACAGTTACATCCCTAACGTTACGGGAATCATTGCTGGCATTGAGTAAATCTGAAAAATCCGGCTACTGTGTATCGTCTGATGGACATATATCGAGTGTTAACAAACAAAAGGACGTACCCCGTATGCTTTAACACGGCGGATACTCTTTTGTCTATTAGCATTCGATATATCTTGGGTCTCAATACAGACAAAGAAAAATAAATATGGAACGATAGCATTCCAGCTCGTTTCTCACAACATCGGCAGAATAAAACCCGGTGGTTACCCGTCCGAATCTAGGGTTAAAAGCTGTGAATCTCGCCCGGTACATACATCATTGATTTACGTGTTAATCTTAGATTCACCTATTTCATCCATTACTGCTAAGTCTTCACGATGCTACGGTATACGAGGGCGTGTCTAACGACCGAGACATTTTCCCCTAACCACTCGTAACCGGAAGTGCTCACCGAATACCAATGATGAATCTCAACCGCTGCACGTGCATCGAGCACTTGCGTCCTCGTAAAACGCCGGTACTCAGAGTAAGAAAAAAATAAGTAAGAAGATGCCAGTACCTATCCGTCCATTTATCTCGAAAGCAGGTGCGTACCTGACATAGAGCTTCCACGAAGAGATAGAAAATCTCTTCGTTTCTCGAGTTTCTACGAAGAGATTTCCATCCCTTCGTAGCTCGAGGCCGAATAGGGAAGCCGTTGGACACTTAAAAGTAGTATATATGTATCGAAGAATAGCTAATGAATCGGAGAAAGTAAATTACCTTCTACGTATTCAAGGGATTGACGGTTCGCGTAAAATACCGAATGTCGATGGAAGAGACTTATTATTGTAGCTGCAAAAAAAAAAAATACAATTCCCATGCTTTTATAAAAGTCTTTGATTATTATATGCGAAGGTACTTTATACATATATATAAGCTTGGTACCTTATCTTTGTAAACGAAAAAAGATTATAAATGATAGAAAAAATATGCATTTTCAGTTCTTCCCCTCTCTTGATGTGCTCTATAAAATCCTATTCTCACCCGATAGGGTTTATCAAGGTCGTAAAGAACAAAGTGTTGAAATGAGCCGATCTCGAAGTACCACTTAAATTTCTCAGTCGTGTCGCGTGCAGATGACGCTGAAATAAAAATGAGAAAAAACACCATAAAGAGATGCATTACCCACAATAATGTATCTCTGTATTTTGTAGGCGAGTGTGGGTCAAAGTGAACAAGTAGGTTAAAATGGATTCGTTTCGGAATATAATGACATTTTGAAAAAGGACGTTTTGAGCCTTGATTGTGATGTCTCTACTTTCCTAAAAACCGCTTGGCTACAGCGGTCCATTTTGTCCCGTATCAATTTTCATTTTTTAAGATTTCATATCGATAGCCATGCACTATAAGGACATACTAGGACATATATAGGATGTGCCTATACATAGTCATATGGCTTTATGGCATTATTAAGGCATCGATATGTTATCTAAAAACGGCGAAAATCGTAATTTTCACATAGTTTCCCATGCACAGTAAAAAAAGATTTGTGCGTCTAAAACTTCTTTGTCCACAAATGTCCACAATTATTTTCTTCTTAAATTCTTTGTGCACTACATTTTTTTTGTAAAATTAACTAGAAAAGAATTATGGCCGTTTGTGGACAAGTAACGTTGGTTGATATTTTACTGTATATAATGTATTTTTGTGTACAAACCTTCTATAAAAGATGATTGCCTGACATTATTTGGCTTCTTCACGGAAGAAGCTTTATCAGTAAGAGCAAATAATCGCCATTAGATCTCTCAATCTTCAACCACTTCAACGTTTTGTCAATACACAGATGGAATATGATCATCCGATGATCCCATTAAAATTTCACGAAAATCGGTCGAACGGTTTAAATTTCATGTCATATTGAATTTTTCAAATTTCATGTAATTTTTTACTTTTCGAGACACATTTCTCCGTATTAAATATTCATCTATGAATAAAAAGTGTCAAATTCGTGATCAGCGTAAAAAAATACATGGCATTACAGTCCCGGAGCGACAACTAACGAAAAAATTTACCGGGCATTTCTATAGCCAAACTTGCAAAAATGAGTGATTTTAGGTATTTTTAAACAGCGATTTCTTTGCTTTCCGATGGCATTGCGGAAATATCTTGGTGCCTATCGTGATCTACAGCAAGACATACACAAGACGGTTGTTATGACGAAAAAGCTAGATAAAGAGGTATCACTTGGATTTCTTGAGTAAAAATCGAAAGTCCAAAAAAAAAAAATTCAGGAGTGCATACTTCGATATATTTTTTCGCGCCAAGCGCCGATCGGACAAACTGAAACGTGATGATGGAGTATTTTAAAGCGCTGAACCTGAATCGGCCAGCCGCTTTGAATTAAAACGTCCTACAAGACATTGACGTTGAAAAAAAGTGAAAATTTAAATTTTCATAGCGCTTCCTCATAAAAGTTGGAAATTGAAATTGTCATATCGTTTTCTCACGATGTTCCTTTCTTCGCGAAGCTTCCTCTATGAGGAAGCTGAAAATGCAAAAATGCTTTCTCATAGAAGAAGCTTCGCAAATAAAGGAACATCATGAGAAAACAATATGACAATTTCAATTTCCAACTTTTATGAGAAAGCGATATGAAAATAAATTTTTTTTTATATCAATTTTATTTCTTAAAAATAATAATATTTGTGTCAATCGATAAAACTCCCTGAATTGCATAGCGGGTCCACTTTATTCCACTCTTCAAAACGTATCTAGGTAGGAGGATAAAGCTCTGCATAAAGGGCATATTATGACGGCGAGCACCTCCATGTTTTACGACCAATCAGACCAAGTGGAAATCGCGGCGAGTGTATGTTACACTCTATATCCCTCGTCTCCATATACCACATATACTCACCTACGATAAGGGACGCGACATACGGAAAACTTTTCTATACCCGTGTCCATAAGGGGGCTTTCGTAGTTCCGAGAATGCTCCAAAGTCTCCATGTCCACGAGTTTCCCCGAGGCAAAAGAGGGAAGAGGGGGGGGGGGAGGGAGAGAGAGAGAGAGAGAGAGAGAGAGAGAGAGAGAGAGAGAGAGAGAATTAGATTTTCTCACGCCCTTCGAGTTTATGTATTAGTCTACATCTCTTTTCGCAGATATATCATTTACACCCTCGGACGCGAATCGAGTTTTAGACAACTTTTGATAGAATCAAATGAATCCTCGCGCTGTCAAATTTTCTACGTGGTTCGCCGAGTCCCACTTTATTTTATTTTCAGTTACTCCCTGCATCAGATTCGTCGGAAACTCTGGAAAAAGTTTCAGCGTTGAGAGCTTTCGGAGTGAGAGGTTTTGTCAGAAAAAAAAATTATTCGTGAACGTGTGAATGTAACATTTGATTTTCATGTTACAGTTCGTGTTTCAGGAAAACCCTATAAGAACATGTGTGAACAAAATGAACATTTATTATTGGCGATGCGTGCTGAAACGTGGAAAAAACGTTGTAAGCGAGAGAGGGGCAAAATGAATAATTTTTACCAGTTTTCAGTCATAAAAAAGCATCGTATCGAATGGAGAACACTGGTCCGTTTTGCACTACCGTTGCGTTTTGCCCCCACTTCCCCAGTTTGGCATACGTGATGATAGGATGATAGGTCGACCGCACCAGCAATCGTTCCAACAGTCGAGTTCTCACGAAGGGGATTACGCACGAATATAGTCATCGCGTCCATGAGCACACAAGCGGTGCCTATATATTGATGACATGGGAAAGACCCATAATAATCTTTACGGTGAATTGTCGCGCTCTTCGTATCTCGGCGGATTATAATGAATGGAATTATCTACCTATCGCCGTCTCGTTACAACGATATCGTATCGATATCAGCCAAGTGTCACGCATATAAATCCCGACCATTAAATCATATAAGTGTCAAGCATGTGTCAAATTATCCGGCGTAGGTCGACGGTGTAAAGGTTTATCGCTTGCATATAGTATAGTATATCCGCCGGACAGTAACACGACATTCTCACTTTTTTTCCTCGAACACACACAAAAGTGTCCCTTGATGTGCCCTAACTACGGCTATGGCCGCTATATCATTCATAGCCGCTATAACGTCAGACGATTAATTTCTCAACTCCGCGACGTGAAATCCTCGCTCGTTAAAGTTTTTGTTTTCTTTACTGCTCGTTGTTCTATGGCCAGCTGGTATCTTGCATGGCGCTAGAGACGTTCTGCTTATTCTTTTTTGTACGCTGTAAAAATAGAAAGATGGGGAGACTTGGGATTTGAAAAGAAAAAGAAAAAGAAAGCTTGTCAACCTTTTCCCGAGCATTACATTGATGTATTATGCTATATTGTAATGTTACTATTTTACCCCTTTGTTCTTATCCCTAGCAGGCTCGGCCACCGACCGAACCACCTTCGAAACCACCATGGTGGTTTTGTGCCAAAAGTTTACAAATGTGACTAAAGTTCGCAACGTTGCAGCAACGAAATGACCTCAACTGTCAATCGTATATTAAATGTAGATAACCTGCAAATTGACCTCGTATTTAAATATAAATTGAAATGGATGTAGATACAAGCCGCGTGCATGCTCAAAATAATTATGAAGCATCCTAGACAATTTACAGCTGGTTCAATACATATGGTTGTCGATTCATACAAAGGAAACGCTGGACTTGCGTTCCCACCGGATGATCAAAGTCGATAATTTTTTTTTCTTTTGCCAAACATTTACAAGTTGGATTCAACTCGATAATTATTGTTAATCATCTTTGAAAATATTTACCAAGTTTTGGTGCAGTGTGTTGTGCGGAGAATTTTTTATGGGACACCAACGATGGATTTGCCTTCCAACCGGAATTTCAAAGGCGATTAATTTTTTTTTTTTGTTAAACACTTACAAGCTAGATTTGACTTGATAATTATTGTCAATCATCCTCGAAAATATTGACCGAGTTTTATGCGCGTCTATAGTCCGGAACCCTATCTTGGAGCCAATAATGACGAGATTAAAAGTCAGCAGATGTTCAAAGCCCGTTAATTTTTTATCTCCAAACTTTTATGAGCTGGATTTGACTCGATAATTATTGTCAATCATCCTCGAAAATATTGACCGATTTTTATGCGCGTCTATAGTCCGGAACCTTATCTTGGAGCCAATGATGACGAGATTAAAAGTCAGCAGATGTTCAAAGCCCCTTAATTTTTTTTCTCCACACTTTTATGAGCTGCATTTGACTCGATAATTTTGTCAATCATCCTCGAAAATATTGACCGAGTTTTATGCGCGTCTATAGTCCGGAACCCTTTCTTGGAGCCAATAATGACGAGATTAAAAGTCAACTGATCTTCAAAGACCCTTAATTTTTTTCGCAAACCTTTTATGAGCTGGATTTGACTCGATAATTATTGTCAATGATCCTCGAAAATATTGACCAAGTTTTATGCGCGTCTATAGTCCGGAACCCTATTTTGGAGCCAATAATGACGAGATTAAAAGTCAGCAGGTGTTCAAAGCCCGTTAATTTTTTTTCTCCAAACTTTTATGAGCTGGATTTGACTCGATAATTATTGTCAATGATCCTCGAAAATATTGACCGAGTTTTATGCGCGTCTATAGTCCGGAACCCTATCTTGGAGCCAATAATGACGAGATTAAAAGTCAGCAGATGTTCAAAGCCCGTTAATTTTTTTTTCTCCAAACTTTTATGAGCTTCATTTGACTCGATAATTATTGTCAATCATCCTCGAAAATATTGACCGAGTTTTATGCGCGTCTATAGTCCGAAACCCTTTCTTGGAGCCAATAATGTCGAGATTAAAAGTCAACTGATCTTCAAAGACCCTTAATTTTTTTTCGCATAACTTTAATGAGCTGGATTTGACTCGATAATTATTGTCAATCATCCTCGAAAATATTGACCGATTTTTATGCGCGTCTATAGTCCGGAACCCTATCTTGGAGCCAATAATGACGAGATTAAAATTCAGCAGATGTTCAAAGCCCGTTAATTTTTTTTCTCCAAACTTTTATGAGCTGGATTTGACTCGATAATTATTGTCAATGATACTCGAAAATATTGACCGAGTTTTATGCGCGTCTATAGTCCGGAACCCTATCTTGGAGCCAATAATGACGAGATTAAAAGTCAGCAGATGTTCAAAGCCCCTTAATTTTTTTTCTCCACACTTTTATGAGCTGCATTTGACTCGATAATTATTGTCAATCATCTTCGAAAATATTGACCGAGTTTTATGCGCGTCTATAGTCCGGAACCCTTTCTTGGAGCCAATAATGACGAGATTAAAAGTCAACTGATCTTCAAAGACCCTTAATTTTTTTTCGCATAACTTTAATGAGCTGGATTTGACTCGATAATTATTGTCAATCATCCTCGAAAATATTGACCGATTTTTATGCGCGTCTATAGTCCGGAACCCTATCTTGGAGCCAATAATGACGAGATTAAAAGTCAGCAGATGTTCAAAGCCCGTTAATTTTTTTTCTCCAAACTTTTATGAGCTGGATTTGACTCGATAATTATTGTCAATCATCCTCGAAAATATTGACCGATTTTTATGCGCGTCTATAGTCCGGAACCTTATCTTGGAGCCAATAATGACGAGATTAAAAGTCAGCAGATGTTCAAAGCCCCTTAATTTTTTTTCTCCACACTTTTATGAGCTGCATTTGACTCGATAATTATTGTCAATCATCCTCGAAAATATTGACCGAGTTTTATGCGCGTCTATAGTCCGGAACCCTTTCTTGGAGCCAATAATGACGAGATTAAAAGTCAACTGATCTTCAAAGACCCTTAATTTTTTTCGCAAACCTTTTATGAGCTGGATTTGACTCGATAATTAATGTCAATGATCCTCGAAAATATTGACCAAGTTTTATGCGCGTCTATAGTCCGGAAGCCTATTTTGGAGCCAATAATGACGAGATTAAAAGTCAGCAGATGTTCAAAGCCCGTTAATTTTTTTTCTCCAAACTTTTATGAGCTGGATTTGACTCGATAATTATTGTCAATGATCCTCGAAAATATTGACCGAGTTTTATGCGCGTCTATAGTCCGGAACCCTATCTTGGAGCCAATAATGACGAGATTAAAAGTCAGCAGATGTTCAAAGCCCGTTAATTTTTTTTCTCCAAACTTTTATGAGCTTCATTTGACTCGATAATTATTGTCAATCATCCTCGAAAATATTGACCGATTTTTATGCGCGTCTATAGTCCGGAACCCTATCTTGGAGCCAATAATGACGAGATTAAAATTCAGCAGATGTTCAAAGCCCGTTAATTTTTTTTCTCCAAACTTTTATGAGCTGGATTTGACTCGATAATTATTGTCAATGATACTCGAAAATATTGACCGAGTTTTATGCGCGTCTATAGTCCGGAACCCTACCTTGGAGCCAATAATGACGAGATTAAAAGTCAGCAGATGTTCAAAGCCCCTTAATTTTTTTTCTCCACACTTTTATGAGCTGCATTTGACTCGATAATTATTGTCAATCATCTTCGAAAATATTGACCGAGTTTTATGCGAGTCTATAGTCCGGAACCCTTTCTTGGAGCCAATAATGACGAGATTAAAAGTCAACTGATCTTCAAAGACCCTTAATTTTTTTTCGCATAACTTTAATGAGCTGGATTGGACTCGATAATTATTGTCAATCATCCTCAAAAATATTGACCGATTTTTATGCGCGTCTATAGTCCGGAACCCTATCTTGGAGCCAATAATGACGAGATTAAAAGTCAGCAGATGTTCAAAGCCCCTTAATTTTTTTTCGCAAAACTTTTATGAGCTGGATTTGACTCGATAATTATTGTCAATGATCCTGGGAAATATTGACCAAGTTTTATGCGCGTCTATAGTCCGGAACCCTATTTTGGAGCCAATAATGACGAGATTAAAAGTCAGCAGATGTTCAAAGCCCGTTAATTTTTTTTCGCCAAACTTTTATGAGCTGGATTTGACTCGATAATTATTGTCAATCATCCTCGAAAATATTGACCGAGTTTTATGCGAGTCTATTGTGCGGAAAACTTTCTATGCGAGAACAACGATGGTGTTGCGGTTCCCATCAGATTTTCAAAGTCGATTAATTTTTTTTGGCAAACATTTACGAGCTAGATTTGACTCGATAATTATTGTTGATCATCCTTGAATATTTGGTCAATATTTTCAAGGATGATCAACAATAATTATCGAGTCAAATCTAGCTCGTAAATGTTTGCCAACAAAAAATTAAGTGGCTTCGAATATTAGGTAAATTTTAATCTCGTCGTTATTGGTTCCTAGAATGTTTTCCGCACGACAGACTCACATAAAACTTGGTCAATATTTTCAAGGATGATCAACAATAATTATCCAGTCAAATCTAGCTTGTAAATGTTTGCCAAAAAAAATTAATCGACTTTGAAAATCTGATGGGAACCGCAAGACCATCGTTGTTTTCGCATAGAAAGTTTTCCGCATGACAGACCCGCATAAAACTTGGTCAATATTTCCGAGGATGTTCAACAATAATTATAGAGTCGAATCCAGCTCGTAAATGTTTGACAAAAAAAAATTAAGGGGCCTCGAATATTAGGTGAATTTTAATCTCGTCGTTATTGGCTCCTAGAAAGTTTTCCGCACAATAGACTAGCATAAAACTTGGTCAATATTTTCGAGGATGATCAACAATAATTATCGAGTCAAATCTACCTCGTAAATGTTTGGCAAAAAAAAATTAATCGCCCTTGAAAATCCGCTGGGACCGCAAGTCCATCGTTGCCTTTGTATGGAACCACAACCATTTGTATGGAACCAGTTGTGAATTGCTTAGGATGCTTAATAATTATTTGGAGCATGCACACGGCTTGTAACTACATCCATTTCTATTCATATTAAAATACGAGGTCAATTTGTAGGTTATCTACATTGAATATACGAATGACAGTTGAGGTAATTTCGTTGCTACAACGGTGCGAACTTTAGTTACATATTTACAAAGTATTTTGTGGAAACAACTACGCAAATCACCGCTCCATGATACGCATATTAAAAGGTGGTTTCGACGCCGGATCGACGGAATATACCACCACTCACACCATTTTTTTTTACGGCGGTTCGCATGCACCGAAAAAAGGTTTGGTAATATTGGGAAAAATTGGTTTGACCAATTTGACTATATTACGCATTTCGGAGAAAGAAGAACCTAACAACGTAACATTGGGCCCGGGATCTCACGCATGTTAGCCTAGAATTCTAACGCTGTGATAACGCCTATTACTTGAATTTTTGTAATTCCTAGCACAAATCATAATCTAGTTAATATAAGTAAATACCTTATAGCAACAGTTACACTAGGACCTCGATTTTTGCGCCCTCGGTTTCCTTAACTGTCCCCACCACGGGGCGAATATCGATCGACGCGGTAAGCTATTTGCCATGCTCGACAGTTAGTATGGGCAGCGTATGCACAGCCTCGATTTTGTTGAGTGTGAGCGGGAGCCGGTTCCGCCGCTGTGAATAAAGTCGAGGTCCTAGTGTATCGGATTTTTGCAACCAATATGTTAGAATCTCGTGCTAGCAACTACAGTTGCAATATTGCTGGTAATTAATTGGGCAATTTTTTGACAAGTTTCTGACTCCGTACATTCCATGCGATGTGGGCATATTTATCGCAACGAAACAGCAAAGCTTGGCGGTAAGCAATTGCACTTCTTTGCCTGCCCTACGGTTGACTACTTGTTCAGTGTATTAAAGCTTTGGAAGTACTTTATTTTTAATAATTAATTTTTATCTTACTATACAAATACTGTACTTTCAATAATTCACTTTAATTTTACTGTAAAAGTTCATTAATTTTTCATCACAATTGTACATTAAATGTAACGTATCATTTTTTCCATAAAAACTTCCAGCCCGGTGCATTAAATATACAATTTTTTTTAACAGTGTATTGTAACTTCTTCAGAATCGTCAAGGTTAAGCGGAATATTTGACATAATCAAAAACTGTTATGGTGGCATCGATAGGTGATAGCTTGGAAAACAATAGACTCGCAAAATCGAGCAGCGGCCATGAGATCATAGATAACCTTATTATAGGGTAAAAGTGGGGAATATGACCCGGTCCATATATCATTGATTTACGTGTTAATCGAGGTGGTCCATATTCACCACTTTTACCCTATAGACTATATAATATGTATATTATATTAATGTTAAATATTATAGTACAGTGCGAAGGAACAGGGAGAGATAAAAAGTTTTCCATTCGAAAAACTTTACAGGATGCAGAAGTTGTCCAGAATACTAAAAAAGGAACTCGTAAGATTTTTCTATTATCATACATTCTTTTTATTTTATTTTTTTGGGTTTTCATTTTTTATTTTCGGAATGTGTTTCCGGACGCTGGACATTGTGCGTGAAGTATCGCGGATGGGTCCATTCAATATACACTGTTATCGATACCCCGCCATTTTACTGACTCGCTCGAGATCCGTGGCTGGTTTAATAATGAATCAAGAGCTTTTTTTCCCATTGTCACCCTTCTCGTGCGACCACTTATTACCCTCTTCGTGTCCGCCCTTCTTTCCATACTTTTCCTCGTGATGATGATGCTCATTGTGCCCGTTAGTATTCTTGTGACCCTCATGCTCGTGATAATGATGACCCTTCTCGTGCTCGCCCTTTTTACCGTATTTGTCCTCGTGATGTCCCGAGTCGTGGTGCCCGATCTTCTCGTGGCCACCCTTCTCGTATTCGTGCTCCTCGCCGTAGCCCCCTTCCTTTTCCTCGCCGTCCTCCTCGTGCGACTCGTCGTAAAATTCAGTTTTCTTCTCGTACTCGTCCTTAATTAAACGATAAGAACGATTCATTCGTTGCATTCAACGCCAAAAAGACATCCTATAAATGTTCTCCTCGAACAAAATTCACGCGGGCATATTTCGCAGATCCGTCAACTTTTTTTGTAGTCAATGTTATCGAGCGTTAACAAGTTGGAAAAAAATCTGCAGCACATTTCGGCATGTGTATATTAAAAAACCCAACAGCTTTTTCACACAAAAATGTTCTATTGAATATATATATCATTAAGTAGAACTATTAGGATGTGTCAAAGTAATTTAAAAAAAACCTTTTTGTGCACCACGTGCTGACCCTTGGTGCTGTGGCCCTTCTGATGTTCTCCCTTCTCACCGAACTCCGCTTCTTTGTCACCTTTTTCTTCGTGATGGTGTTCCTTGTGGTAGTCACTTTCCTCCTCGTGTTTCTTCTTTTCCCCTTTCTTTTCATCGTACTCCTTGTCGTGAGATTCTTTGTCGTGGTGGCCCTTCTCTCCTTTATCGTGCTCGTGCCAAGCCTTGTAGCCCTTCATTGGTCAAATTCGCACACATACACACAAATAAAGGAACACATTTGGTGTATACAAACGATAAACAAAGGATATTAATATCGATCAAACAGCAATAATTAGTTGTTTGCAGATAATATCATGTATATAGCATAATATATGTTATATCGCATGTATTATATTCTTTTTATCTCTTTTTATTCTGTCCGTTAGTGCTCATGGGCGTCTGTCGGCGTCTGTCGGCGTCTGTCGGCGTCTGTCGGCGTCTGTCGGCGTCTGTCGGCGTCTGTCGGCGTCTGTCGGCGTCTGTCGGCGTCTGTCGGCGTCTGTCGGCGTCTGTCGGCGTCTGTCGGCGTCTGTCGGCGTCTGTCGGCGTCTGTCGGCGTCTGTCGGCGTCTGTCGGCGTCTGTCGGCGTCTGTCGGCGTCTGTCGGCGTCTGTCGGCGTCTGTCGGCGTCTGTCGGCGTCTGTCGGCGTCTGTCGGCGTCTGTCGGCGTCTGTCGGCGTCTGTCGGCGTCTGTCGGCGTCTGTCGGCGTCTGTCGGCGTCTGTCGGCGTCTGTCGGCGTCTGTCGGCGTCTGTCGGCGTCTGTCGGCGTCTGTCGGCGTCTGTCGGCGTCTGTCGGCGTCTGTCGGCGTCTGTCGGCGTCTGTCGGCGTCTGTCGGCGTCTGTCGGCGTCTGTCGGCGTCTGTCGGCGTCTGTCGGCGTCTGTCGGCGTCTGTCGGCGTCTGTCGGCGTCTGTCGGCGTCTGTCGGCGTCTGTCGGCGTCTGTCGGCGTCTGTCGGCGTCTGTCGGCGTCTGTCGGCGTCTGTCGGCGTCTGTCGGCGTCTGTCGGCGTCTGTCGGCGTCTGTCGGCGTCTGTCGGCGTCTGTCGGCGTCTGTCGGCGTCTGTCGGCGTCTGTCGGCGTCTGTCGGCGTCTGTCGGCGTCTGTCGGCGTCTGTCGGCGTCTGTCGGCGTCTGTCGGCGTCTGTCGGCGTCTGTCGGCGTCTGTCGGCGTCTGTCGGCGTCTGTCGGCGTCTGTCGGCGTCTGTCGGCGTCTGTCGGCGTCTGTCGGCGTCTGTCGGCGTCTGTCGGCGTCTGTCGGCGTCTGTCGGCGTCTGTCGGCGTCTGTCGGCGTCTGTCGGCGTCTGTCGGCGTCTGTCGGCGTCTGTCGGCGTCTGTCGGCGTCTGTCGGCGTCTGTCGGCGTCTGTCGGCGTCTGTCGGCGTCTGTCGGCGTCTGTCGGCGTCTGTCGGCGTCTGTCGGCGTCTGTCGGCGTCGCTGAGCCCACTGTAATGTAACAAAGTTATCTATGGTGTAAAAAATTATAAGCATTAACACTAAATTCACAACATCGACTCACCTTCTCGTCTTTTTCACCATGCGATACGTGATGATCTTCCTTGTTTTTCTCTCCACCTCCTTCCTCGTGTTTATACTCGTCTCCGCCACCATTCTTTGCTTCCTCATGAGTCTTATAATTCTCATGCTGCTCCTCGTGTCCCGAACTAGCTGGTACCTCGTCTCCGTAATCGGAACTATCACCAACGCTCGCTTCGTTCACAGTCTTATCTGGCACTTCGACCACATGTTTCGTAGCGAGCCTAGGTTCATCGTCGTTCAACGGCGAGGCAGTCCTTCCGGTCCCTCGTCTACTGGGTGTCGTCGCGAAAGCGTGAGTACTCGACGGCGCGACAATCCTATCCTGTTGCCGCTCATCGACTATCCTCGATCTGATTTTATTTCCGTAATCAGCCGAGTGCGGCTCGATTAATTTAGCTCGATTTGACGTCGACGAGACAATATCTCGATCGCCATTCTCGTACAAATCGAATGTGGGAGATGCCGCGGTACTGGTCACCTGATTATGACTTTCTTGGTAATGCGGACCCTTCGAATGTCTCAGATTCCTATAATCAGTTCCTGTATCAGAACTATAGGCTCCTCGATCGATCGATTCCTCGTAGTCTTCGCTCTCGGAATTCTCGACATGGTCGAGAGGAGACACTCTGTTGGCGCGATTCAGATCCCGCCGAAGCTGAGAGGCCGCTTGCGAAGGTAAAGTGAGGATCGTATTTACCGGACTTACGGCGTTCTGCTTACTTCCTCGCTCGCGATAAAGTTTCTCAGAATATTTATTGTTCGGAGTTATCGATTCGCTTTTTATTCTTTCATTGTTACCATTATAAATCGGGGTGGCAACGCGATTTTCCACGAAATTTTGATTGGGTATTCTTGAAAGTGAGACTGCGGGACTGTTCGCTTGTGAGATATCCTCGTGAGAATCGTAAACAGGGGTAGTGTAAGTAACTCGCTGATTGATCACCGTTTCTCTGGGTGCTTGAGTGTTCTGTTTTTCGAGAGGAGCCATAAACGAAGGGTTCCTCGCGGAATAATTTACGTACGGGTTGTAAACGCCGTTGACAGGAGGTGACGTACTTTTCAAACCGTGAAGCTGGTAAATCGGATTATTCAACAAGTTAATTGGAGTTGGTTGCTGAACTGGTTTCAATTGAATCGTAACCGGATAAGAATTTATTTCCACTCTTTGAGGTGGTTCCGATTCATTGATAATTAATTTCTGCAGCTGTGGAAGTGGCCTTCGACCATCGGACTCTTCGTAATCCTCGTAAAAGTCATAAACAGGCGTTGGAGAAACAACCGGGGAATTTTTTATGCCTTTCGTATTTTCGGTTACCCTGTAATCTTCGTAAGAAGCTACTGGCGAGGTTCTTGATATCTTCGAGTTTTCAGATTCTTGGTAATCTTCGCGAGAAGCTACAGGGGTATTTCTTACGATCTTTGAGTTTCCGATTTTTCGATTATCTTCGCGAGGAGTTGATTGCGAATTTCTCGCTGTCTTTGAGTTTTCCACGGGTTCTTTATAATCCTCGTAAACTTCGACCGGTGAATCTTTTGCTGACTTCGAACTTGAAGATTCTTTGTAATCCTCGTAAAAATCGGTAGAAGGAGTTGTTGATGCTATTGGCGAGAGCCTCACCGGCTTTGGCCTTGGAGATATTTCGTAGGCATCATAGACAGGGATCGTTGAAGGTAGTGGTTGATTTTCGCTGCGTTGATAAGCCGTGTTGTCTACTCGATGATTATTTAGAGCTGTTTCTTCCTGGACTTCCACGTATGAATCATAAACCGAAGGCGTTATTGTGTTAAAAGCTCGTCCGCCGTTAGGATGATCAACGACATGTTTACCATTTGTGTTTTTCCTGCCGTTTACTTCGTATGAACCAGGGACAGAAATCAGTGTCCTCGATCTTCTTGGATTCTTCGTCTCGGAGCTAACCCTCTCATCGTTTTGGTTCTCCCCTCCGCGAGACTCTTCGGTACTTCCCGTACGCGAGTTCCTCGATGGAACCGGATAAGACCTCGAACTCGCAAATGTTCCCGTAACCAAGGATGGCAAACTGTATCTCGTCAAAAAACCAAGCTGCTCATTTGTCAACGGTTGTGTTTCGCGCTTCGAGGATTCCACGTATCGAGGTAGTACGTTATCGTCGACGCGTCTGTTTGCTCGAGCCGTACCGGAAGTCGGTGCAACTGAATTGATCTTCGCAGGGACAGCGGCAGGTTTGTGATAAAATGTGGAAGGCGACGAAAATTGTCTTCTCTCGGCTTTTACGTCTTTTCGTTCGATCGCGAATATATCCAATTTCGGCGGCCCTGCAGCCAGATGCACCTGACCTGTGGACGATACCTTGAGGTCGGGCTTTGTCGTAGTCGATCTGTACACGTCGCTGATTCTATGCAAATTCTTCGGATATTCTTTTCGTTTCGGCACGTCGTAATGGGTCTCCCCAGCGGTTGGACGAATCGCCATCGTTCGTCCATCGAAGTCAGCCTGTTCTGAAATTTATATTTTTATTTGTATTTGTGTTCGATGTATTTGTATTGTGTGCTACATAACAACGAGTATGCATGAAAATAAATGTAATGAATAATGATAAACAGTGATACCCTAATAAAGTTTTCCGAGAGTGCAGACCGGCGAGACTACAAAAGAGGGAGATGAAAAAAATCATATGAGTAAAGAATTATTCAAAAACATTGTTCAGATTAGCCCATACAATTGCCAAATTTGAACGCGATACCTTACTCGAATTAAAGCGTGATTTATCAAATCACACATTGATAAATCGATGATTTATAAAAAAAAAACTGAGAATCTCGTAAATGCTGACTACTCAAATAGATTCCAGCCAAATTCAATACCAAAAGTACTACGGGATTGATATATCACATCCGTGTGCAGTTTTAAGATGATAGCTGAAAAGTTGAAAATTGAAATTTTCCTTTATTATATAATAATTTTCCTTTATTCGCAAAGCTTCTTCTATGAGAAAGCGTTTTCTGTATTTTTGGCCTCCTCATAGAGGAAGCTTTGCGAATAAAGAAAAATTATGAAATAGCGATATGAAAATTTCAATTTTCAACTTTTTTCAACGTCAACGCCGTGTTTAACTTTTATGTACAACGGCGGGCCGACTCAGGTTCAACGCAAAAAAAAATACACCAACATCGCGCTGCACATTGTCGAATCTGTGCTCGGCGCAAAATAATACATGGGATTATGCGCGTCTGAACTTGTTTTTTGCACTTTCGATTTTTATTCAAGAAATCCAAATGATACCTCTTTATCTAGCTTTTTCAACCCCGTCATATCCATCATCTTGTGTCTTTCTTGCCGTAGAACATAATAGGCAGCTGGGTTTTTCCGCGATGTCATTGGGAAGCAAAGAAATCGCTGTTTGACAATACGCGAAATCGCTCATTTTGCTTCGTCATGGAGGAAGCTTTGTTTTCGTAAAAAAAAAAAAATTCGAGATTTTAGTGTCAGAGTACTTAAAATAGTCTGAAACGTCGAGAAATGTGATTTTTAGCTGGCGTCCGGACGTATGTGTGTGTGTGTGTGTGTGTGTGTGTGTGTGTGTGTGTGTGTGTGTGTGTGTGTGTGTGTGTGTGTGTGTGTGTGTGTGTGTGTGTGCGTGCGTGCGTGCGTGCGTGCGTGCGTGCGTGCGTGCGTGCGTGTGTGTGTGTGTGTGTGTGTGTGTGTGTGTGTGTGTGTGTGTGTGTGTGTGTGTGTATGTGTGTGTGTGTGTGTATGTGTGTGACAGACTTGCGTCGTTTAAAACGACTATAACTTGGTATCGGTTCGAGATAGCCAGTTGAAATTTGGTACACTAGTAGAGTGGTCACGTCTCTTCCCCCGGTGCAATTTTCATGATGATTGAGGCCTGTTTCGAGATTTTATGCGATTTTGAAATTTTTGAAAAAAGGTCGTGGTAGCTCTAACTTGCGTAAATTTTGAACAATCGTCCTGAAATTGCACATAAATATAATAATACGACCAAAGAACTTTGGTATTGAATTTGGCCGAAATCCATCGAAGGGGTAAGATTTTATGGGATTTTGAGTTTTTCTGAGTTTTTTGAAAAATTATTAAAAACAGTCTAATTCGAGTAAACATGGAGGTATCGATCGGAAATTTGACATGGGAATGGACTAACACTGTACTATGTTTGGTATTAAATTTGGCGAACATGGATCGAAACGTTAAAATGTTATGGGATTTTTAAATTTTTGAATTTTTTTGAAAATTTGTATTTTTTGTCCGACACGAGTTTATGTATCAAGTGTCGCCTCAGGAGTAAAATAATTTGAAGACTTGTCATCGTTGGGGGAAAAATATATTGGACGTGGCCACAAAACGGTGAATATTGGATAATTGACTTAATAATTTCAAAAAAAAAAATCTTTTTCCAAAACTCTGTATTTTCGTTAAGTAAAAAATGGGTGCACGGATGTAACAAAGCGAATACATCGGTGTATTTTTTCATGCTGAACCTGAATCGGCCAGACGTTTTGCATAAAAGGCAAACACGACGTTGACGTTAAAACAAGTTGAAAATTAAATTTTTCATATCGCTTCCTCATAAAAGTTGAAAATTGAAATTTTCATGTGGCTTCCTCATAAAAGTTGAAAATTGAAATTTTCATATGGCTTTCTCATAAAAGTTGAAAATTGAAATTTTCATATGGCTTCCTCATATAAGTTGCAAATTGAAATTTTCATGTGGCTTTCTCATAAAAGCTGCAAATTGAAATTTTCATATGGCGTTCTCATAAAAGCTGCAAATTGAAATTTTCATATGGCGTTCTCATAATGTTCCTTTATTTGCGAAGCTTCCTCTATGAGGAAGCCAACAATACAGAAAATGCTTCCTCATAGAAGAAGCTTCGCAAATAAAGGAACATTATGAGAACGCCATATGAAAATTTCAATTTGCAGCTTTTATGAGAAAGCCACATGAAAATTTCAATTTGCAACTTTTTATTTTTACTTCCGACTGCCCGCTAGGGCAAAAAGACAGGACTTATGCGTTTCACTGCGATCCACCGGCTCGGCACTTTTCGCAAGTGCCTATAAACTTTGGAACGGCAAAAAATTAAATAACAGATTTTGGTATACTAAAACTTTATAGCCTGATCTATGTTTGTGACAATACATTTGTGAGCGGAGGTATGAACTCAAGTTTATATACAATAATTGGAGAAATCTGGTTAAAATTTCGCGGTGACATCGAAAAATCACGTCGGCGATCCGCACCGCTACGTACAATTGCAAATAATGCCGTATACTTCACGCTGCTGCGAGATAGTGCCCAGTTTCCAATGCCCCAGGAGAAGCCTGGAATTGTTATTTATTTATAATCGTAATGTTTGTTATTCGCGTTTTTTTATGTTATCGGTGTTAAGTCCGTGATCACCGTGTGAAAAAATGTATGCGATGTGTGTCTAAATTAAAAAATGTGTCTAAATTAAAAAAAAAAAAAAATTATCATAAATTACGCACTTAACCTAATTTATTATTTTTTTCTTATCGAAATTTATTATGTAGTCCTAAGTCAATCGCTGTAGTGCAACGTCATATTCGCAAAGTGATATATGTCAGCGATATATTTTTCTATGTGTCTTTCTTCTTCGATGAAATGTTTCATGTGTCGTTCCTCTCCGATACAATTTTCTATGTCTTGTTGCTCTTCGTTCTAATTTTTTTATGTTGCATCGGAAAGGAACGAGATATTAAAAATCGTATCGGAGAGGACAAACACCTAGAAAATTATATTAGGGAATTGTATAGACGGTAGAATTAAAAAAGCATAAAATAAAAAAATATAAAATACATTTTTGTTAAAAACTCCCGAATGCAAATTAGTCGTCAGTATAAAAAAAAATTTGCAACTTATATGAGGAAGCCATATGAAAATTTCAATTTTCAACGTTTATGAGGAAGCCATATGAAAATTTCAATTTTCAACTTTTGTGAGGAAGCGATATGAACATTTTTATTTTCAACTTGTTTTAACGTCAACGTCGTGTTTGCCTTTTATCCAAAACGACTGGCCGATTCAGGTTCAGCACGAAAAAATACACCGATGTCTTCGCTTTGCCAGATCCGTGCAATTGCCTACTTCGATTAACGAAAATACAGGGTTTTGGAAAAACATTTTTTTTTAATTATTAAGTCAATTATCCAATATTTACCGTTTTGTGGCCACGTCCAATGTATTTTTCCCCCACCGATGACGAGTCTCCAAATTATTTTACGGCTAGGGCGACACTAGATACATAAACTCGTGTTGGACAAAAAATACGCCTTTTGAAAAAATTTAAAAAGGTCAAAATCCCAGAAAATTTAAACGGTCCATTTTCGGCAAATATAATACGAAACATTGTACAGTGTTAGTCCATTCCCGTGCCCAATTTAAGCTCGATACCTCCATGTTTACTCGAATTAGACCGTTTTGAGTAATTTTTCAAAAAAATCAAAATTCCATAAAATCTGACTGCTTCGATAGATTTCGGCCAAATTCAATACCAAAGTTCTTTGGTCATAGTATTATATTTATGTGCAATTTCAGGACGGTCGTTCAAAATTTACGCAAGCTAGAGCTACCACGACCTTTTTTCAAAAATTTCAAAAGCGCGTAAAATCTCGAAACAATCGTCATGAAAATTGCACCGAGGAAAGAGACGTGACCACTGTACTAGTGTATCAAATTTCAACTGGCTATCTCGAACCGTTTCCGAGTTATAGTCGTTTTAAACGACGCAAGTCTGTCACACACATAGGCACATTTATATCTCTACCACTCACAACTCTCCCAGATAACAACTCTACCAGAATACATCTCTCCCCAAACACCTCTACCAGAAAACAAGTCTCCCGGATAATAACTCTACCAAAAAAAATAATTCTAACAACTCTACCGCATAACAACTCTACCAGAAAACATCTCTCCCGCATTACAACTCTACCGTATTAGAACTCTACCAAAAACTCTCCCGGAATTTAAATAAAACTCTACCCGTATTTAAATAAAACTTTCCCCGAATTAAAAAAACTCTACCGGAATTTAAATAAAACTCTCCCCGATTTTTTATTTTTATTCCGGGAGAGTTTTTTTTTATTCCGGCAGAGTTTTTTTTTTTATTCCGGTAGAGTTTTATATAAATTCGGGGAGAGTTTTATTTAAAGCCCGGGAGAGTTTTTAGTAGAGTTCTAATACGGTAGAGTTGTAATGCGGGAGAGATATTTTCTGGTAGTGTTGTTATCTGGGAGAGTTGTGAGTGGTAGAGATATAAATGTACACACACACACACACACACATATACGTCCGGACGCCAGCTAAAAATCACATTTCTCGACGTTTCGGACTATTTTAAGTACTCTGACACTAAAATCTCGAAAAAAAAAATTTTCACGAAAACAAAGCTTCCTCTATGAGGAAGCAAAATATTCGTAAAAAAAAGTACAAAAAAATGCTTAATAAAAGGTTACTTCCAAACGGATGAAATAATTCAAGTATCTAACAATAATTAATATTGTCAGTAAACAATAATAGTAATCATTAACAATAAAGAATACTAACATAATTAATTAATCGTAATTACAGTAGTAGGCAATTGCAGTGGCACAAGGTGATTTTGGCGAAAGTATACGTGAAAGGGTCCAACTTTTCCAAAAACTGTCGAAAAATATCGTGTTTCACTTCAATTGCCTACTACTGTATATCAATTCATTTATAATCTTTGCTACAGTCGGAAGACGTCTTCCTTCACAACGCAGTACTATAGCCAATCGTCTCCCGACGAAGATCATCAATGAATTGATATAATTACGATTAATTAATTATGTTATTATTTTTTATTGTTAATTATTATTCTTTACTGGCAATATTAATTATTGTTACATACATGAATTATTTTATCCTTTTTGATGTAACTTTTCATTAACCATTTTTTAAATACTTTTTTTACGAATATTTTTTTGCACTATGGGCTATAAAAATGGTCGATAAACTTTTATCGTTAGTTTTCATCGTTAGTCGTAGCTTCGGGACTATACTTAATGTATTTTTCCACTGATCACGAATTCACCACTTATTTGATTCACAGATAAATATTTAATTCGGAAAATTGCGTCTAAAAAAAGTGCAAATTTTTCATGAAATTAACAACATTTTTAATGACGCGGTTTGAACTTTTCGCGTAGGCGTCACACACACGGGTAATTTCTTCATAAAATTAAACATCTTGATCTTATCAATCTTTCAGTAAAATTTTCAATAAAATTTTACTGGTGATGGCAAAGTGACCACTTTGCTTATGCCCTAAGTTTCAAACCGCTAACTCCAACCGTTCGTGAGCTCGAGTAATTTTAAAAGACCTAAATCCATCACATATCACACGCACGCATGCACATCCGCACGCCAACTAAGAAACACGTTACTCGATGATTTAGATTATTTTAAGTACACTGACACTAAAATTTCACATTTTAAAAATATCTTCTTGTACAAGGCAGTCAAAACTGTAAAAGTACATTAAATAAATATATGTAAAATGATTAAATACCGAAAAATCATTGTTATAAAATCGATATAAAAAATTCTTACCACTCGAAACTTGCGGATTTTTTCCCTCGATTCTCCTCGCGTCGATTCTCTGCGGCTCGTACTCAACGATAGCTCGATAGAGATCTTCGAGATTCTCCGAGTTTTGGTTGTGCTTGTAGTTCTCATGATTTTGAGACTGGGCGAGTTCCTGATCTAATTTTGGAATCGGTTCTTCGATCGTTTGGTTGATCAACTTATTCATGATCGCAGACTGTGAAATATCAGCAGAATTTTCGATTATAATCAGAGGAGGCTTCGGCAAATTTGTCCTGTCAGCAGGCGGCGATAACAGTATCACTTGACCGGAAATCGCAGCACTCTCGATAGCTTCCTCTAACTCGGTTTCAAGTATTTTTACATTTTCTTTCATGGCAGCTTCCAGAACCATAGAATCATTACCTTTATCGTTATTATTATTGTATGCTGGATTTAATGGCATCACGTCAGTAATTTCCGTACCTAGAAGGCTGTCGGCTTTACCGCCCATTGAAATGATGGATACATGTTTCGAGAGAATTTCTTTGACCGCACCGTTTCCATCAACAGTGAGACCTTCTGACAGCGTCATCTGCAATGTCGTAAAAGGTAAATAAATGTTTACACATACCGGACACTGACACTAGAAGCGACTTAATTTCATCCAAAAAATTAATCACTTCTAAATCACATCGTATTTTTGTATTGTCAATCAACAGTTAAGCCGAGTGTTATTACCAAGTGAACCAGCAGCAATAGGGCTGCAACTTCTCTCCAATCGCCCATCATCATTCGCGGATAGTCGACACAAGACTGAGCCAGTAACGCCGATCGTGATGTTAATTATATCCACGGCTATTGGATGTAGAAATAAGAAACTAGTCGGTTCGAAATGATACGACAATTTTGTGGCCGTCGTGGTGTGATTTTCTCGTTTCGTCTGTGTCATGCAGTGGGGACTTTGGCGGGTTCACTGGATCGCTGTATTCATCCATCAACTACGGGCTTCCTCCTTTCTCTCTACAATTACACAATGGGTATTATTTATCGGCAGGATTTCACTAAAAGAAATTGTAAAATTATCGCAAAAATATACATCGGCCAACGAGTTTTTATTACAATGAAATTTTTCTTTTTTTTTATACAATTAAGAGGGGATTGAACGACATTTGTAAAATTGTATGTTTATTTGCAATGCATATTTAATACACTTTATTAATGTCGTTAACATGGCTACAGTTACAAGCAGGTTGAACGAATTTGCATTCTATATATATTTGAGTCCTATATACATAAGCTGTATTCCATTTACACATTAATAATCATCGATCGACAAATTTTTATTAGAATGGAATAGAATTTTTTTTATGAAGGTGAAAAACTTTTACGAAATTATAGCTCAGCCACTTTTAGGCGATGCATATTTACGTTTTTTAAACGCGAGAACACTTGCAAGTTGGATAAACGAATTTGGATTTACCGGGTTGTAAGACTTAGACAGTCCTATATATACAATCGGCATTCCATCCAATTTGATCCTCGCAAACATCCCTACACTTTCCTAATACAATTCAATTCAATTATCAGCTAACCGGACGCCGCCGAACTAGTTACGCAAGCACCTTGTTTGCGACCTCGTGTTTTTTTATTAATCCCATAAACTTCGACGTTCTGTACAAAGTTATATACGTAACATCAATAAATTAGGAACTGGACCAAATATTGTGTGGCAAAATGACATGAAACGCCCGACTATGTTGTCGCCAATCAATTATACGTACAATACGATGAATCATAAGCAGAATTGTAGGGCCATATAAAAATTGATAATAAATTATAAATTTGTATGACAAACGTAAATAATTATTGAAAGCTTAAAATTTTATAATTTTTTATATACTTAGCAAAATAAAAAAGTTGCAAATTGACATTTTCATGTGGCTTTCTCATAAAAGCTGCAAATTGAAATTTTCATATGGCCTTCTCATAATGTTCCTTTATTTGCGAAGCTTCTTCTATGAGGAAGCATTTTCTGTATTGTTGGCTTCCTCATAGAGGAAGCTTCGCAAATAAAGGAACATTATAAGAAGGCCATATGAAAATTTCAATTTGCAGCTTTTATGAGAAAGCCACATGGTAATTTCAATTTGCAACTTATATGAGGAAGCCATATGAAAATTTCAATTTTCAATTTTTATAAGGAAGCCATATGAAAATTTCAATTTTCAACTTTTATGAGGAAGCCACATGAAAATTTCAACTTTCAACTTTTATGAGGAAGCGATATGAAAAATTTAATTTTCAACTTGTTTTAACGTCAACGTCGTGTTTGCCTTTTATGCAAAACGACTGGTCGATTCAGGTTCAGCGCGAAAAAATACACCGATGTCTTCGCTTTGTTACATCCGTGCACCTATTTTAATTAACGAAAATACAGGGTTTTGGAAAAAGATTTTTTTTTAATTATTAAGTCAATTATCCAATATTCACCGTTTTGTGGCCACATCCAATGTATTTTTCCCCCACCGATGACAAGTCTCCAAATTATTTTACTCCTAAGACGACACTTGATACATAAACTCGTGTCGGACAAAAAATACAACTTTTGAAAAAATTCAAAAATTTCAAAATCCCAGAAAATTTAAACGGTTCGATCCATTTTCGGCAAATTTAATACGAAACATTGTACAGTGTTAGTCCATTCCCGTGCCCAATTTGAGCTCGATACCTTCATGTTTACTCGAATTAGACTGTTTTTAGAAATTTTTCAAAAAAATCAAAATTCCATAAAATCTGACAGTTTCGATAGATTTCGGCCAAATTCAATACCAAAGATCTTTGGTCATATTATATTTATGTCCAATTTCAGGACGATCTTTCAAAATTTACGCAAATTAGAGCTACCACGACCTTTTTTCAAAAATTTCAAAATCGCATAAAATCTCGAAACAGGCCTCAATCATCATGAAAATTGTACCGGGGGAAGAGACGTGACCACTCTACTAGTGTACCAAATTTCAACTGGCTATCTCGAACCGTTTCCGAGTTATAGTCGTTTTAAACGACGCAAGTCTGTCACACACATACACACACACACACACACACATATACGTCCGGACGCTAGCTAAAAATCACATTTCTCGACGTTTCAGTCTATTTTAAGTACTGTGACACTAAAATCTCGAAAATTTTTTTTTTCAAGAAAACAGCGTCCTCCATGAGGAAGCAAAAAGAACTGTATATGTTGCATTTGAGGTCAAGTGGAGCTAAACGGATTAGTGTCTTCTATTCGAGCTGAAACTTTTATTATTTTTGTTTCATGTTATGTGTTTATGTTTTTATGCACGAAAAATTGGTACACTAAAAGAAATGTTATTACATATTGAGAATCATTCGCTTGGCGGCAGCCAAAAAATGTTGTTATTTTAACTCTATTATATTTTTGTACGAATTTCACATGAGATTGAAACTGTAAGGTATTGCAAAATGTTGCGAAATATAATTTTCAAAAAAACTACTATGTTATTATGAGTACTGTAACAAATATAATGCAAAATTTGGTAAGATTATGTTTTACTTTTTCAATCTCATATCCAATTGCAGGAAATGAACGAGAGTTGGAATAATGGCAATGCATTTTTTCCGTGTAAACATGCTCCATTTTACCCCGTTCTCCCCTAAGCATAGAAGATAGGAAGATAAGACATTTGAGAGTCTTAAAGTAATGCAATACAGACGCATGCAAACCGTACAACTTCCGAGAACGCGAGGAACGTTGCGACCACGACTCCGTCAGATTTCACATGACTGATCGATCTATCGTTATTACGCACGTCTCAGAGCATGTATCACTCATACAAATATTTTGTGGTTGAAGTACGGAATGTTCGGTGACCAAAAGTTTGAGACCACTTTTATCTTTATTAGATTGACTTTTCACACATGCAGGTACATAGGAAGTGAAGAAAAACCCAACATCTTGGAGGGGAACGAGTATAAGACACCATAAGAACCCACGAACCGCGAATCGTGAAGCAACAAAAAATCATTTTTTGCGAAGGAAGCTCCGGACCACTTTTCTCTTCACAGGGTATATTTGAGGCCCCACAGAAAGCTGTCAAGAGAAAAGTGGTGCGAACCTTTATTCGCGTAAAATGATTTTTAATTTGCAACCCAATTCTGTACCGAACCGAATTGTACTTCAACAGAATTCTCGCCGTCCTTCGGGCTGGTTCCCCTTCGAAACTTTAGGGTTTATATTTTTGTATAACTTCTGTAAGACCTCAAGAATATACCCTGTGAAGAGAAAAGTGATACGAAGCTTCAATCACGAGAAATTATTTTTATGTTGCTACCGATGCACACTTGAGCAGCATTCTAAGCGTCGTTCCCCTTCGTTCCCTTCCGAAACTTCAGGGTTTATATTTTTTTATATTTTTAGTAGGACCTCAAGAAGTGAAGTGCTGTGAAGAAAAAAATAGTCCGAAGCTTCGTTCGCAAGAAGTGATTTTTTTTTCGCTTTACGATTCGCGGTTTGTGGGTCCTTACGATGTTTTGCACCCGTTCCCCTCCAAGATGTTGGGTTTTTCTTCACTTCCTATGTACCTGCATGTGTGAAAAGTCGATCTTATAAGTTAAAAGTGGTCCCAAACTTTTGTTCACCGAACGTTCCGTACTGCAACCACATAAAATATTTCCCGTACCTCTTCTCGCTTATGGAAAATCTATAGAGGACCTTAACACCATTTTTCTAATACTCTACGCGACTTTATTCAACTCAATTTTCTTCAGCAAACAAAGCAGATCATTTTTCTTAACATTGCGGTAAGTTTTCTATTTAACGAAAGTTTACCACAACGCATCAACTCCTTTTAACCGCACCAACTCCCGTGTAGTTCACAAACGTCCGACGTTGCACCACCCCTCGGTGAAGCAGGCTGCAAGATATCGCGAAACATTTAAATAAATTTAATTCGCATTCTGGAAAGGTAAACAAAATGTTACAAAAATTCAAAATTCCATAAACTTCTAACTTCTTGATAGATTTGCGCCAAAGTTGATCTCAGACATTCTTCAATAACAGTAGATTTGTGGAGCAAATTTCAGCCAGAAATCCAACAAATTACAATATTCAAGGGACGAACAAAATATTTCAAAAAATTTCAAAAAGTCATAAATTTTGAACCCGTTGATAAAAGGGGGAGAATCCTCAAAGCTGTAAGTTTTTGAACAATGCTGGTTAGTCACCACCTCCGTAACTACGGCAACCGTTGCTTTGGAGGATGATAATTACTCTAATTGTTTTTTTTCTGCGGTTTTAATTTTCTTCTTGTTGATTAAATTCGACAAAGCGTATCTTGATTTTTTCACCCTAACCCAAACCAATGGAAATTCGATCGGTATTGCATTACCGAGAGTTACCGATGCCGACTCAAGTTTCACCGGAGTGTGACCAATTTAACGCTACGTTTTCACTTTTCACCGAGAAACGGAGATACTTGTTAAGTGTATTGCGGTGTATGAGACGGGATATGACGGTCCGATAAATCACCAATGGCCGGGCTATTTTCACACTCGAGTTGTTTGCGGGTTAACGTCAACTTACTTAAGCATCGGTGTGGTCGATCACCTCTCCGACATAACTGAAATCCCGTTTCACCGTCCCGTGCTCGATAACCGCATTTCCTATTGTTCATGGATTCGATGGAATTGTTTCCCTATGTCTCGTCATCGACGCCGTCCACATCCTGAATGATGAAATTCCGGTTTTTCTTTCGCGGTGTCATTTATATATATAGTATAACGACAATAATTCAGACAATCCGACAAAAATGCGGGGCATACTGACCGGGAATTCGAACCCGGGATCTTCCGATTGCCGGTCGACTGCGCTGACCACTGAGCTGCGCCGGGCAGCTATCCACACTAATTCCGAATTGTCCCCATTAGTACTATTTTTCGCTTGGTTACAACACCTCCTGCTACAGTCGATTACGGCTTCGAATGAATTGCAATCGAACTCTCTATGCTCTATATTCTATATTCAGGTGGGAATACTACAGGCTTGCGTTGCCTGAGGGAAAGTAGGGGAACCGTACTCTCCAGACCAGCTTCGTCGGATCTCAGAATGTGTCGTTATAGTACATTTCGATACGAGTGCGAAAAAACTTTTTCTGACGAGTGTGAGTTTGCAGCACGAGCCGAAGGCGAGTGTTGTAATCACACGAGTTCAGAAAACGTTTTTCGCACGAGTATCGAACAAAATTTTATTTCACAAGGTGTGAAAATGGGGGTTTTCGCACGCGAAGCGTGCGAAAAAACCGCCATTTTCCCACCGAGTGACATAAATTATTTAGCGGCCGTGGCATTGTGTTGGGCGTCAATTTATAACGAAAATAATTCAGACAATCTGACAAAAAAATCGGGGCGTACGTAATCCCCTGCCAGGCCTCGAGCCCTTTCGATTGCCGGTCGACTACCCTAACCACTGAGCTACACCAAATCGTTATCCATACTAATTCCGAATTGTTTTCATTAGTGCTATTATTCGCTTTGTTACAATAGATATTTATAAAAACGATGTTATACAGATGTTTAATGCTCTTAAACGATCATTTAGATATTGCACTTAAAAAGAAAACAATAATGGATGGCACATGGAAATAAGTATCTTCAGCGTTTGCCCCTCTTGAAAGACCACTTTTTACCGGCATCCGCGCCACCCTTCGTTGCATACGTTTCAGCGTGCTTATGGTGACCTTCGAGCCCTTGGTCATCTTTGTGACCCTTCTTATCGGTGTGATGATGACCTTCTTCATGCTTCTTTTTCTTGCCGTGATCATCCTACGAATAAAATTAAATATATTACGTAAGAATATAAGAAAATATTATATGTTATATCGTTCGTACATTACCTACTTAACATGGCATAGAAGTTAGCAACATTCGTGCGATGATTGACTTGACAGCTGTCAATTGCTACGTTTAACCACGTTTAACCTATCTTTAAATTTCTATTGTAGACGCGCAAACTAGGATTTTAATACTTGAAGCGTTGTAAATAATTACCGAATTACATTAAAATTAATATAAGATTTAATTAATATGATTATTTTATTGGGTAGCTTTACATTTACGAGAAAGCAGTTTCGTTGACCATTTTTTTCGTCATGTCACCAGGTTCCGTCGACGTTCGAAATTCAAATATAAGTTAAACGTAGTTGAACGTAGCCATTGACAGCTATCAAGTCAATCATTGCCCGAGACTTTGTTAAATTCTATGCCATCTACTTAACAGTAAAGTACTAGAACACCGGACAGTCTCAACGATTCTCACACATTACACTCAAAACTCTTCCGGACAGGCACACACAGATACTTGCAGTGAGTGTCTGGGCGAGTATCTATGAGCGTCGATTGCCATAAGCGTGGGAGCAGCACGACTCACCATAACCCGCTATCTATTTACAGTTATAAAACGGGATTGAAGTTTTTTTTGCAATGCATATATCTACGAACGAAAAAAAAATCAATTTCTAAGAGACAACTCAAGTCAATTTGTATTTTTGACGATTCGTCAAACTATAGCCTATTTTTTTTACTTTTCCCTCACTATAACTACGAAATCTGACCTCGTGATGATCAGAGTCGTGATGACCCTTTTTGAAGTGGCTGCCCTTGTGACCATCTTGTTCCTTGTGATAACCACCGACCTCCTCCTCATCGCCGCCCTCGTGATGCTCGTCATAAAAATCATGTTTCTTCTCGTACTCGTCCTTTTTGAATATATTATGTTCACCCTTGGTACTGTGGCCTTTTTGATGCTTGCCTTCCTCCTCGAATTGCGCTTTCTTTTCACTTTTCTCACCCTCGTGGTGTTCACCGTAATGACCGCCTTCCTCGTGTTCCTTCTTCTCGTGTCCACCGGACTCCTCGAATCCTTGCTTGTGACCCTCTTTATCGTGATGGCCTTTCTCACCTTTGTCAAACTCGTGATGAGATTCATAGCCCTTTATCAAGTCAGAAAAGTTCATTTGAAAATTAATATTATACAGTAAAAAAATATTTGAGAATTACGAAAGCCAGAAAAAATTGTGACATTGAGATGTTCACAAAACTTTCGCATCCAATCTACTTTTGTGTACAAAGCTTCAATGAAAAATTATTTATTGTAACGCGTGCATGAGTGGCGTAAGTGGTGCGTTACAGCGAGGCGTACAGTAAATACACTGCGCATGCGCACACACGCAAATTTACTTCTCACACGCACATTTACCTCCCACACGCAAATTTACTTCTCACAAGCAAATTCACTTCTCACACGCAAATTTACTTCTCACACGTAAATTGACTTCCCACACGCAAATTTACTTCTCACACGCAAATTTACTTTCCAAACGCAAATTTACTTCTCACTCGCCAATTTACTTCTCACACGCAAATTTACTTCTTGACACTCGGCAAACACGAGATATAGCACTTCTTCACCACTTATCTTCTGTTATACCAATCCGGTATAGCGAACATTATGCGCAGGCTGTGAAGCAGTCGCACAAACCGCACCAGTTCCAGAGGAGCACGAGTCAAAGGCGAGTTCTTCCTATGGTACGAGTGCGACCCACTTAACAGTCTTCATGTTTACCGCACTCATATCGCAAAGTACTAATCCGTGATTATTTGGCTTCCTCATAAAGAAACATTGTTTTCAAATTGATGGGTCTTCAAGATTCCATCCGGTAGCAAATATATGGCTGTTTGAAAGTACAAACAAAAACACCAATTGCAGTAATATTCACTGCAAAGATTCCCTATAAAAATTGTAGTTAATCATCATGTCTGATGTATTTTTCCTAGTGATCAAGAATCTGCCACTTATTTTACTCTCAGCTCAATATTTGATATGGAAACTGGCGTCAGAAAGACAATAATAATTGTTCATAAAATTTAAAAAATTCGATATCTCATATGACATGTAAACGGTTCGATCAATCCTCGCCAAATTAAAAAGAGAATATCGGTCGATGTCCCCGTGTGTACGACTTTTTAGCCCGATCGTTAAAAAATTATAAGAGTCTGTGCGCATAGACTTTTTTAGCAAAGTTCAAAACGACGTAAAATTTTTCTGTCTGAAAGAATGTTGCTACGAATGAAACCAAACTTTGAGGGTGTATCTCTATCTACCTACCTTAGAAATATCAGTTTAATAGTTCAAGCCGTTCTCAAGTTATGAGAGTTTCAATTTTTTGGATCTGACACACACACACATACACACACAAATACGCACGCCCGTACGCCCGCAAGCGCGCACACACAAATCCAGACATTTAAAAAAAATATGATGTTCAGATTGTTTGGAACATTCTGAACACATTTTAATTAAAATTGGGATTTTTTTTTTTCATGAAAACAAGGCTCCCACTACGAGGAACTAAAATCAAGCAAAAGAAGCGCTGGCAGGGATACTCGTCTACCAACATAACCGTAAACCGATAAAGAATATCGTGAACGAACTCGATGCGTGTTTTTTTTTTTTCAAATGTTATTACCGATACATTCTCGTAACGGTTAGAATCAAGGTGGACAGAGGATAAGAAATATGAAACTCCTCATGTATCGTTGCCATGAGCGGCGAAAGCATATTACTGATGTATTTGAGCACAAACGCGCAGATTTGTCCACGCAGTGACCCAAGGGTTGATGAAGGTGCAATAAATATTCGTTTTCACGAGGTGCAAAACTTGTACGATCTACTAGTGCCTTATTATTACCAGCGATTAAAATATTATCGCTACACCGAACCGTTGTGACAAGAATTTTATGTCATACCTTCTCGCCCCTTTCTCCGTCCAATTCGCGATGTTCAGACTTGTGATCCGCACCGGCTCCCTCTTCTTGGTGCTGAATTCCACCGTCTATATTGCATACGAAATTCACACGGAATTTGTTAATCTTCGATTAACAATTTACAAAACAAGATTAACAGATCTTGAATTAATCTTGGACAGTATGCGACTTTTTTAAATTCATGATTTAAATACAGATAAAAAGTTGATAATAAAAATATCGCAATCTTTTTATTCGTAACATTTCGATACCAGCTATTCGTATTGGCCTTGACCATCTGCATGATCGTGTAGACGACATGCATACCGTGAACGGTATACGCAATAAAAGATTCAACGATAATATACATACGGTACACGGTATAAGTACGATTCAGATATGTATACAGTACATGGTATATGTACGTTTGTTGTTCAGTTGTACCATATACTATTCACGTTATGCACACCTTTTAGGAGATGGTACGGATAGATGTGGATCACTTGATTCTTATTTAGATCGAAGTAGATGTATGAGTTATGGAAAATTTATAAAACGTATGCCAAATTTTATTATGTAAAAATAGTAATGGCCAGTATAAACAAAAATTATAATATAAATATTGCAAAAATCTTACTGTATATTTTTCTCGGTATGAATATGTTTAAAACAAACCGTGATGCTTGGTCGCAGACGTTTCAGAATCTTGGGTGTATTCGAAGTTTATCGGCTTCTTCAATATCTTCCTAATCGCATCGCCACCGCTGAAGAGTACAGCGAGTATTGCGACCAGAGTAACAGGCACTCGTCTTGTCATTTTTTGACTCGAATAAAGGGTCGTTGCAACGTTATTCGCGAACCGTTTAATCCGCACTGAGATCTGAGGGAATCGAGTCGAAACTGTTATACCCCGATTGTCCGCGTTGCTCTCTGGAACATTCGTCTCGAGAGTTTTTTTTCTCCTTGGAAGAGAGAGTTTTTTTTTCTTATGCAAAAAACGTTACACCGGATACAGTGGATCGATGCATGGAGACTGCAGTCCCGAGGTCGAGAGAAACTCGACCATCCGTTGAAGCTGACAGGAAAAAGTAATGAGAAAACTAAGAAGAAGCGATAGAGTACGCGGTTTTGCTGTCGGCTTTCACCTACTCGAGAGGCTGCACAAAAATTCGCATCTGTAAAAGAGATTCTTTCCCCGTTTCCTTCCGATCGGAGTGAAACCGGAACTTCCGCGATTTCATGCTAGCGTCGAAACATGAGCCTGTACTGGCACTTTCCATCGTTATTTCGAAAATAGCCGGGACTGATATCACGTATTTTATGATGTGGTTTCAGCTTTGTCCGCACGTCCGTCTGCGAAACTATGCCAACAGTGGTGGATGAAATTATAGCGTTGATCAAACACTATTGAGAGACGGTATAACAAAGAATCGTAAGAGGAAAATCCGGAGTACAAACAAACTTCTTGGACTTAACCCACTGTTCCACGTCGACCAGTCGCGAAGAAATCTTCTGAGAAACGTGGGTTATTTTTATCAATGACCCCTGTACTTAGGGATTCTTTGAGAGAGAAAGATACAAAATTATTAGGACACGGAATTTTCATTTTTTACCGTCCTGCGCATAATTTCCATAAAAGGTGGAAAGTAATTTATGACACTCGGTGTGAAAATGGCGGTTTTTTCGCACGCTTCGCGTGCGAAAACCCCCATTTTCACACCTTGCGAAATAAAATTTTGTTCGATGCTCGTGCGAAAAACGTTTTCTGAACTCGTATCGAAATGTACTATTTTGTAACACGTGCACGAAAAGTTCCGCTTTTGGCGCCTGTAAAGTGTGGTGAAAGTGGCGCTTTCTAACAGCGGCTACGCGAAAAATGCTGTAGATACTATTTTACACGCTAGTTTCTTTTTCGCACACTTTTTTCACACTAGCTACTTTTGTGCGCACTTTTTTTAACACTCTAGTTACTTTCACGCACACTTATCTTGCACTGTAGCTATTCTCCCGCACGCACTTTACACTTTATAGGCACGAAAAATGCACTTTACACTTTATAGGCACGCCGTCTGCCGACGGCGGTTGGGAAGTAGGCAGCACTCGCTTCCTCTCCAGCTACAAACTTCACTCGGCTTCGCCGCGTGCCGTTGTAGCTCTCGATCCGGCTTGTGCAGCCAACTTCACAACTTTCGTCGAAAGACCGCTTTTCCGTACTAGTATCGCAAAGTACTATTTCCCTGCTGATCACGAATGTGTAACTCATTTTGCCTCTAACGCGATATTTGATACAGAAAATAGTGTCGAAAGTGAAATACGAGTTCTTAGAAAAATTTTAAACTTTAAAATCCCATAAAATTTTAACGGTTAGATGTATTATCGTCAAATGTAATATCAAATATTGTACAGTGTTAGGTCATTCACTGTCCAGTTTTCAGTTCGAACTCTTCATGTTTACTCGAATTAGAGCGTTTTTAATAATAATAAAAAATAAACTCAAAATCTCGTAAAATCTGATCGCTTGGTCCCAATTTGGTCCCAATTCGATAACCAAAAGTCGTTGATCGATATATTATATTCTTGTGCCGTTTTTAAGATTACAAATTTATAAAAATTTGAAATCGGGCATTACTCTTTATAAAAATTACACTGCAGTAAGGGAATTTGCCACACTATACTTTTGTACCAAATTGCAAATCTTGCTTACACGGACACACGCACACATGCATACACACACGACGTTTTAAACGTTTTTAAGTATTTTGCCACGAAAATCCCGATTTTTTTAGCGAAACAGCTTCCTCCATGACATAGCAAAAATGGATTACAATTTATGTTACTCACTGAGTCTGTTTCACACCGCCTTAAGGGTAACAAGCTAAAAATCAATAGCGGTAGTGTGTTGTATTTTTCACAAAGTTGGCTTTTTTCCTCGTGGAGAGTAAAAGTCCTCGTTCACTCGACCCCTGCCGGACTAACGGGATATCGGTAAGCAAATTAGCGATGCTGCGTATACACGGCCACTCGGATAGCG
This sequence comes from Ichneumon xanthorius, assembly GCA_917499995.1. Lineage (NCBI taxonomy): Eukaryota > Metazoa > Arthropoda > Insecta > Hymenoptera > Ichneumonidae > Ichneumon > Ichneumon xanthorius. The sequence goes on from CAKJTD010000005.1 coordinate 592,373, forward strand.
ACCACTTCGCGGCGTCGAAAAAGGGCGGGGGAGAGGGGGGGGGGCGCAGAAGCGTTGGTTACCTTCGTGACATCCGCGAGAATAAAAACAGGGTCTGGGTTAAGCCTCGTAACTTAATTTACATCATCCGGTATATAAGGCTCGAGAAATACCACATTCGCTTAGCTCGATTCCACCGCTACCCGCAATCGGCACCATCCGCAGAGCTCCACAACACGGAGCTTTTCGCATTCGCATTAACCCCCAACCCCTACACGCAACAGCGGGTGAAATATCGTGAGAACAATCGCGATAGTTATTTATGTACGTCGACGAAGAGAAGAAGAGATCTCGGCATCTCGAGATCCGTTTCTTCCGATCGTTCGAAGCCGTTAATGAGATATCGACAAAAGAACAAGAAATCGCGAGACCCCTTCGAAGCTGCGGAAGCAAGTGTCGACCTTGAAGAGGATATAATTTATTATTCCTGTGACCTTTATCATACATGTGTGAACTAATTCGAAGGCAAAGTACGGAGGCGAGTACGAAAAATTGTTGATTATAAAAGAAACAGATAACGGATCAAGATGGGTTGCGAAAAATCGGAAAAGGAGGTGGAAGCCCCGCCGGAAGAGGCGGACAGCTACATCCTTAATCTTCCGAGACCTTTGAATATTGAAGAGAAGAAATATCTATTGGCTGTGGAGAGAGGCGATATGTCAAATGTGAAAAGAATTCTACAGATCCACAGCAAGCCTAATCCTAAAGTAAGTAAGTAAGTGTGGCAAAAAGAAAAAAAATCCACCGGGATCACCGAGTTGAAGAAGCATATAGTATTTTGAAAAATCCAGGGGAGATCAGTGTGCCTTGTGACACAGATGACCATGTGACAGTCAAGTTAGAGCCGATGGTACCGGCAGAGGAATTATTAATTTTTTTGCGAAAATTCAGTATAGAGAAAAACATTGACCTAAACAAAACTGAAAAAGTAACTTCCTGCTACCCTAATTATTTGGCAGATTTTACACAGTATTAAGCTTTTACAGAGAAATGAAGAGCCAATTATCGTTAATTAGGAGAGAATGGGTATGTACTGCCCATATAGAGGAGAACCTCAATATCTCAGCTATAAAATGAAAAAACGATTTTTTTTAAATTTGGGTATAAATTTTGGGATGCCGAGTAGCGAATACTAGCGTTTTAGACTACAAAATAATTGACGCCTAATTGCCATTCACAATTGAAAAAAGTGAATTTGCCTGGTATTACCCAACGCTCACAATATTCGTGAATCCCTTTTGATTTGCTCACTATCCTGTATTACCTCCCAACACCTGTTACTTTAGTTTTACTCATAAAAATGCTATTTATCAACATTTTTACTTCTACCAGGCCTCAAATTACGTTAAAAGAGCGATAAAGTTATTTCCTTATTACTTGCGTACCAAAATGCGTTATCGACAAGCGAAAAAATTCCATCTCGAAGTGTAGCAATTATTATATGTGAAAAAAGATCAAGTCTACGAATGGCGCTGGAAACTTTTTTACTATGAAATTAATAAATTAATACTATGAAATTAGACTCAATCGCTTTGTTTTGGCATGCGTACCAAGATACATAAATACTTATCATGATAATACTGCTGAATGTAATAAAACCAGCTTCACCGGTACTAGACACTGGCCGGCTCTGCCCTGTTCTTCGCTGCAGCTCGGAGGAAGCCCTACCTTAATGATCGTGTTGTGGACTCTAAATGCTTCGTGTTTCTAACATTATCGATAGCTGTCGTAGTTGTAGAGTCTCCCATGACCCGATCTGCCAAGAGGGGATATAAACATTTAACTCAACAGGTTGATGAACGAAAATCAATATATTTGCGATAATAGCAACGATGTGAAATAAAATATTCGTGCTGTTAAACGGAGAAAGAATTCGATTAATTCAATGACTAGAAATAATGTAGATTCTCACAAATAATCACAGAAAAATAATGAGGAATTAGATTATCGGCTAGCACATCTATTATTCACACTTTCAGCTGGTCTTGATGAACATTCTCTTCTGATTAATTGAAAATTAGCAGATCAAATGAGACGATAGTAAAGACACGCGTAAATTCTATTCAAGATCCCGTAAATATAAACCATTAAATTCCTTTCCACACCTCATCCACGACATCCTCGTATATGACAGATGCGTCTTCAGTAATCATAAAATCACATAAATACTATTCCTTTTCACAAAAAATTAAATCCTTTTTCACTCCGTCTTTCTGTTGAACCTCGATAAATATCAATTTAAACTTTGGGTTTCACCACGTCAACATTTCTCATAAAATCATCCCTTTCTACTCACACACTCATTTCGCTCATCACTCTTTATTACATTCACAACATAAATAATCTCGGGTGTATTTTACTCAACTTTGTCGGGGATGAGCTTCCTCGTTGACTCTTTCATTTGTGTTCCGGGGCTCGCAGTGTCTGTCATTTTGGTCGGTATTTCGGCTGGCCAAGCACAATGGGAACGTTCGATACGAGGAATACGTGGCTAAGTCCCGTGGAGAAAAACGTTGTCACAATTGCCCAGAAGCGTCCTTCTAGCACGACGTCCCCGAAACGAAAGAGGCCGAGATTTTAGGAGTACCGATCGATTGTCGCTGAGTTGTCGCTCGTCGCTCTCTGAGAGCACGAAATTTTAACTGATTTTTTTTTTTCGTAACTTACAACGATTTGCATTAACAATATCAATGAAAATGGAGTCATCGAAGTATTGTCGGTGGTAAAGCTCATATTTTGGGTCACAAGGCAGCCTGATCCACATTTCCCATATAAGAAACATGCTATTTGGTGTAGTTCAGATGGTGCCTAACGGGTAAGGTAGCATGTAATGATCAGACTTCCTGTAAAATTTATTTTTTTAAATCTACTAAATAAGGTCTTTACACCCAGAAAAAAGTTTATTCCAATCAAAGAAAATTTATTAGGGACGAAAAAAAAGTTTATTTGCTTCATAACCTAATAAAGCATTTACTAAATTCTAATATATTTATTTGTTTGATAGTATTATTCTTTTTATTGACGTGTTCACGACTCTATTATACGCGTTGCCGGATAATAGCCGTGTTTTGTCTTGGTGCCAAATATATCATTTCTGTGGCGCGAATAAATATCTATTTAAAATCGCATATTCAATTATTCGATTTATTTATGTCGAATAAACATTTATTTTAAAGTACAAATCAATAAATAGTCAATTCGAATGAATTTTTTTTTTCTAAAAATAAAGAAAAGCCGTTATTTGAATCTAATAAAGATTTTGTTAAGACAACGAAACATTTCTTTTACTTAATAAATGTCATTTGAAGATCGAAATTTATTTGATTTGAATAAATCGTTTTTCTGGGTGTAGTCAATAATTATATGATCATAACGTTCTTGGATGTGGCACGAAGACACTCATTACGATAAATTATGGAAAAATATGTGGCAAGATAAAAAGAAAATTAATGGGCCGGAAGCAACATGTCACAAGGTAACTGGATCTCCCCTAAGGAAAAAAATTTATCTTTCAGGCGAAACCGTTAGACGTAAATTGCGTCGATAGCCTTGGTCGAGGTGCTCTGACTCTGGCGATAGAATCGGAGAATCTCGAGATGGTTGAGCTTTTAGTGGTAATGGGAGTCGACTCGAAGGATTCTCTTCTGTTCGCCATTGACGAGGAGTTCGTCGAGGCTGTGGAATTGCTTCTGGAACACGAGGAACTGCTCAGGTGCACGGAAGTCGAAGGGGCCGATCGTGAGAAAGATGACTGTTGATTAACCCACGAAAAGAATGTGCAGGCAACATTTTTTTTCATTTGATAAAAGTTGTATGCAAATGTGACTAAAAAAATTGCAAATTCTTACCGTGGAACTACATATAATTAAAAGTTACACCCGAGTTAACCGTTTTGCTTCAACATCTCTTATCGCAGCTCCGAAGGACGTGACTCACAGTTGGCAAAAAGTCGATCCCGCATCGGCGAGATATCCACCAGAAATGACGCCTCTCGTACTAGCAGCACAGCGGAATAATTACGAAATCTTGAAATTATTGCTCGATCGAGGCGCTACTCTTCCGATGCCTCACGACATAAGATGCAGCTGTGCCGATTGTCTACGTTCGGCAACCGGTAAGTCGTGTTTATTTTGTAATTTTTTTCTTTTTAACTTGAGCCCGAAAATTGTACACTTCTGTTATCGGCAGGAGATCCATTAAGGCTATCGTCGACGAGAATCTCGGAGTACAAAGCTCTTGCCAGTCCGAGTCTCATAGCACTCAGTTCGCCGGATCCGTTGATAACGGCTTTTCAACTCAGTTCGGAACTTAAACAACTCGCAGTCTCGGAGCCTGAGAGCCGAGCAGAATACTTGAAGATCAGAAGACAAGTGGAAAAGTAATAAACTTGCTATGACTTTTTTTTAAGTTGATCTAATTTTAAATCTGCATTGTTATGCACATACAAGATAATAATAGAATGCAAGACTTAGACACTACCGCAAACAATCACGGGCACTCACAGACAGGTGGAAAAATAATAATTTCATAATTGTTCTAAAAAAAAAGTTGCACATTTTTATTTTCATATGGTTTTCTCATATTGTTCCTTTATTCGCAAAGCTTCATGGATGTTAAAGCGTTGTCTGTGTTGTTGGCTTCCTCGTAGAGGAAGTTCGTGAATAAAGGAACATTATGAGAAAGCCATATGACAGAAAAAATTTGCAACTTTTATGAGAAATTCATATGAAAATTTCTATTTTCAACGTCAACGTCGTGTTTGGAGAACGACTGGCCGATTCAGGTTCTGCGCGAAAAATACACCAACGCCCTTCACTTTGTCGGATCTTTGCATCTACTTCGTTCAACGAAAATACAGGGTCTTAGAAAAAGATTTTTTAATCATCCGTTATTCGCCGTTTTGTGGCTATGTATAATGTATTTTTCCCCGCTGATTACGAATCCCGAACTTATTTTACTCCTGGAACGATATTCGATGCAAAAACTCTCGTCGGACGTAAAATAAACATTCTCCGAAATATTCAAAAAATTCAAAATCCTTATAAAATGTAAACGGTTCGATCCATTTTCGCAAAATTTAATCCGAGACATTTTACAGTGTTCGTTCATTCCCGTGTCAAATTGTAGATCGTTACCTCCATGTTTACTCGAATTATACCGTTTTTAGTCATTTTTAAATACCGAAAAAAACCTAATGATGGACAAAATTTGGCCACTTCGATAGATTTTGATCAAATTCAACACCAAATGTGTTTTATCAAAATAGTATATTTGTGTGCAGTTTCAGGATGATAGCTCTAAATTTGCACAAGTTAGAGCTACCACAGGGAATTTTCAAAAATTTCAAAATCGTGTCAAATCTCCAATTGGGCCTCAATCTTCACGAAATTAGCACCGAACGAAACGACGTAATCACTCTGCGGTGTGTGCGTGTGCGGGCGCGCGCGCGCGCGCCCACTCACGCACGATGTTTTAGAATATTTTCAGTACTCTGACATTAAAATCTCGATTTTTTTTAACGAAATCGTTGCATCTTCTATGAGGAAGCAAAATGGGCCTAATTATAAATTACATTAATTTGTCACGTACGTTTAAATTTATTAATTAATGAATTTATCACCTACAAACCGTCAAGATTCGCCGTGGATTTGCTTCAGCAAGTTCGAACTACAGCGGAATTGAACACCATACTGAATCACGACCCCGAAGATTTAGCGCCTGAGCCGACGAAAATGCTCGCCCGTCTCGAACTCGCTATTCAGTACAAGCAAAAGAAATTCGTCGCTCATTCACATATTCAACAGCTTCTTGCGGCCATATGGTGAGTGACCTTCGACCACCCTTTTGGATTTCAACCATATTGCACTATTTACTTTTCTAAGTACTAAGTATTGAGTTTCGATGGTATACTGACAAATAACAAGTGTGTCAGTTTGAATAAAACTTATATGTTAAAGAGAGTGTTACGTATGTAAAAAGAGTGTCGAAAACACAAACTTGTTTTTTGCAGTGTAACTTCCTCCCAATCATTGTCCATTTTTCCTAATGAACTTCTCGGTAATTTACCATACTCTCTTGGGTCAAAGGTACGAGGGTGTCCCGGGTTTTCGACGAATGACAAATGGCCAGAGATTCTGGATTCTTCTGAAGACCGCTATTTTATTTCCATTTTATTGCATGGTTTACTTCTTCGTCCCGGAGTCCAAAACGGGACAGTTGCTCCGCCGACCGTTTATGAAATTTCTCGTGCATGCCGCCTCCTATCTCTTCTTTCTTCGTGAGTCCATCGAAAACGTTCAAACCTTCGATCAAACGGATATCATAAATATATTATTAACATTTTATTTTAACAGTGGTGCTAATGCTGGTTTCGCAACGTGCCGAGATCGAAGTGATTAGACTCTTCGGTAGTGACCACGCTATAAAACAACTCGAGGCAGATCTGATGAAGCAAAGGGGTTCCGGCCCAACGCCTCTGGAATGTATAGTCGTCCTGTACGTCCTGGGATTCATCTGGCAGGAGACCAGAGATGTAAAGAAATTGTTCCGATTATTAATCATGTATAAGTTGAACAATATTCGTTCCTTCATTAATTTACTTTTTTCAAGGTATACGTGGGCGGTCTCAAGGCATATCTTCGAGATCTATGGAACTTCATTGACTTCACGAGAAACTCCCTTTACATTGCAACAATACTTTTGAGAGTTGCAGCTTATGTTCAGCAAAGAGCCGAGATTCGTATGGATTCTGGAGCTGCATTCGTGCCGAGAGAGAGATGGGGCGACTTTGATCCTCAATTAATCGCCGAAGGACTCTTTGCGGCTGCAAATGTCTTGAGTGCTCTCAAGCTCGTTCATCTCTTCAGCATTAATCCTCATTTGGGTCCCCTTCAGGTGTCGTAGAAAAATCATATATAATTCCATTTTTGCTTCCACATATAGGAAGCTATTTTTTTAGTTATTAGTTTTAGATACTTAAAATAAACGAAATCATCGGGAAATATATTTTTCAGGTAGCGTCCCGATGTATATACAATGGTTTCAGATCTTTTCAAATCGATATAACTTGTGAACGACTTGATCTAGCGAGTTTAAGTTTCGCACACAATTGAAGTGGTCTTTTCCGTTTGTTATTAATACAATCTTTATGAAAATTGATGCTCCATTTGAGATTTTGTGAGATTTGATTTTTATGATTAAAAAAACGCACTAATTTTAGTACATTTTGAGCTATCATTGTAAAACTACACACGAATAGAATCAACGAAGGATTTTTATATTGCATTTGCCCAAAATCTATCCAAGCAATCAGATTTTATGACAGAGAGCACGGTTGTCTACTATTTATATATGGATTGCATAGTTATTTTTTTTTTTATTCAATCAATAGTCATATACTATCCGTAGATACTAGAGTAGACTGACTAATGAATGGACAGTTAAGCAGACGAAAAGCCAGTGAATAGAAGTTTTTTTTATGCATGTACTCTTTTATGGAAAGTGTAGATTCATTGGTTCGATCCATTCGTTGGCTGGTTTACCCTACCCATCTAATCGGTAATACGGCATGTTCTAACGCTTCTGGTACAACTTGTATGCCTTTTAACACATACAAATTCAATAAGTCTGAGAAATCATGGCATACTTCGGCTGTATGCAATCACGGCTTGGTAGTGTTGAAACACGATTTGTGCCAGGCACTATTAAATTTTTTGATTAAAATTATTATAAAAATACTCATTCATGGATATGCATTTTAACAAATCGTTCAACTATATAATTCAACATAGTTTACAGTTGATAAAACTATAAATTGTACATTATTTTTAAATTATCTCAAATTATTATTTGTCGATTAAATGAATTATGTAAATGATTTTAATATGCTAACTCGTTGCCGAAATATCAACGAATACATGGGTTGCACATTGGTTGCTCATTTTCATTATTGACATAGCCGTTACCAAGGTAGAGCAAACGTGGTCAACGAACTTTCTGATTCAGGAAGCTATGCACAAGACGGTAAAAAAAAAGCGTGCAAAGTGATTTGCACAATTACTTCCTCATGTTTTACGGTTTTCCTCATAACTTCCTCTATGATAATTCCGTCGTGCCATTTTGGCTTCCTCATAGAGGAAGCTATAATTAAAACACAAAAAAAAAGTTTTAAGGCAATTTTTAATCTAATCTTCAGCGCTGATTACGAAACTGTAACTCATTCTACTCTTTGCGCGATGTTTGATTCAGAAACTTCTGACAAAAAAAAATTGAATAATTCAAAATTTTCAAAATCCCATAAAATTCAAACGGTTAGATCAATTTTTGCCAAATTTAATACGAAACATTGTACAGTGTCAGTCCATTCCTGTGGCAAATTTAAGCTCGATACCTCCATGTTTACTCGAATTAGACGATTTTTAGTAATTTAAAAAAAAAAATCAAAATTCCATAAAATCTGATCCCTTCGGTAGATTTTGGCCAAATTCAATACTAAAGGTCTTTGTTCATAGTATTGTATTTATATACATTTCTAGGACGATAGCTCAAAATTTACGAAAGTTAGAGCTACCACAGACTTTTTTCAAAAATTTCGAATTCCCGTAAAATTCCGAAACGGGTCGCAATCTTCATGAAAATTATATCGAAGGAGGAGACGTAACTACTCTACTAGTGTACAAAATTTGAACCCGCTATCCCAAGCCGTTTCCGAGTTATAGTCGTTCTAAGCGATGCACGCTGTCACACACATACACACACACATACACACACACACACACACACACACATACATCCGGACGCCAGCTAAAAATCACTTTTCTCGACGTTTTCGACCATTTCTAGTACGCTGACATTAAAATCTCGAAAATTTTTTTTTTCACGAAAACATAGCTTCCTCTATGAGGAAGCAAAAATAGAAAACAGTGTGTAAATTACGTTACGCCTTTGTTCTATGACGAAATAGCCGTCGGAAAATTGTTTTTAAACCAGAAATATTGTTATTCGAAACAATTTATTTCTTTCCTTTTTTCAGATTTCCCTAGGCCGGATGGTTATCGATATCGTAAAGTTCTTTTTCATCTACACTCTCGTCCTTTTCGCTTTCGCATGTGGCTTGAATCAATTGCTCTGGTACTTCGCTGAGCTCGAGAAGAGAAAATGTTACGCCGACATAGCCGATCCTGAGTGGGATGCTGCGAGTGACGCTTGCATACGATGGCGAAGATTCAGCAATCTCTTCGAGTCATGTCAAAGCCTCTTCTGGGCGAGTTTCGGCGGTATTGGCATTGACAGCTTCGAACTTACAGGTGTTAAGTCTTATACTCGTTTCTGGGGACTTCTCATGTTTGGCTCATACTCCGTTATCAACGTGATCGTTCTACTCAATCTTCTTATCGCTATGATGAGCAACAGCTATGCTGTTATTGAGGTTCGAATGTACTCTTCCTGCCTATATAATATAATATAATATCTACTTAAGAATAAACTATAAGATCACTAGACACTCCTATAAACACTATCATAGATACATTGCACAGGCATTCACAGTGAGTGTCGATGAGTGCGAATGCTCACGGAGCGCTAGCCCCCATTACCACTCGTACTATATTATTAAAAAATTGTAGTGACTGTAATTGATTTTTAAAAAAATTTCTTCAGGAACATTCGGACACCGAGTGGAAATTCGCGAGAACAAAATTGTGGATGAGTTATTTCGAGGAAGGAGGAACCCTTCCGCCACCGTTTAATATCTTCCCGTCTCCAAAATTATTCTTGAGGCTGTTCGGTATTCAGAAGAAGCAAATGAGCAGAAGAAACAGTTCTCGAAGGCGCGCTCGTGATCTCAGGTAGAATGTGAAAAGTTTCGAACATATTGGAGATCGTTAATATATTTTTTTCTACGAAGGTATGGTTCAGTGATGCGGGCCCTCGTCTGGAGATACGTCGTGAACTCTCACACCCAACATGAAATGGAACCCGTAACCGAGGATGACGTACACGAGCTCAAGAGCGATCTCTCATCCTGGCGTTGCGAACTGCTCGATATTCTGCACAGAAATGGAATGGACATCAATGGAGTTAACACGAAAGAGAAAAGTATGCGCACACATATGTCTTCCTCATAATATGCACTCGGCACTCGGCAAATGACGAGAATTTTTTTTTTTTTTTTTGTGATCTTCAGCAATACTTGGAAGAAAAATGAGAGTGTGGGAGAGACAATTGATGAAAGATTTCCAAGTGGGTGGACCTATCACCAGTCTCGAGTCTGACGCTCAGGAGGAAGCCGAGCTCCAACAGCCGCCTGAAGGTGAAGACAACATTGCGAGATGGAGACGCGTTGCTAGGCTCGCTGTACTGAAGTCTGCAGAACGCCGGTGGGGTCAGGTAAGTCGAGGAATTCAGCCATTGAGAAAACTTAACTTAAATGTCTGGCGGTCCTTGAAATGCTCGCATTATTTTTTTTGTCGATCCGTGAGATATTTATTTTTCCTTAGTTTTACAAGATCATTTACTTAATATCGTTCCAATTAAGCCGATGTAAAACCTTTCTCGTCGCTCAACCCGGGCCCGGTCGGTAACAAAAACTGTAATTGCAATTTTTCGCGGCCGCCAATAATTTACGGTCAAAAGAAATTCGTTGCTTAATGCGGATATCAATACAGGTTCATGTAGAAATTTGGTTTTCAACGTAAATGGTTACCCTGCTTAGAAAATCCTATTAAAACCAATAAAAAAAAAAATGAATCGGTATGAATGAGTTTTTTGTCAGGGGTATTTCCAATTCATAACCATTCTTGTACTCAATGGGAATAAATAGGTAATACTACGTACCTGGACGAATGGATCGACTGTAGACTGCTGCTCCGTATTCGGTTTTACATGGACTTATCCTATTGGTATTTAATCGGAAGTAATGAAGTTCAATCGGAAATTATATTAATGGTATGGTAAATTCTTGAATTGGTATCAATGGGAATATTCAGCCATTTACGTCAATCGGATCTTACCGGCGCCAATCGGTATCAGTAGCAATAATTAATAGGAACCTACCGGAAGAAACTGGTGAAGTCTATTGCTCTGAATGGGAATTGTCTGCGCTACATTTAAATCGGAATCATACGGATATTTTCCCATAGACGACAATCCCGTGCAATGGGAATATTCAGCCGTTCACCTCAATTGGATCTTATCATTAGCAATATTCAAAATTAAAAAAAAATATGTGTATCGAAACCTCAAAAAAAAAAATCGAAAAAATCAAATCAAAGTAGCCAAGCACTAGTACATACAAAAAATTCTTCAAAAAATATGTTTATCAAAACAATCTAAAAAAAAAACAAGATACAAAAATCTTGACAAAAAAAACTTGACGTGCCAGTTTTCTTTTACAATAGCTGTCGTACATGGTTCATTCAAATAATCAAGGGAGAGGGAAAGTAACTGCAATAACTGCAGTAACTGTAATTGTGAAAAAAAACTGGCACGCCAAGTTTTTTTTTGTCAAGTGTTTTGCATCTTGTTTTTTTTTTTATTGTTTTGATAAACATCTGTTTTGGCAGATTTTTTTATTTTTAAGAGGTTTTTTTGATAAACATTTTCTGAACGAGAATACAATTTTTAAGTACTTGGCGTACCTTTTTACTTTTTTTCAAAAAAGTATTTTTTTGCTTTCATTTCACCTATTTTTGACATCCAGTCATGTAGTTTGGTTGATTATTACCAACATACAGTGAATAAACAGAATCATCATCCTGTAAAATATATTCGTGTAACATTTTATGCTGACGAAAGGCACCTTCGACATCTTGAGTACCTGCTCTTGATGCTCTGGTTCTTCGAAGGCAACTGTGTTAGGACCAGGAGGTGGATTTCATCATGCGTAGCTGAAAAAAACTTATCTCTCTCGCATGATGGATAAAGGCATCTTTTGGTACTGATGCAGTGCCTCTGAAGTTCTAGAGCATCGATGGCATCTGTATGTGGAGCTGGCGATGCCTTTCACCACTATATGTAAAAATGATATATATAATATATTATAAATTTTCACTGCGAGCCTTTAATTATGCATCGACATGGGAAAATGTCTCAAATAGAATGCCAGCTCTGTCAGGAAAAGATTTATTCCTCGGTTTGGGTATATGTAAATAAGTGCACATTTTTCTGACGGACCATAGATTCCATTTTAAAAAAGTTGAACCATCTTCCTGACAAATATATTTGTGGAACATTTTATTATATATTTCAAAAGCAAAAATAAAACGAAACTTGAAAGATAGGTTAGTTATAAAAAGATCGAGGAAAAATTAACTTTACACATTCATCACAGAATTGAAAAAAATATAAAAAAATTAACAATTATGAATAAAAAGAAAATATTAGGTATGTTTAAAAGACATTTTATTTTTGTTTACACGAATTAGTCCTGTATCGACATAATAATAAATGTCGAGATGCTACCGCGTTTCATGTTACACAAATAATCACTGCTTATCGTTTAATTACACGAATCACTGCTTAATCGCTTAATTACACGAATCACGGTTTTTCACTTAATTACACGAATCACTGCCTAATCGCTTAATTACACGAATCACGGCTTTTCACTTAATTACACGAATCACTGCTTAATCGCTCAATTATACGAATCACGGCTTTTCACTTAATTACACGAATCACTGTTTTAATCGCTTACAGAAAAACAATTTTTCAACAAAAAGTTTCCTGTCAGGCAATATCCGACTACTTCAGAGGCGCGATAGAATCCTGAATGCAGCACAGCAGTCGAAAGACGAGCCAGCTGATATGGCGAACGCATGCGCAGTAAACGCGAGGCGCATGCGCAATAGACGCGAGGACTCACATCACATCACATCACAGGACACTTTTATAATATTTTCGGACCTCGAGAGGTACCCGATGCCCATATCTCGGCATCTACCGCAAAGTTATAATCGGTACAGGGCGCGTTGAAAAGCTTGTGTCCTATATATATAAAAAAAGTGTCGTCCGAATTCCGATCTGCTGCTTCGTTTCCGAGAAAATCGAGAAGCAAGAATCCACTTCCGGCATTTTGGAGTATATATACTTGGTCTCGTCAACTCGCTTAAAAAAAAAATCTTTTTTTAAGTACTTAGCGTCGAGACGCTACCTAGTCTTTTGATTGGTAGCGTTTCGTCAACTCGCTTAAAAAAAAAATCTTTTTTTAAGTACTTGGCGTCGAGACGCTACCGCGTCTCTTGATAGGAACCTACAGGAAAAAAATGGTGAATTCTATTGCTATGAATGGGAACTGCCTGAGCTGCACGGAAATCGGAATTATCGGAATAGTATCAAGAAGAACTTCGCGAAAAAACTTGCCAACTCGTAACTAGTCGTAACTAGTCGTAAAACTTGCCAACCCGTAAAAGTATCCAATAGAACGGAATTTTGTACCAGCTTTGAGTATGTATATGTTGTAATTATCAAAAAATTGACATGTTAAAAATGGTTGCGATTTTTTATTTGGTATCGGTCAATACAGGCCAGTCCAATCTACCTCTATAGATATGTTTCTGATAGGTTGCAAGCATACAAATGCGACCACTTCCAAAAAAAATCATTATTTCACCACAGTTTATAATTATGTAAAAGAATTTTTTCAGAATTATCGGATCGTTTTTTTTTAATTTGTCAAACTCGATTTTTGTTGGCCGAAAAAATATTTTAGTCTATTTTCAAGGTGTAGGGACATTATAAAAAAATGATTTAAAAATTCTGAAAAAATTACAAACATTTCTTTTAATAATTATGAATTGTGGTAAAATTACGATTTTTTGGAAGTGGTCGAGTTTTTGACCGTTCGAATTGAGATAGAATGCCTCATTATATTCTATAAACATCAATTTACATTAATTCCGATTAAAGGACAATTTATTACTTCCTATTTCTTCCGATACAAACTTGTTTGTATTGTGACGAGTAATAAAAATATTGATTGTAGTTTTTATTTAATTTGCCGTTTCCCGGTCATTTCCGATTAATATGAATTGGGAGAAATACACAATTTCATATACACTGACAGTGCAATTCCGTTGACGCGATCGGTCAACGTTTGCTCATTTATTCCTATTGACAGATCGCAAAAAAAACAACATTTGATTCCGATTGTTCGACCGGACAATGTATTCCCATATATTGTTGTAAAATTCAAATCGTTGTAAGTCAAATAGGTCAATATCAATGTACACCGATTGATTTGTTTCTCATATGTATGTATATGCAATCAATATATATAATGTATGCAAATTCCGATTGATTCTTATTAAAGAATGATTCATCAACGCCTGTTCGTTCCTATTCAAACTCTGTAGCTGAGCATTATGACGATAGGCAGATTGATACCTATTGCGTTCTAGCTCAACTATAAGTTGCCGTTTCTTATTAATTCGTGATAACGAAATTGACAATCTCTCGCCGATTCATTCCAATTGATCGCGACTTGAGTGCAATACGCCATTTCCTATTAATAGCTATAAAGATTCAGCCGCAGAGGACCGTCAACATTGGCTCATTCATTCCAGTAGACAGTTTACTTACAAAAATAAATTGAATCCGATTGTTCGGCCGGACTATGCATTCCCATAGAAGTATTGAGTCCAACAAGGATTTCACCGATTGCTTCTTGTTGCATAATTCAAATCGCTGTTAGTCAAATAGGTCAATACCGATGTATACCGATAGATTCGTTTCTCATGTGCACATGCAATGTATGCAAATTCCGATTGATTCTAATTAAAGAATGATTCATCAACCCCTATTCATTCCTATTCAAAGTCTGTAGTTAAGTATTGTGATCATAGGCAGATTGATACCTATTGCGTTCTAGCTCAACTGTAAGTTGCCGTTTCTTATTCATTCCGAAAGAAACGATGACGAAATTGATCAACTCTTGCCGATTCATTCCGATCAATCGCGACCCGGGAGCAATACGCAATTTCCTGTTAATAGCTATAGAGATTCAGTCATCGAGGTCAGTCAACGATACCTGATTCATTCCAGTTTATCGGAAAGAAACACATTGAATCCGGTTGTTTGACGGGACAAGACATTCCCATAGAAACATTATACTTACCGATAGATCCCGATATATGATCAAACAATACAACCCATTTCAATCCCATAAGCTCGATATAGAGTCACTTTTCAACGGTACTTTCCGATTAAATCTTGTATAAAACTAAAATGGGGGAATTTCCTATACAATCCGATTCGTTATTTCAATGGGAAAGTGAGCATTCTATGGGATATTACCTGGACAAAAAACTCATTCAAACCAATACGTCGTCGAAAAATAATATTTCCTATCGGGAAGCCAATTTTATCGGATAATAACGATACGTTCCGATTGATATCACGTGCCAATTCAATCCTACTGATACCTATTCATTTCCAATGGGAGCGCAAATTGCTCTCCGATTAAGACTATTCATTCCGATTGAAATCCTATGGGTTACAATCGGTTTCAATCAGTATCTATAGGATTTTCTAAGCAAGGTAGCATGATTTTTGAAAAAGTTGGTAATTGAAATTTTCATACGGCTTCCTCATAATATCTCTTTATTGGCAAAGCTTCGTCTATGAGAAAGCTTTTTCTGTATTTTTTTGCTTCCTCGTAGAGAAACTTTTGCAAATAATGGCATATTATTATATTATAATAAAAAAAAAATATATAAAAATAAAATATAAAAAGGCATATTATTATATTATTATATTATTATATTATTATTATATTATTATTATATTATTATTATATTATTATTATATTATTATTATATTATTATTATATTATTATATTATATTATAGGATATTATAGGATATTATTTAATTTTCAATTTTTTTTTCAACGTTAAGGTCGTGCTTGACTTTTAAGCAAAATTGTTGTCCGATTCAGGTTCAGCGCGAAAAAATACATGGAGTTATGTGCTATGGAACATTTTTTGAAGCTTTTGACTTTTACTAAAAAAAATTCAAATGATACCGCTTTTCTAACGTTTTCAATCCTATTATAGAACGTGGTAGGCACCTAGATTTTTCGACAATACCATCAGGAAGCAAAGGTATTTCTTTTTGCAGATATCCAAAATTACAATTTTCATTTCTGATGATGATAAACGATTCTCACTTCAAATGTAAAATCATACGTTCTGTTATACATGTAATGCTGAAAACGGTAAATTACCTTACCTTTATCATTCCACGTCATTCGTGAGGATATAAATTTAAATAATAATAACGACAATAGAATTCTTCAAATCTGTCTCCAGATCGCCGCTATATTCAGATATGATTAATATATGATCCGATATTATCAGATACGATTCATACATAATCAGATATGATTATGTATGAGCAACACATGACCGGATATGATCTTGCATGAGTATCCCTAGCAGCTTCAGCAACCGTAAAAATAACCGAAAAAACAACCGTTATTTCAGGTCACTTTTTACACCGTTAAAATAACCGCAAAAATAACCATACTTGAGGGAGCTCACGCTGCCTGTGCTTGCGAACGGTTATTTTTTTCTTTAAATAACCTCAAAAATAACCACAGTAGTAACCGCAAATAAACTTGCAGAGCAGTTATTATCGACGACAAGTAACCGTAAAAATAACTTTCAAAATAACCGCAGGAAAGAGGTCCGACAGTTATTTTCCGCTAAAATAACCGAAAAAATAACCGCATCAATAACCACAAATGAGTCTGAGGAGCGGTTATTGTTCACGACAGGTAACCATAAAAATAACCGCACGAAAGTCACTCAAATTTCTATTTACGATGGTTAGTACGTACCCAAAAAAGGTTTGGTAATATTGGAAAAATATTGGTTCGTATTGTCATCGTGAATTATATCGATTTAGGAAACAATACTATATTACGCATTTTGGAGAAAGAAATAAACATAACGACCTAAAGTTGGGTTCGAACCCGGGACCTTTCGCATGCTAACCTGGAACCTTAACGCTACGCTACCGGCTATCACTTGAATTGTTCTCATTCCTAGCGAGATTTCAAGGTAATAAAAGTTTTCTTATCTGAAGTGAATGGACAATGAATACTTTATTTCTTTATTTACTAAAAGTATTACTGAAAAGAAAAGGTACTTTATATGAGTCCTATGTACAGTTTCTTTCTCTTAGCATTTATTTATATAAATTACATGTAAAAATAAATGTTAATAAAAATAAACTTTACATAGAACTCATGTAATACCTTTTCTTTTCAGTAATAATTTCAGTAAACAAATAAATAAATAACTAATAAAATATTCATTGTCTATTGACTTAAGATAAGAAAAACTTTTGCTTGGTTCACATCTTGCTAGGAATGAGAAAAAGTCAAATGATAGGCTGTAGCGTAGCGTTAAGGTTCCAGGTTAGCATGCGAAAGGTCCCGGGTTCGAGCCCAACTTGAGGTCGTTAGGTATATTTCTTTCTCCGAAATGCGCAATATATTAGTATTGTATCCTAAATTTATATAATTCACGATGACAATACGAACTAATTTTTTCCAATATTACCAAACTTTTTTTGAGTATGTACTGAGCACCGTAAAAATAAATTTGGGTAAATTTCCTGAGGTTGTTTTGAAAGTTATTTTTATGGTTACCTGTCGTGAATAACCGCTCTGCCGACTCATTTGCGGTTACGGATGCGATTATTTTAGCTGAAAATAACTGTCGGACCTCTTTCCTGGAGTTATTTTGAAAGTTATTTTTACGGTTACTTGTCGTCGATAATAACCGTTCTGCAAGCTTATTTGCGGTTACTGTTGCGGTTATTTTTTGGGTTATTCAAAGAAAAAAATTACCGTTCGCAAGCACAGGCAGCGTGAGCTCTCGCACGTATGGTTATTTTTGCGGTTATTTTAAGTGTAAAAAGTGACCTGAAATAACGGTTGTTTTTTCGGTTATTTTTACGGTGATATTTCTTTTAAAACAACGGTTACTGAAGTTGCTAGGGTAGATATGTTCACATATGATCAGATAAGAATTCATATCTGAACATATGTGACCATCCGGGATCATATCTTATCATATATGAAACACGACCTCATCATGCATAGACTCATATATGTTCATATCTCATCGTATATGAACATATATTATGCCGAAAAGGACATATATGATCCGATCAGACCCATATCTGATACAGATATGGACGTATATGGTCAGATATAATGATGTTTTGTCGGTACCTTTCCAGTAACAGAACATCGATCAATCTTACGGCGTTGAAAATTCAGAAACAGTCCTTGAAATCTCTTAGAATTTTATTTCAAGCCTGTACTATAGACGTTAAACCAGTGCGGTGATCTAGTGGTAAGCGATCTCGCCTCTCGACCTAACCATCGGGAGGTCGACGGTTCGATCCCTGGTTCTTGTAATTCCGTCGAAAATAAAAATATGGGAGGGACGAAGCTCAAAATATATACAACGGCCACTCACACCTTGGTAATTCTAAATGTGACTGTTGAATATGCTGTAATCCGTGTTTACACTCTCGGTGAAACTCGATGAAGCTCCGATGCTGGGAATCGAACCGGAGACCAACCGTATCGGCATACGTTTTCCTCAGTTTCCCTATGACCATGACAGAAATGCCATGGCAGATGCGGTACAGAGGGGAAAGATATTGGTATTACTTATAGGACAGGGCAATGTAAAAGGTTGAAGAAACCATATATGGAAAGATAATTTAAAAAAAAATCTTCCAGATACCATGGAAAAATCAGATAAAAAAATAGTACATTACAATACGAGTGCGAAAAAACTTTTTCTGAGGAGTGTGACTAGGCAGCACGAGCCGAAGGCGAGTGTTGCAATCACCCGAGTTCAGAAATCGTTTTTCGCACGGGTATCCGATAAAATTTTATTTTACAAGGTGTGATAAAGGAGGTTTTCGCACTGTTGTATGTATTTTTTCCATATAATATAATAAGAACCTGGGGTTTTCTGTGATGGGGAAGCAAAGTCTCGACTGTTTAAAAATACCGAAAATCACACATTTTTGCAATATTGGCTACAAAAATACACGATTAAAGTTAGTTGTCGTTTCGGTATTATGCCCAATGTATCTTTTCCCACTGGTTAGAAATCGTCCACTTATTTCACTCCTAGCTAAATATTCTGTACGAAAACTTGTGTCTGAAGCAAAGTCACATGTCACGTTTGTTTTCAATTTATCATTAAAAAAAAATCTAAAAATTTAAACGTTTCGATCAATTAAACTATCGATATTGGTTTAGTTTGGTTTGGTTTTGGTGGTGCGATACGAGCACTCAGTCCTGCTGGACCATTGTACTCGGGTCTTGTGGGGCACTCGCGATGCCTTAATTGTCCACGTTGTGTTCCTCAGACGCGGAACACAACCGACAGGCGTTGTTCGGATCTTTCTTGACTTGACACCTTTCTTCGTAGGGAGTACTGGTTACACAGGGTATCATGGTCAGTTCCCCGTCCCCCAGCATCCCTTCTTGGGGTTACCGGTAGCACACGGTGTCCTGGTCAGTCCCCCGTCCCCCCGCAGGCCTTCTTTAGGGTAGCCCAGGGTATCATGGCCATTCTCCCGTGTTCCCAGCGCCCCCTTGTTGGGATTGCCGGTAGCCAGGGTATCATTACCTAGTCCCCCGTCCCCCAGCATCCCTATCTGTAGTCAAGCTAGGGAAACATGGTCGGCCTCCTCAGAGCCCCAGGTTAAGGAGGCAAGGCTGCAAGTATTCTAGGATAGTCGCCTGGAATCCTAGAAGCATCGTTATGACGCACCATACCCCGGTGCAATGAAGCCCGAGCACGATAGCTTACACTCTGGCCAGGGATAGCTATTGCGGAGCGTCGAGTCTGATACACACAGACTCGGCGTCCCGGGCGATGGGTAAGCTACGTCCCCTACGCCGATTCGGTCTCAGGCAGTGATGCCAGATTGGAGGGAAATTTCCCTCGGAGGGAATTTTTTAACACAGTATGAGATAGGCGAGGGAGAAAAAGAGTGGGGGAATCTGGCATTACTGGTCTCAGGTTCGATTCCCGACGTCGGACTTTCATCGCGTCTCACCGAGAATGAAAACAATGGAGTACAGCTATATACATCCGACACTCACACTTGAAGTTACCGTGTGCGAGTGACCGATGTATATATCTGGAGCTTCGTCTCGTCCATGTTTTTTTCCCTTCTCGTCGAAACATACAAAGCCGGGAATCGAACCGACCTCCCGATGCTTAGGTCTTAGAGGCGAGCACGCTAACCACTAGACCACCGCACCGGTAACTATCGATATTACAAAATATAATCTTTTCCTGATAAATGAATAGCCAGTTATTTATAAATACTGCTCGACAAATTTTCGATATGCAGACGTACGTGTAGGGTTCCATGTAATACGGCTTATTAAGACAAGATTTAAGAATTTTATGAAAGAGGTCAATACATGAAAATCAATAAATGTCCAGTAATAACGATTGGCTTTAACGTTAATAAAATGTAATCATCAACGTATTATCAGTGATAAAGCTCACACCTCGTGTCACAAGGCAGTCTGCTCGATATTTTTTTTACATATAAGAAACGTGCTATTGGGCATAGTGTCACGTGGTACCCGATGGACATGTAACGCTATTGAATTTTCCGTAAAATTGTTTTTTTTATTTATATTAACTAAATAAAAGTTTCGTTAATTATTATATCAACAACTGTTCTTGGATGTTGCGTATCGACACGTATTAGGATAATTCATGGAAAATTTATCGTAAAGCATAAAATTTACGAACGTGGAAAAAAGTTCCATAAGGTAACCAGACTTTTCCTAATCGACGCTTTGCCAACAGGTGATCAGCAGCGCGGTGCAAAGTTCCCAGATCGGCCGCAGCAACAGCAGAGCGGCGTTGAGAAGTCAACAGAGTTTGAAGAATGCGATGGAGGAGGCTCGACGTTTGAGTACCAGGAGTCCTCTGCCTCCAACGATACCAATACAATTGCCCCCGGTCGTAACGGCGGGTAACATTCTTCATATCTTAAAAGATATCGATGAGCTCGACAATTCCGCCAAGCCAACAGCGCTCACTCGTGATTTTTCACCGGAACCTGCAGAAAAAGTAGTTCGACAAAAGCCCGCAACGGCGGTTGGTTATGAGAACGAGAGAAATAAAAAAAATCCCGAACCTCTGATATCCATTAAAACTTCACCGCCTCGAGTTATCAAGCGAAAAGCTCCGAACACTCTTACTTCTGGTCATAATGTCTCTGCCCCTCCTTCCAATAATTCGACACTCTCTATAGGGGATGCTAAAAATTATCGACAGATGGCATGCAACAACGAAGTGACGATAAATAATAATAACAATCATAATAATAATAAGGGATCGATTACCTCGGGTACTGCGAATGGCCTTTCATCCAAGCCAACCGATCAAATCTCGAATCAAGCAGTCAACGCTTCGGAAGCGACGGATAAAAATAAATCGCATGATACTTCTTCGGTTAATTCAAATGCCATGAGTACCAACATTTTCGGCTCATCGGGTGAATCACAGAGCATCGTCAGACCGAGACCGAGAGCTTCGGAAAGTCCGTCCTTGGGAAATAATATTCCCGACGTAGCTGTAATTCCTGGAACACCGGGACCACGAACGAACAGACCGGATGACCGCCAAAAGTTGGTCAACGTTCAGCCAAAATCGCCAAGAATTAACACCGGCAGATCGCCCAGGAGAGCGGGAGGTTGGCTATAATTTTATTTTTTCCGAAGGATTGAACAGTGATGAAAATTGAATAATATTAATAATAATATGATGAAAAAATAAAAATAAAAATAAAGATCGATTGAGACTAGCAAACGAATTTTCAATTTTCTCGTCTCTTACTCAGAACACCTGAAATATGAATACATTCAACATAACTATTGTAATTATAAAATATCCATTCAATAAAGGCGGGGATAAGAAATCAAATTGACTGAAATTAATCATATTTGTATATTTATTTCCTCGACTACGAATACACGAGACCGCGGCTTTTTTTCTTTCGAAAAAATGTGGGAAGTATTCATGTATTTTTATCTATGTAAAATGGGATTGCTGGAAACGTTTAAAAAAAATATCTGGATTGCGTGCCCTCGCTCGTCGTCGCCGGTAGTCCTGCTGTTTGCTCACCGCCGGTGTTAACAGCTTTAAGGTCATCCGAGCCGAGGTTGAATGCAGATTTTTGGGTTTTTAAATGTTTTTATATATATACTTTTTTTATAGTCGATTCCTTGCATCAGCCGCCGGAAAGTTATGCAAGCACGTTTCTTTTTCTACCGACGTATTTATGTACGATTTCCAAGGTAAATAGGATTGACCCATGGGAACTCAAGCTGCTTGAACGACTTTGCTCTGTGCAACCTTCTGCGCAGAATTGATCTTATCGCCGAGAGACAGAGCCATTCCCTGACTCTTGGCGCGTATGCGAATGTGACCGACTACCGGTGCGTCCGGCTTGTTCAACGGCTTCTCGATAGACAGATTTGCCAGAGCGTCCTCGCCGAATATCGATTTAGCGTACATGTTCGCCGCCATAAATCCACACTGTCCCGATAGTGCCTGTCGCAGACATCAAAAACAAGACAACGACGTTAAATAAAATTAAAACTTTCGATAAGACAAGACGAAAAAAATTATCTTTGCTTACCTTTTCAGGCGTGAGGCATCGCATGTTCGTGGATTTGAGCAGGTGCGCCAGATACTCGCGTAGATCGGCGAGCGACGTGTTGACAGATACTTTGTTTTCCCACTCAAATTCAGCCCACATTTGACGAAACTCGGCGTCCGTACATGTCGCCGGGACTATATAGTCCATTATGTCAATGTGAATATCGTTGAGAACTACGACGCTGCGGTCGGATCCAGCCCCGGAAATGTCGTAAACTGTTTAAGATAAAAACAAAAAGTTAATAACGAGATTTTGACATAGCTTCCTTATGTAATACACTTTCCTGCAATAAAGCTTCTAGAGAGGAAGTTTCATCACCGAACGAAAATAATCATATTTAATATTCTCAATGTTTAGCCATACAAACATTTTAACGATTTTGCAATTAAAAGAAAAATGTAATCTCGATATCTGAGCCTTATTGTTTTTAACTAAAATTCATGTCAAATAAGCACAAATAACTCGACTTATATAAAAAAAAAGTTGAATCCTTTTGCCGATTAAAGCCAGATACTGGCTTTAATCGATTGTGTATAGAATATTAGGTCAATCGCTAAAAATTTGCGTCTCGTAGCGTGTTCACATCCTTTTTCTGGGACACATTCACGTACACCAGACATTTTTTCAAAATGTGATTTCTGAGTGCTGTTGGAATATTCTGAACATGTTTACATGAAAGTCTCCAGACAATTTTTTCTGTTTTTACGAAACAAAAAAAAAAAAAAAACAAGTCAGACTACGTGGAGTAAATTTTACACCGCAATTTATCATGAGCGACTTCGAAGGGATGGATCAATTGAATAAAAAATTACCTATATTCCCGAATATTATGCCGTTTTCTGTAGACGCGACCTTGACGTTGGCTTTAATGCTCGCGAAGTCACGAGGAGCGAGAACAATCGGTTGCGGTCTCTCGACGAGCTTGAGATCTCCCATAGTCGCGAGTTCGAGGGTGCAATTCTGTAGCGTATCCTCGGTCTGATTGACTATGAGAACGTCAAGAACGATGTCGTACTGATTAACATGAACGAGAGCCTCGGCGTAAACGGGATCTGAGAAACCGGTGAGCTGAGTAACTTTACTCAGAGCGCTCGGTGCTGGGACGTCCGAACCGCTGCCCGGTCGGCCGACCACCGCCGCGCTCAAACTCTGCTCAAATACGTCACCGGCGCCGCCAGTTAAATCGGAACCGCGAGTCAGCTGTATGAACTGTATCGCGTCGTCCACTTGCACGATGCTTCCTGGTTTTTCCTTTGCCTGCAAATTATAAAAACTCTGTATAAACACGATATGAAAAAATTTTATAGGAATTATGAAATTCTTGCAAACTTCGCGAGAATTGGTAGATTGGAAATAGAATTACTGGTAAATGAACGGACAAAAAAATGTATCTTAATTGTACGATCTTAAAAGTTACATGGTAGCATTTTTTTATTAACTATAAAATTGCTCTCAATGCAAACTTTAGTTGTTCTCTTGCCGAATTCGTATTACCTTTTTCGTTTGTGAATCTTCTTCGGCCTTGGCGGTGAGCATTCTTCCGAGGGCATCACGACAGCCCTCGGTAAAAACATCTTGGACGATCGTCGTAGGACAAGCAAGTGATCTCAGACATAGAGATATTCTCTCGGCGTCGTCGTGGGTCATGGCTTTGGTCGGAAGACCCGAACGACCTAGCTGAAGAACGCTGGACATTACGAGCATAGCTTCGGCCTGCATGCGATTGCTTTTCTGTATGTTATCCTCAAGGGCTTTGTAACGAAGAGCCAACTTCGAGAGAGTCGTTGCCAGGGACGCCCCGATGAAGAAGTCACCTTCCATCATGTATTGAACCAGAGCTGGACGCTTTTCCTCTTTCTTACCTGTGGCAGAACATTTTTTTTTTTTATCAAACTATTCGCAACCTTCAGTGGACAAGCGAGGTTCACTTAAATCCCTACCCGTGTTCGACGTGCTGAAAGCACTCTGCGTTGCGTAAGTTCCATCGGACGTGACCAACTGCGCCGGTGCGCTTTGCGTGTTGCCGTCCTCTGGTGGCTTCTCGCCGGCTTGACGTTTGTTTTCAGCTTCGACAAGCGGTAGTTCACCCAGAGCAGCTCTTATTCGACCCATCAAGCTCTCGATATCCTCTTTCGAGGTGGCGTACTCCCCTAGGATCCACAATGCTGCTCTGTGCACTTTTACCGAGCGAATTTGCAAGAATATCTGAAACATCACAGATTGTTACGATAAAAAAATATCACGGACTGACTTTTAATATTGTACTCGGATCTATTAATATCTCGAAAATATATATATATATTTTTTAATGCGTAAGGTTTTTGTAAGGATTCGCATTATGGTTAAGCATAGCCTCACCAATATGTCCAACGTAAGCATATTTCAATTTCTATTCCTATTTTATTGATGGCTTAAGGTGAAGTGAAGGTCACGTGACGGGAAAGTCACATGAGTGTGAGAGAGATAGTTGCAATTTTCAAATTAACTTTATTCAATGGTGCTAATTTTTTTTGAGAAAAAGATTAATTCGGGCCGGATGCGAAATTACCGTGTGCATCCAGCTCGAATTTTATTTTTGCTCAAAAAAATTAGCACCATTGAAAAAAGTTCATTACAGTTTTCATTACCGACCGCGATATTTCACTTCCCCTTAATTCCGCAAGGCCATATAGGCTGTGAATAACCATAGCTTATGTGCCTTTCTGGCCTTAAATCATCGATATTAATATCCCGATTAGCGTACCTCTAACAGTTTTTCAATAATAAGCGGTCGGAGATTCTCAAATCTCTGTATAGCTTCGCGAACGAATACCAGTACGTCGGTGGCGGCGGCTTCGTTGCTCTCGGACAGAAAATCAGTGAGAACTGGAATAACCGTGGCGGCAACGTCCGGAAATTTTATTGAACAAGTGTGCAAAGTTCTGACGAGAAGCTGTCGATATCTGCCTGCATCCTCATGCTCGCCGCCAGCGGTTCGTAACACTTCTTTCTTCAACAATTGTACCATCTCCTCAATTGTTCGCGTTGTTACGAGATCCATCGCTAAGGCAAGAGTTTTCGTACGAACTTCGAGCGCCGGTGATCCCAGTACACGTAGAACGTCCATAACGAGATCTTGAAGAACCCTTTCGTGCGATGGACTGTCCTTCATGGCGATAAGACGATCGAGCACAATCAATTTAACATTGTTGTCGCTTTCCTTGACAACGAGCTCAATGTAGCACGAAGCCGCGGCTTTTATCGCTGTTGGGGCACTCGAGAGAGTGACGAGCGTTCCAGCGGCTTCGTAACGAACCGCTGCACTCGGCGAGTTCAGTAGGCTGTAGATACAACGAATGAATCTCGCTCGTTCTGACGGATTGGCTAGACAAACCTGGAAAATTTTAAGTATCGGTTAACACTGTATTTTTTCTATCGGTGAACGTTTTATTTAAATATAAATGTTGTGGTTTACCTTATAGATCAGCTCGACGATTACGAGTTGCAATATATCACCGAACGTCGGTACAAGATCTAAACAGGCGGCTAAATAGGCGAGAGCTCGGCTTTGATCTGCATGCAGCAACATCAAAAACGCATTTCTTCTGCACGACATATCCTGCTCGCCCTCGAGATACTTTGCTATCAATTCCGGTGCATCGGGTATGAGAAATTCAAAGTTCCTGTAGATGGTGAAAATCGCAAGGACTGCGTTACGTCGGACGTAGGAGTGACGGTGCTCGAGGCAAGCGATTATCGCGGGCATCAGAGGTTCCAGAAGCTCGGGTTCTTTGAGCTTGCACAAAAATCTGTAAAATTTTAATGGTGATTTAATAAATACCAGCAGTATTGGAACCCCTTATGCAAACGCTGGGAATTTTTATAAATGCCGCGAATAATATTCTTCGTTTCTGGTCCGGATTTCGATATAAGATCTTAAACTAGGATTGAAATTATAGATTCTTAAACACTGAGCAAAAATATATCGGGCATAGGCTTAGAAGGTCAAGCGCCAACATTTCGGTCCAAAAGTCATTTTGGGAAAATGTGCGATTTTCGCGATTTATAAATAGAATAGAGAAGCAGAGAGCTTGTCTATTCAATTACGGAAAAACCCGGCTATCCGTCGTCTGCCACGGGAAAACCACTTTATTGCAGAAAAAAAATCCCTCACTTTTCCCTGAGCAATCAATCAATTCTCTCTCAGCAAGTTTTTGGCTGTATCTTATTATATTATTATTATATATTAGCGCCATCAATTAATATATCCGAAAAAATTCGAACGTTGTTTGGAATGTAAAAACATTCCATTACAACGGTAGAAGATTCACGCCATACGTAATTTATTGTCCATTCAGTTCAATTATGTAACCTGGCAGAAAAAACTGGGAAAAACTATACAATTTCAAGAATATATTATGTTTTTCTACAATAAAGCATCCAAGATCTACAACTCACTGAATTTGTAAAAAGTTGTACTTTAGCATAGAAAATGTATACAAACTCCTACAATAAGCTAGAACCATCTACAACACGAAATGGTCAGTTGTAGTATCTCATAAAAATTATAAATACGTATGACAAATTACTACTTTCAACGGCATGAATGGAAGGCGAACACGTGATGGCGTCTTTTTTTTGTAATGTTCCATAGAAATAACAACTTTCTACAACAAAGTACGACTTTCTACATCATTAGAGAATTGGGTTAAGAATGGAAACAAGTAAAGCATGATTACTTGTAATTTGTAGTCGAAATTACAACTTTTTACGAATCACAACGATATTTTACAACGTTGATGAATTGTCCGAAGAAGTAAAAATGGAGTAGGACGTAATTTTTCGTATTTCCTCGTAAAAAGTACAACTTTCAACTAGTAATTATAACTTTCGACAACTGTTTCGTATTTCAACCGAAAGAGGAAACATCTTGGCCATAGTATCTAGTAAATTTCTGTAGTCAATTGTAATTAATTGCAGTAATAACTACAATTTTCTACGGAAAACTAGAGCTTTATGGAATCAAAATGTTGCGGACAAACTATAACTTTTCACGAAAATTGACAACAACTTACAAACATGTTCTAAATCTGGCATTTATTTGTAGATAGTTGTAGATCGTCAGCATTCTGTATAAAATGCTAACGATCTACAGCTATCGACAAAAAAATTCGAGATTTGGAACATGTTTGGAGGTGGTTGTCAATTTTTGTAAAAAGTTGTAGTTTGTTCTCAATCTTTCATCCCATTGATCAATAGTTTTCCGTAGAAAATTGTAGTTGTTTCTACAAATAACTACAATTCACTACAAAAATCTACGAGTTAACGCGATTAGCATGTTGCTGTTAATTTACAACCTATTACGATACAGTACAACTATCTATAAACATGTTCTAATTCTCGCACTTTCTCATAGATAGTTGTAGCTTCGGTTTCACTTAGCATTATAAGTTGTAATTTCGACGACGTTTTGGGTAGTAAGTTGTAGTTTTGGGGTAATTTTTTCGAAAATTTCGACGTACAAAGTTGTAGATACAGCATAGTTTTGTCGTAGTAAGGAATAGAAAAATATTTGTCAGGGTAACCAGTTTTGGGTGAGAAGATTATGTTCATTTGGATTTTTAAATTATTTTTCATAAATGTATAGCAATTTTACAAATCGATTATTATTTGCTTTCTCAAAGAGGAATTTTTGTTTTCGTAATTTTAATGAAAACGTGTTCAGAATGTTCTAAAACTTCGAATGATCTCAACGTTTATTTAATCAAAAATGCCTGTGCGCTCTCGAGATTTTACAATTTTGTAGTTATCGGCGGAAAAAGTTGTAGGCAAATGGAGCATGATCTCGCAATGAACCCATTTAAATTGGGAGAGAAACGATCCAACCGTTTAAATTTTGTCATTTTGAATTCTGTGAATTTCCTGGAAAATTAGTACTTTATTTTCGGCGCGATTTTCCGTATTAAACATTCATCTAAGAATAAAATAAGTGGTATATTTGTGATCAGTGTGAAGAGTAGATTCAGCATAGAAGACGATGTATGTGATGGATTTGAAAAAGGTAGATAATGAGGTATAATTTGCATTTTTTGAGTAAAAAATCGAAAGCGTCAAAAAAATTTCAGCAGCGCATAATTTCATGTACATTTTCCCGCCGAGCACAGCTCCGACAAAGTGAAACGCGACGTTAGTGTGTTCTTTAGCGCTAAACATGACTCGGCCAGCGGTTTTCCATATAAATTAAATACGATGTTGGTGTTAAAAAACGTTAAAAATTGAAGTTTGCATACTGCTTCCTCACAAAAGTTTACAATTGAAATTTTCATATATCTACTTCATAAAAGTAGAAAACCAAAATTTTCATATCGCTTTCTCATAATGTTCCTTTATTCGAGAAGCTTCCTGTATGAGAGAGCCAAAAATACAGAAAATGCGTTCTCATAGAAGAAGCTTCGCGAATAAAGGAACATTATGAGAAAGCGATATGAACATTTCAATTTTCATCTCTTATGAGGAAGCTATATGACAATTTACATTTCCATTCTCTTTTTTTTCAATTGAAAAAAGTGTTTTTCTAAAAAACTTTTTTTCATTCGTTAATTATTTTATCCCATTTTCTTTTTTCCTGACCACTATCGAAATTCCCTGGCATTACGCTGATTTCGTTTCTACCAGGTTTCCACCAGACAGATAAGGTACTTTGTGCAGTTACAAGGGTCGATGAAAACGTGACCAAGGGGTATAATTGAAATTTGTTGCATTGTACCCCTTGCGATTTATTTTAGATGAATTCTAAGTGCCACAACAAACATTCTTGACCACATAATTTGATATATTTTTTCCTCACTGAAAGTGAATGTAATATAACTTTTTGTCCAAAATCTAGCAGAACATTGGTCATCGCCTAAAGAACTAACATTATTATCATTGTTTGAAATATTGTGTGACTAAGGATCCTCATGAGTGAATCCAGCTTAAGCATTGTGCAATTGATAATGGCACCACGAATAAAGAAGTTATTAATGCCCTTGTCTTATAGAAAGAAAAAAATGACAATATGACACTAAAACGTAATTTAGCGTGCGAAAAAGTGAAACTTTTCCTCCTGCTACATGACTTTCCCTCCAGCTTGTTGAGAAATGGCCACTTTCCATCCCCGTTGCAGGCATTGAAATATGACCACTTTTTAGCATAGACAGAAAAAAATAGTGTATGCCACTCAGGAGGAAGTGCATTTTCACCTCGTCTGAATTTATGCCCTTGCTTCGCTCGGGCATCAAACTTCACACTGGGTGAGAAGACATACTTTCCTTCCTTGTGGCATAAAATCGTATATTAATATGATTTTTAATGTACAGAAATGTGTAAAGCACAGAAGAATTATTAATATACAAAAGTGAAAGAACATTTTCTCACCTGAGAGTAGAACCTCTGACAAATTCGTTGGGATGCTGCAAGTCCTTTCTATAAGCGTCGCAGACAAGAATCATCTCTTGAAGTAACTTTCCATCTGGCGATGTTTTTGGAACAATTTCCCAAAATATAAGCAATAGTTTTTTTATAGTATGATCTTGTAGTGGCAGGACGAATCTTATGATGGTCATTAGTAGCCCTGGAAGACGTTCACCGCACATGATCATGTAGATTGTCTTTTTTAAAGCATCGGTCTTGATGACAATGTCGCCTTTCTCCAGGTCCTGTTTCATCTGGAGCTCGTTGAGAGGCTCCGTGTCCATCGGTATGTTTATCAGGGTGTAGCATGGCTGCTCGGCTATGCTGCTCATCTTGAATATCGCTTGAGGCTAAAAGCCTTCGGCTTGCCAGAGAATCGGTAACCTGCTGGAAAAAAAAAAAAGAAAAAGATCTGAACGACCGGTGTGACGAAATCATTTCATCAGTCGGATCATTTGATGTAGACGATACAGACTAGCGAAAAGAACGCAAGATGTGTCAACTTGAAAGTCGGGTTAGGGCCGAACCACTCGGAATCGAATATTTTTATGCACGGAGGTGCTTTTTCCAATCGATATAAAAAAAAAACAACGCCGATAGATCTCTACACACCTGTCGCTCGAAGCTCACTGTAACGATGGAATGTTAGGAACAACTGGCATTTGAAAACCGTCGATGGGATCAAAACGGCATACGTGTCAAACCCGGCCTGCACCAGGACTGAGGAAATGTTCTTTCGGGAAAATGGCGCTCTACAGTCGACTGTCGAGTCGACGTATTCCAGACGATAATGTGATGTACGATTTTTCGCCATCCTGTTATTTCCTCGCTCGAGATGGCGCGAGCGACCGTTTCGTGTGGCGAGCGGGTTTGCCGTCACTTGTCCTAAATCTCATAATCCTGAATGTTCCAAACGCCCGAAAATCATTCATCCGATGTAACGTTTATCCGAAATGGTAATCTACCGAACGACTAGAAGACCGATTGTTCATTCGTCCGAATGTTCAAAAAGACGAAATATTATTTTGCCGACTTGGCATAATCCCGACGGTTTAATATAACGAAAAATCTATTACCCGAAATCCATTCACCCGACGTCTTATTTGCCCGAAAACCTGTTTTACCATCGTAGAGCTCGTGGTTACCGACGCACGCTACATAGGCGGATGATAAATTGGCATCTTACAATAAGAACCTATAGTTGACTCGCCAAGAGATCATCCAAACCTTGCACTGAGCCTAGATCCCCACCACATCTTTCGTTAACCTTCCCAAATAGACATGTGACGGCACAGGATCTACTCGGTGCTAGCACGGGTACGAATGTCGTGCCGGCACAATGCCGTCAAGTACGTCCGCATGTGACGATATTGTGACGGCACGGCGTTTTGATACCAAAAGCTGCTTGCACAGTTCCAGCTTGGCGTGGAGCTCCACCATCTTGACGTGAAGCTCCACAGTGAGCTGGAACTGTACAAGCAGGTTTTGGTATCAAAACGCCGTGCCGTCACAATATCGTCACATACGGACGTACTTGACGGCATTGTGCCGGTACGGCGTGACGAACGCACGGCACGTTTTTCTATCTGGGTTATGATAATGCTACGCTAACGCTATGATAACGTTATGCCAACGCTTCAATGCCGTGGCTGCAGCAAGATTAGTTTCCCATAGGTACGAAGGGACGCATGCCGTCCATAGGTGGCGATAGAAGGGAGATCCCTAATTTCTGTGCACGGCTCCAAACTCCGTTTTGTGTTACGGGCCGACCGGCAGGTCGGGTAAGGTCACTTCTTTTTCTTGTGGACTCGAACGCTGATTCGTTGCCGCTAAACGAATAGAAATTCGACTCTAAAGCCCGGGAGGTTGTGGATTGTTTTGAATTGATCCCTTTGAATAAAGAAACGTGGTTTACGATGTTAAGATGTTGCACTTTAATATTTCAAAGCTGTTTGGTAAACTTTTCTTCACAATAGTACATCATTTGAATCATTATACATTATTTATACTATATTTAAAACCGAATTAGTAAACTTTCCTTGTTGGTACATCACTTAAACTATTATCCATAATCTCAATATAACTTTACTAAACGCGACGAGATATCGCTAGTTAAACTTGTGTTTCGAAGAACGAAGTTAACAGTCGGAGATTAGACTGCCTGCCAAACGATGCAACTCGAAGCGTCCCGAGTTTTTCGTTATTTTTAAGATAGAAGATTTTATACAAGAATAGTTGGGGGTAGAATCAGTGACTTAGGCGTTGATTGGTTGAGCGGGGTGCCGCCCGCGCGGTACCTAACTTTCCTCGCGCGGGCGAGGGCTACCCGGCAACGCGTCGCGTCAAGGGTTTTACTACGGTATAGAAAAACTCGCCTTTGTCTTCTCGATGCGTCTACCCTTGAACAGACTATGCCAAAACATTTGGTGCCCGGCTGAGGCGTGCACATGGCCACCCATGTCCGGTGTGGAAAAACCAACGATCTCTATTCATTTTTATTTTAACTGCCTTCTCCCCAAATAGACAAACGTGGTGCTCGGCAGTTGAATGTCGGTAAGGAGTCGGCAAGAGTACGGCACGTAAGGCCACGGTATGTATCACATAACACAGCATGTACTACTGCATAGAGCTGTAAAGTGGCGGCACGGCGAGGCATCTCACCACGACGACATGATGGCGTCAGATAAGCGCCACGTTTGAACATTAGATTTGGGTGCCTATTAATACAGGCTTTGAAATTATGGTGACGACAGAATGACTATTCGCGTTGCCGCTTTTTTTTATCCAAGTTAGCTGAACATAGTTGTGGAACGCTGGCTGCAAAAGTACAGCTTGCAGTGCCGGCCACGTAGAACTAAATTTGTTTAATACGATAAAGGCGCCTTGACGGCAGAATGATTGTTCGCTGTACCGCATTTTTTAATCCAAGTTAGCTGAACATAGTGGCGGTACACTGGCTGCAAATGTAGAGCCTGCGGTGCCGTCCACGTACAACCAAATTTGTTTATATGGAAACGGCACCTTGACGACAAAACTACTGAACGCGATGATACTCACGATTGTGAATAATTCGGAACATCGTGGTAGCAGGAATGGTTTAGAAAACATAGACGTAGTGGCGACAAATAAGCGGCAAAATGACGGCATTTCAACAGAGCGGTATCACGGCATGTTTACAGTAAAATTAGCAACTACTGTAAAGACACGATGACTAATAAATTGCAAATGCCAATAGTAATTTTTAAAAAATTGTGATCCTAGAGTGATTGCCATTTCGTGGGTAACACGAGAATAAGAAACAAATTCAGGTAAGTGCATAACATAATATATTATTTCATATAATAGGAAATTCTTTTTTCTATTTTTTAATCGCATGTTCTTTCACAAGAAAGAATCATACTTTACACAGCACACACACACTCAACAAGAACAGAACATTTACATAAATTTATTAACTCATTAATAGTTGATAAATTACTGGCAATCCGCACAATTTATTTCTTGTAATGATATTTCCTAGCAAACCAAGCGACCGTGAACCACGACCGAAGAAGCGACGATGGTTTTGTGCCAAGAATGAACAAAGTCGAATGAAAAATTAACCACATTAACGACCGCTCTGGCGACATTCTTTAGTCGCATTTTGGCAGTGAAGTCGCTTCTTTAATTGCCGACTTAACAAACAACCGTAAAAGCAACCTCACAGATATAAGCTTTTTAACAACCGGGGTGAGCTTTTCGGGTGACAGACAGTTGACCGAATGCGAAACTTGTATCATGACCAACCTCATCATATCGAAAGTCTCTAGCGCAGTTTAAATCCGAAATCTTCAAACTAAATATTGAAGGAATCCACGGTCGGATGCAATTTCCGTACAGAATCCCCCGATAGGTTTGCATAATCTATTCAAAAAGTTTAATGGTACAATGATTTTGTGATTAATATAAAAATCCCGATGAATACACACATCGCACTCACTACCTACGAACGCCTACCCACTGCATTCTGTAAGATCTATAATATTTTTTCTAGCAGTCGTCTTGAGTGTGACGCGATTTTTAACCAACTAATCGGTTGACAAATCGGTCGGCCGGATTTGCAATTTCTACAACGACCTTTAGCACATTACTGCCTTAAATCATGAATGTAGAAGAGATAGAATATCCGCGCTCAAATACAATTTTAGTATAGAATCACCTGAGACGTTTGCATAATACGTCAAAAAGTTTTATAACAATGATTTTCATGAGAAATACCGAAATAATCGAAATATTGAAATGGCGGACACCCGTTTCATATGCATCATCTACGAACCCCTCTCGACTGCATCTACATGAAAACTGGAATCTATCCTCATGAAGTAACATTAAGCGAAAAACGATTTTGTACGTTTGTGTCCGGAGAAGAAGCTCAATTACCGACGGTTGGAGCTTGCCTCAAAGGTATGGATATTCGCCGATAGATGTCGCTGAAGTGTTGAGGTTATATCGAAATAGCCGCCGCCAAGACTATTGTTGATATTGTTATTACGATCACATGAGGAATTTACCGCGTCTAGGTCTTCTTCAGCCAAGCTGTACTGTCAGAACCACACGTTCTGACAGTACATCTTGGTTGCGGCAATTCCGATATAACCTCAATACTTCAGCGACATCTATCAGCTAATATCCATACCTTTCAGAAAAATAAGATACCTGCATTGCCGATGGCTCGCTTCTCTAAACGTTGGTAATTCAGCTTCTTCTCCGGACACAAACGTACAGAATCGTTTTTCGCTTCATCTGACTTCATGAGGATACATTGTAGTTTTCATGTAGTATGCAGTCGGGACGGGTTCCTGGATGGTGTCTACGAAACGTGAGTCCGTCGGTTTTCGATATTTCTCATGAAAATCATTGTATTATAAAACTTTTTCACTCTATTATGCAAGCGTCTCAGGTAATTCTATACGAAAATTGTATTTGAGCGCGGATATTTTATCTGTTCTACATAAATGATTTGAGGCAATAATGTGCAAAAGGCCTTTGTAGAAATTGCAAATCCGGCCGAGCGATTTGTCAACCGATCGGGTTGGTTAAAAATCGCGTCACACTCAAACTACTGCTAGAAAAAGATTATAATTTTTTTACAGTATACAGTGGTTAGGCGTTCGTAGGTAGTCAGTGCCATGCGTGTATTCATCGGGATTTTTATATTAATCACCAAAATCATTATACCATTAAACTTTTTAACTAGATTATGCAAACCTATCGGGGGATTCTATACGGAAATTGCATTCGACCGTGGATTCCTTCGATATTTAGTTTAAAAATTTCGGACTTAAATTGCGCTAGAGACTTTCGATATGATGAGGTTGGTCATAAAATAAGTTTCGCATTCGGTCAAGTGTCTGTCACCCAGCTTTTCTAGACGGTGGCCAATCAAATAAACGACTTCATTTGCCAAAACACGGCAAAAAATGAGTCGTCAGAGCAGTCGCTTCGGCGGTGATTTTAATTTTTCAATCGACCATTTAATTTTTTAATCGTATTTCCATTTTTTTTAAATAAAAAATCGAATTTTTAGAAAAAACACTTTCAACCCCGTAATTTGATGAATTTTTTCCGGCTGAAGGATCTGAATTTGTCATTCGTTTTTTTTTCCATCCAAATTTGTTCATAAGAACGTGGGAAATTTTTGTTTAAAGAGAGTTTTTCGATCGACACGTCGATTTGAATGACTCGAGATAAAACTGTTTATCGTGATATTAAAACGTGATCAAAATGATTGTGTTGCAAATTTTTATTATTTTTATTAAAAAATTGTTACGAATTGTTCTATCAAAAAAAAAAATTCCGAATTTGTGTGCAAAATTTTACGTCAGATTACGTTAGATTAGACGTCAGATTCAAATTCAGCAAGAAAAAAATACATCGAATTATGTGATCAATCTTTTTTTTCACGGAAACAGCTCCCTCTATGAGGAAGCAAAAATGAATATTCTCATTCGCATAAAATACTCTTTGTACTAACGAAATAATAGATAGTTTGAACAAAAAATACAATTGTTAACGGTTGAGTCAAATGATTATTGTAAATGCGATGATACTCTCAGGAACAAAAAATTAAGAATGCAAAGTATACCGAAAAAATTAATTGCACCTTGAAAAAAATCGTCAGCTATTTCACTTTTTTGATTACAAAATTAAGGGTTTGAATCAGATGAATTGACGCTTTTTTCCAAAATTAAGGGTTCCAAAAGGCTGTATTTAAACCCTTAATTTTAACGAACTGTAGAATACCGATAAAAATCGTGAAAATGCTTTTCCGGATGGGATCTTCATATTGTGAAAAGTACAAAGAATGACAACCTTGAATTGAATAAAAAAGGTGTGCGGAAAAAAGCGAAAATCGTCGGTTCATCTGATCCAAACCCTTATAATTTTGCAATCAAAAAAGTGAAATAAAAATGAGAAAGGACTATTCCGAAATCGATTAAAATAATTTTAGAAGCAAATGATTATACATTCAAGTCAAAACAAATCAGTCGTATCTACACCTAAATCAAACCTGTTAACTTTTAACTAAAAAAACTTTACTGAACGCGATCATTATATTGTCGAAAACAGAAAATAAAATCAGCAAACAAAAATCAAATAAAAAATTATACATATACTGAAACGTTTCGCTTTTCGCGCCTTCAGTGAAAAATTATACGTAAACATTAAACAGAAAGAAAATAATGGGAAATTCGTGTCGATGTTGGCGAGACTGCTTTCTCGTAATTTGCGATCACCCGCTGCCAGCCAATGTGTCGGATTACATTCCGTTGATTGGTCGATTTCAGAACGGCAGTCTTTCATGGAATGTATCATCTCTTTTCTGCTGGGGTAAGACCCTTCTCCTTGAAGAGTTGCTACGAAGTAAATACAGTAACGTAATTATTTGCATTATATAACTTCTGAACGTTATTACGAGACAAGATAACAATCTCAAATTATGAAAAAAACATATATCTAGTGCAAATGCAACACGTACCGCAGAAAAAAAATGTCCGGCTGGGTTTCTTGCAACTTCAAAGTTTCTCAATCGCCAAAATCCGGGAATCTTGACCTGATTATTGAGGATTTCATGGGTACTGCAGGCACGTGTACTAAAACTCAAAAAATAATATTTCCGACAAAAATTGAACTGAACCTTTCTTAACACATACAATTAAAACGAAACTTAGCCCATAATTTATAACGACTTTACCAGACTTGGTAACAAATTCGCGACATAACATTTTACGGGTTCATCATTCGAGGCCCTTACAAAATGACTAATACAGTAGTATTGAGATACGAATGGATACTGCTGCATATACTCATACTAATACTAATTGTTCATCCCAATTCCAACTGGTTGAGTATAAGGCACCAGGGTTTATATTATACGTATTGTAGTTTAGTTCAGTACTTATTATTGTTATATAATTAACTCTTAGTCGCAGCTCTAAAATAGCATTTAATGTGAATAGGTTGTAAAAGGAGAAATCCGTTAAATAAATAAAATAAAAAAATTGAAATGAAATATTTATTCATGGTAGAAAATTCAATACGTGAAAATGTAATAATCGAATGGAAACCCTTAAAAATTCCGTAGATCAAATCATCGTGGATCATGTTAGATCATGTTT
Organism: Ichneumon xanthorius; assembly: GCA_917499995.1. NCBI lineage: Eukaryota > Metazoa > Arthropoda > Insecta > Hymenoptera > Ichneumonidae > Ichneumon > Ichneumon xanthorius. Next base: position 630,227 of record CAKJTD010000005.1, read on the forward strand.
AAACTGTAGATCATGTTCAGCGTTCAACAAATGGAAACTTAAACCGAACTCGCGCAAATCAAACCTTCTCATTCTCAATCATAAAATGAACCTGCAATCACCGAAAGTTGTCACGTACAAAGTAGAAATATCACCATCGCCATTAGGAAAATACCTACGAATATACTCGTCAATAAAAAATATCACTAACTGAACCCTTTGAAGAGGAATGAAATCTTTTAAGGATTTACGCCACAGTAAATGGGTAAAATCACATGCATATTTCGTGATTGTTTTTCTCGGTAAATGTACACTTTATCCATTTAATTTTTTAAGGTGGAAGGAGGATATATTAAAGAACATTTAGGCATTTTTTCATTCGATTTTATGTTATCTATTTTTTTTATCGGTAAAATCGGGGTAAACCAATTTTTTTGGAAGATCCTTTACGGTGTCCCTGATATCAAGTTTTTATTTTCATTTTCATTTCAATTATTTCTTAACGAATGATATATAAAGCAGAGCTTAACGAGGGGGAAAAATTGTCAAAATTCCGGCGATTAAAAGAAAAAAAAACGATTTTTCCCATTTTTCAACACTTTGAATCATTTAAAAAATTATATTTTATAATTATAAAAATATGTCAAGGACTTAAGAATCTGTTGAAGTATATCGGTGGAAATTGTCATAATAATCCATTAAGCCATTTTGGACATATCGGGGACACCGATCTTGAAAAGCACGTTTTATGAAAAATGCGTTCAAAGTTCGGCCGAGCCGCTCATCGAGCACTCCGCCACTTTTGTAATTCGAATAACGACATAAAAATTTAACAGAATATTCTGGGCACCATAAATTATTAGAAAAAAAATCGAAATTTTACTGTAGCGTAAGCCCTTAAGCTAACTCAATAATTAACATCGCATGACATCGTTGCTACAGCGAACACATCGTCAATAAATCGTTCTTGACGATTCACATCGAGGTGACGTGACTCCCAGAGTGGCATGAGATAACACTTGGTCATCACATGCTGGAAACTAACAAAGGAGGTGTGCTGTCTTAGTGCAGAGCACTTGTAGAAGCCTACCGACGACGATGCGATGCCTGCGTCATAAAATGTTTCGACACGATCAAATTTTTTTACGACCAAAAAGATTCCTGCTTGACGAACGACTATGTTGAGAACTATGCAAATCGATGAATCTGTTACGTCCTGATCAGCTTTTTCCTGCATCTACGGTAAAGGAGATTTCTCTCCCTATTACGCGTTTATCGCATGTGACGCTTTACCAGAACAGTGCCCCTTTTGAATCTAACCTTTCGGAAAATTATTCAGGGTGGGCCGAGTCTGCATGTCGAAAAGAATATAGCTCGATGATCTTATAAGGTGTCTATCACGTTCAAAATATTATGATTCCTCGCTTGATCCTGACACACCGTAGCAAGGCTGTGTAATTAGATCCCTCATGGTCGCGCAATGCTGCCCGCCACCGACTGAAGGCCAGCGTTATCTCCAAACGTTGAGTTCATTGCTCTATACCCTGGGTCTCTCGAAGAAGGATCGAAGATCTCGACTTTTAAATTCAAACTATGATTTATCGAATCTATGATTTATTGAAACCCTGATTATTGATTGATAATGATTCGAGATAGTTAATTAACATCCAGTGAAATAACAAAAGAATAAAATCTCAAAATGACCGATGAGATAAAATGAATTGAAATTAAATAATTCGACAAGTTCCTCAAATGTTCAGGATAATTAATTGTTGGTCAATGGAATAAATTATTCAAAGACGATCGTTGAAATAAAATAAATGATTTGAATTTAAATAATTCGATGACTTACGGTGATTGTCAATGAATGACTCTTATGAATGGAATGATCGAAAATGGATGAAAGATGTTGATTCCGAATTCCTCCTTCCTTCCTTTCTTCTTTCTTTCAGGGAAAGTCGATTTATCAACGATGAATGATGAAATGGACGAGTAAATGCTGATATCGAAATATGCAGGATGATGAAATAACTTTTCGTTGAACTCCAATTTATTTATCCGTCGAAAATTCAGAATATTTATTTGATTGTTAACTCCAAAATTCAGACTCCGAAACTATATTGAAATTTTAACTGTGTTGATACAATATTCCGTGAGAAGTCAAAGACTTCTAGACAATAGTTAGTTTTCCGCGGATAATAACTGTAGATGTATGCGTCAGACGACTGGTTCCGGCCTGCGAAAGACAACTGTCACGAAGAGGTAGAGGTATGTTGCCCGCAAGACTGTCGCGAAGAGGTGAGATATGTCACCCGCAAGACTGTGTCGAAAGACTGTCCTGCCGCCCTTGGAAGTGCCTCTTTTATTGTTTTGATCGGGGGGCACCCGCGCCTCCAAGCTGCCCGTTGCATCAGCCGCCCCCTTCTTCGGTCAATATCGATCGGTTTTAGCGTCTTCCGCAGCTTATTTTAATAATTTCAGAATTCCGGTCTTCACAATGATTTTCGTGATAAACAAATTACTCTGACAATCTTAGATTTAAACAACAAGAATTTACAAATTTGAACGAAGTTTCTACGATTTTCCTATCCGAAGTTATACACCCGATTATTCAAACTATTCCAAATATTGCTTATAAATTCCTGTTTTTCAACGGATAATTATTTAATGTCTCTAAATATTTTTCTCGGATGATAATAATTAATTCTCTGCTACTGACTATTTTATTTGACTATTCTAGTGATAGTAAACTATGATTTTAATGTGTTAATTAATTTCCTCGATGATAATAATAATTCATAATAATAAGTCATAAATGTTTATGACAACTTTATATTAACGATTTGACCCAAACTTCGTTTCATTCGTGATTTTATTAGATAATTGATTCATTCATTATTTTCTGGCAAAATCTCCACTTTTGGTATCTTTTGATGTTGTTTTTATTAACAACAATCGATCATATTTTAAATAATACTTTGAATAATAATGCCCTGAGAGGTGCTGCACTCGTTAGCGCCGACGGTGATTTTGCCAATCAGTCGCCTCGAGACAATCACACGGATTCTCTGGCTGCATCGTTGTGTGCATATGTGCGTCGCTCCGCGCTATGTATTGGAGCGATAAGGCTCCGTCTCCCGACGCATTTAGCTAAGGATTCGGATTGCCCTTTCCGGTCTCAATTAAAACAATGAGATCTTCAGGTAGCCTAAGGTATGCTCGCTGCCGATGATACCTGTCCAGCAACCTGAATATACCTCTTGCGATATTTTTAGTTACTCAATTGTTGCTATGCCAATCACTGAATTGAATCATTCAGTGCTGGCTGACGCATAATTAATAATCGTGTTATAATTTTTCTATGGATTTTCTATGACTCTTCTGTCTATTATTTTATTTCCAAAATTGTGGATTTTTAGCCGGTTGCGTCAGTGAATTTTTGGTAAAATTCACCGGACGTAACAAATCTTTCAATATACAGCAGTTGTCCCGTTTTTCCCTAGTCAAAACAAATCTTCGATTCTTCAGTCGACGATATTGCTTCACCTCGACGATTTGCTGCAACGGTGCATCTGACTTTTTGCAATCACACCGAAATAATCTCATATTGTTCTCATACGGGAAAGCAGAGTATGAGTCGACCGGTCCCAACAGCTTGACGTCGTCAACGAGATGCAACAGTCCGTGGACGTTATAACTGATAAACCATAACCCGTACAAATTCTCGCTTTGCGTGACGAAAATGGGAATTGCACGTTTCGCATAAAACAACTGAGTCTTGCATGGAAGTGTAGATGCTAAAATCCGAATAGACGTGTGGAGTAACAAAAAGTGATTATAAAGGTCATCGTTAAGAATACCTAACAAGACAACCGGGGCTGTGTAAAGTAAAAACTGTCGAAACTCGGTAGCTTTGTAACGTAGATAATATTTCAGATCTCTAGGCGGACGCGCAAATTCACTTGGGCAGCAACGAGACAGATGAACAAGTCTCATCGAGACGAGGCCGATATCATGCGCACAAAGCCGACTTGCCTTCGAAAAATTCCCATCTACCCACGCGGACATTAAACGTTTAACAACGCCGAGAAGAACCAGGTGCATATACTCAAAAGGTACTTGAGTAACCATTCCGAACGGGAGAATCGAAAGCGGACTTGAGCCTTCATTATGGTGATCTTCATCTTCCTGCCTGCAATATTGTTCGTCCGTTCGATGGACGTTATCTACATCACGAAAAGTCATACGATTGTCTACATATTCTCCTGTGACACAACATTTGGAACACTGATTCTGCGAGGTGTGGCCCTTATGATTCAGTATAAATGCTCGCGCTGGAGCATCTGCAATAAACGCCCGGAAGGCAAAGCACTTTCTAGAGCCACGGTAGAGTACGCCTCCATCGCGTAACAGCGCGTTCGCTTCTTCCATCAGACCCGAAAAAAACCATTGCGCTGTCCGGTTTCTTGTTTCCTAGATATATGCCGATAGCTTCCGTTGGACTGTGACGAATATTTGAAACTCTACATTGGATCGGCCAGATTTTATTCTTTCCTGAATTATCGAGTTCAGCACCGTCCGTGCTAATATCGATTTCGAGACTAGGTGGAATATTTTTGTCAGAGGTACTTAGTAAAATATTTACTATTGCTACCTCAAGTCCAAAATGCAAATATTTTCCCGGTGGAACGTCTAACAGTTCTGTAGCCTGCCGAGGAGTTCCCAACAACGTCTTTGCAGACTTGGGAAGTGTAGAAAAACATGGATGTGCTCGGAGAATCTCGAGAAGCCTATCGCAAGCCACGCCAGCAATGGAGTTCTCAACCATCCAAGATGCAAGTGTTTCACGAAAAGTCGACTTGCCCTGTGATCCGTCCGGTATCGACTCACAGTCAGAACTAGATTGACTAAAGCTATCACACGACATGTCATCGGAAGATTGATTACTTCTGGTATCGTCAAAGGAACGCATCGAACTATTATCTATAGGGATTGCTTCGCTTTGTATGATCGGCACATCGGTAACTTGACTAGGAAGATAATGGAAAGGATTTTCATTCTCCACTGTATCGTCCTTTGAAACTGTAGAAAATGACGCCTGCGCATTGGGAATGTAAAGAGAACGAGTATTGACAGGGTTGTCATTTTCCACTCTATTATCATTCGGAAGTAACGAAGACTCTGGTCTCTTCGCTGGATGACCGCGAATTTCACGAAGAATTTTATTGCGTTGCTGACGAGACAGGTTCTTCATAGGTTTTCGGCCCGTCGAACGTTTTAACGGTGGAGCCATTTAAATGAAACATAAACGCCTTCGATGATGCAAAAATTATCATTGATTCCAAACAGTTTCAAGATACGATTTCTACACCGTCAGGTATATTCAAACGAGTCACAAATTATACTTAACTTATCAGATCTGCCTCTTTATTGTTGACTTTATTGCTGTCTATACTGACTGCAGCCCGTCGTCAGTAATTGGCATGGCTTATCAAAACAGCTTTAAGAAATCCGCTAGAAACAATAATTCGTGATTATCGTCATTAGCCGTAAACTCATCGTCAAAGTCTGATAGTCTGATAGTTTTTCTATTAGGACAAATTTGACTACTTTATAAGTGGTAATTTTTTACATATACACTTTGGAAATTTGGCATTATATTGATTGCAATCACCTAATCACTGATAAATTAAGCTGCGAAACTTTTAGAAAACTGTAATTCAGTCAAACAAACAGTAAATATAGACCTAAAAATTTGAAAATTTCAATTTCCATACCGTTTCCTCATAAAATATGACTATTTTTATTTTTATATCGCTTTCTCACAATGTTCTTTTATTCGCGAAGCTTCCTCCTCTATGAGGAAGCCAAAAATACAGAAAAGACTTTCATTCATAATATTTTTGGTACTATTTACGTAAAAGGTTCACATGTTCATTCTTCTAACCTTTAGGTAAGAAGGTACTTTTTGTGTCAGCATGCATGAAAAACTTTGGCACAAGCGTAGGTCCCAATATTTTTTTCCTAACGCATGCACGTAAAATCCCTCTTTCCGTTCCTGTGAAGTGTGAACTTTTTCGCATCGCGTGCGGGAAAAATAGTGCGCATACGTACAAACGCAATATGTTCTTTTTTCTAGCACTACTGCGGAAAAGTGTCTTTCTACGCACACTTCATGGAAACGAAAAGCGTGATTTTCGTGAATTTGTTAGGAAAAATTATGTGAATAGCATGGGCGTAGAAAAGGGAGTTCTGACTCGTGTGAATGCCTCGTGTGGCATTTTCACACTCATCACGAACTCCCGTTCTACGGCCTTGCCATACAAATAACTATTACGACCAGGTCGACCTAGTGCTTTAGAAGTTAGGCATTTTTTACGCACCAGGGCGTCAAAAATGACGAATATTGGAGTGTGCGCATGCACTGGGGTTTTTAAACACGCTGGCACTAAAAGAGTAAGTCTGCTCATAGGTTCGAGGCATGAAAATTCAAACTCCGAACGCAGATTTTTAAACAGTTTAAAAAAGTGATTAAAAAATGAATAGAAAAGCTGTTACGATATTCACTTACCCGTCTTCGAAACGACGTTGAATCCGATTCAACTGGATTTCCTTACGTTTGATGTCGAACGAAAAACGTGCTAGTTGACCGTCTTCGTGCGTTGCCCAACCGAAAAATAATAGTTTATGTTTTTTATATACGTAGGAACGAAATAAAATAAATAAAAAAACTATTGAGAAGCAGAATTAAGAAATTAATCTGTCAGCCGGTGATGCTCGATATTGGTACTCTCTCCCGCTCTGTGTGTTTTGTCTAGTATTGTGAATTTATCTGTAAATTATGTTAGTTCCTATTTTAACCAGGAAATGTATCAGCTACATTACCGGTTATTTCAGGAAATTAAAATTTGTCAAATCTGAAAAATTTTCGAAACTGACAATTTGTAAAAATTAGGAATTTATAAAAACTTTCTTCACTGTTTTTTTTGTTCGAAAATAAAAATTAGAAAAAAGAGAAGTGAAGCCGGCTCACACCGGTTCAATTATACAATTTTTTAAAAATATGTTTTAAATTTTTTCTGATTTTTAATTTATGTCGATCAATAAGTTCATTTTTTTAACCATACATAAGTTTGTTCATAGGTTGGAGGTATGAAAATTCGAATTTTTGATATAGGTTAAATAAAAATAAAAAAGTGTTAAGGAAATTATAAACAAGCGTTCGATAGTCACCCGTCTTCGATTCACCTCGATTTCCTTACGTCGTTGTCGAACGATAACCGTGGTAGTTGACCGTCTTCGAGCGTTGTTCAACGAAAAAAAAAATACTGTTTTTTTACATACGTGCAAACAAAATGAAAAAAAAAAAAAAAAATGAAAAACTATTATGAAACAGAAATAAGAAATTATAAGCTTTCCGCCGGTAACGCTCGATGTTAGCTCTCTCTCTCCCCCTCTCTGTCTGTGCGACAAATAATTACGGGATCAATATTTGTCGCGAAATAATTTGTCGTATATTTTCTTTCTCAAGAAAATGTAAAAAATAAATTAATCAATCTAGTAAAACACAGCTGAAACGGATGCAAAAACAAAACATTGTATGCATTTGGAGAAAAATTATCGGTGAGAATGTGTGCATCGGTGTCCCGGCGTCGTTATAGTATCAGCTGTGGCGGCACTATTACAGCACGCTACGCTGTATTGCAAAGAATGGAGACGCCGAGGGACGAGTGATAAAGAATCAAAAGTCCTAAGACAGAATATTACCCGATCGACAATCAGTGGGCTAAGAGATAAAATATTAACGCAAGTTAATATGCCACGACTGAACGAAATAACGAAATGCACAAATTTTTTACATCACGAAGAAAGATTTCACAAAAAAAAGAATATATCTATAGTGTCGATGGCGCGGTGATATCGGGCACAGCGTCGCACAAATAAAGAATATACCTACTGATAGTCCCGCACCCAGAAAAATAATTTATTTGATGAGCGCGCGGCTAATAAATATGTACTTGATTAAAATAAGTATTTATTTAAGCCTAATAAATATTTATTTAAACCAAATAAATATTTATTTAAATCGATTAAAATATTTATTCAAACTAAATAAATATTTATTTGCGGGTGAGCGTAAAATAAATTATTTTTCTGGGTGCGAAATGTAGCATACGGTCTCGACATAATCCCAGATATTCAAGCGCCACGAAATGGAGCAATGTGCCACAATATTTGCGACATGTGCAGCACATGTCGCAAATATTGCGCCAACTGCTCTCTTTCGTGGCGCTTGGCTATCTGGGATATCGTTGTCGAGACTCGAAGCACTTTTGGGAAAAAAACCGAAAAATTCGCCCGACACAATAGTTCACGATTGATGATCAGTCGAACGAGAGGAAAATAAAAACCTTGTACTTCGTCTAATTCCCAGATAGACAAGCGCCATAAAAATTACCAATGTTGGCGTGATATTTGCGACATGTGCGGTACATGTCGCAATTATTGCGCCATCTGCTACTTTTCGTGCCGCTTTGTCTATCAGGGTTAATTACGACAACGATGAATAACAATATATTTTCCTTTGATTCTTTCGCACGCTACGAAGTTATTGTTTCGCGAAGAGAAGTTAATCCGTCACTTGTAAAAAAAATGCACGAAACGCGATATAGTTCGCGCCATCGATTAAGAAAAAGATTTTCCATGGCGAGGTCTAAAATGTCGCCACACCGCTACGTGCAAACGTCCATTCGTCTTTACATCGGTAATAAAAATATATTATGCATAATATTTAAATGTACTTACAAGTGGCATTAACAGATTTGTTTCCTGATGTTTCTCGAATCGTAAATTCTTGAATCTTCCACCGTGAAGTACGTATAAAATTCTCACTTTACTTCGATGCTCTCTCTTCGACGTCTCTGCTAGACTGTGGCGTAGTCGGTGGCGCGTGAATTGGCCGGAAAGAGGGAGTTCATACCGCTCTGGCCAATCTCCGACGTTGCCGACAACTCTGTAAGACAGCGATTCGTCAGAGCAGAATGAACTCCCTCTTTCCCGCTAATTCACGCGGGTCCGACTGCGCCACAGTCTAGCAGAGACATCGATGAGAGAGCATCGACGTAGTAGTGAGAATTTTATACGTACTTCACGGTAGAAGATTCAAGAATTTACAATTCGAAAAAGGTCTGGAAGGCAAGACTGGTAACGCGACGCGTAAGTACATTTAAATATTATGCATAATATATTTTTATTACCGATATAAAAACGGATCGATGTCTGCACGTAACGGTGTGGCGACATTTTATATATCACGACAAAAAAACTTTTTGGTGTTAATCGATGGTGCTAACGATATTCAATTCCGTCATATACGAGTGAATCCCCCAATTAACTTCTCTTCGCCAAACAATAACTCCGTAGCTTTCAAAAGAGTTGAAGCAAAATCTTTTGTTCATCGTTTAGACGTGTTTAATAAGACCCCAATCGTGAAATATTGTGTCGAACGAATTTTTCTATTGTCTTCCTTTCTTCCTTCGAAAGTGTCTCAAGCCTCGGCGTCGCTATTGTTTCGAGACTGCGACAATATATCGAGTCTATCAGTAGGTATATATCCTTTTCTTTTTTTTTTACGAAATCTTTCTTTGCGTTGGTATCAATTTGTGTGCTTCGTCATTTCGTTCAGTCGTGGTATATTAACTTCCGTTAATATTTTGTCTCTTAGCCCACTGATTGTCGATCGGGTAATATTCTGTCTTAGGACCTTTGTTTTGTTTCTTTATCACTCGTCCCTCGGCGTCTCCATTGTTTGCAATACAGCATAGCGTGCTGTAATTGTGCCGCCACAGCTGATACTATAACGACGCCGGGTCACCCATGCATATATTTTCACCGAACATTTTCTTCCAAGTTCATACAATGTTTCGTTTTTGTATGCGTTTCAGCTGTGTTTTACTAGATTGATTAATTCCTTTTTTACATTTTCTTGAAAAAGAAAATATACGACAAATTATTTCGCGACAAATATTGATCGCGTAATTATTTGTCGCACAGACAGAGAGGGGGAGAGAGAGCTAATATCGAGCGTTACCGGCGGAAAGCTTTATTTCTTATTTCCGTTTCATAATAGTTTTTCATTTATTTTTTTCTTTTTGTTTGCACGTATGTAAAAAGAACATAATTTTTTTTAGTTGAACAACGCTCGAAGACGGTCAACTACCACGTTTATCGTTTGACATCGAAGTAAGAAAATCGAGTTGAATCGGATTCAACGTCGTCTCGAAGACGGGTAAGTGACTATCGAACGCTTCTTTATAATTTGTTTAACACTTTTTTTTACTTTTATTTAACCTATGTCAAAAATTCGAATTTTCATACCTCTAACCTATGAACAAACTTCTGTATGGTTAAAAAAAATGAACTTATTGATCGTCATTAATAAAAATTTCAGAAATAATAAGAAAAGAATCAGTCGATTATGGTTATCGTTTGACCATTTTTATATGGAACACTGCATGTTTTGGAATTTTTTCGAAAAGTTTCTTGCTTTAACTTACAAAATATAAAAACTTCGGAAAAAAAATCTGAAAAAATGTCCAGAAATGCAGAATTGCATATAAAAATGATCTAGCAATGAAAGATAATCGACTGATTTTTTCTTCTAATTGTGTTCATGGGTTTTTTCTAAAAAAAAAAAAAAAAAAAAAAAAAATTAAAAAAAGTGAAGGTGACGCCAGCCTTCTCCGACTCAAATCAAACATTGTTTTGTATGTGACATAGCAAGATTTAGCAGCATTTTTCCAAATTTTTAAATTTTAACGATCAATAAGTTCATTGTTTTAATCATAAATAATTATAAACAATTTTTAAGATTTGACAAATTTTAATTTACTAAAATAACCGGTAATGGAGCGGGTAAATTTTCTGGTTAAAAATAGGAACTAACATGATTTGCAGATAAATTCACAATGCTAGAGAAAACACAGAGCGAGAGAGAGTACCAATATCGAGCATCACCGAGCTGAAAATTTAATTTCTTGATCCGGTTTCTTAATAGCTCAGACGTGCAATCTGAGAGTTACGACAAGAAAAACATTGAAAAATCATTTCTACAATAAACCGTCACAGAATTGTTGTTTCTTTCAATAAATTCTTTCACGTTCGTTCTTCTTTCTTTGTTTCTTTCGTTTTTTTTGCTCAACTAACGTAATCGATTTTTTTTTCAATGTTCCAATATTATTTCTCATTTCTTTAATACTAACGAACATACACTTACACAGTATACATTTATGTCAGATCGTTAGATCATCAATTTATGAGTATACTTAGGTTCGAAAATGTCAGTGTTAAACTTTACCAATCATATTTTTCATTTCATTTTCAGTTATCATGAACGAACGGCCCTCAAGAACCATAGCACCGCATCCGAAATATAACGATTACATAGAATACATCTCATCGTCTGAAGATAGTACAATGTCGAAAAAGCCTGCTTCACTTTCGACGATGAACGATAGTTTGACGCAATTAAAGTCGGCGATCAATACCTTCACAGATCTTGAAGTAGCGAAGCGACGAGAAAGAGATCTTGAAGAAGAGAAGCGACGAGAAGCAGATCTTGAAGCACAGACGCGACGGCTAGCAGATCTCGAAGCAGAGATGCGAAGGCAATCAGATCTCGAAGCAGAGAAGCAACCGCGCGCAGAGCTCGAAGCAGGAAAGCAACCGTACGCAGAGCTCGAAGAAGATAGGCCCTACATAGAGCTCGAAGCAGAGAAGCACCGCCATGCAGAACTCGAAGAAGAGAAACGCCGGCACGCAGAACTCGAAGAAGAGAAACGCCGGCACGCAGAGCTCGAAGCGGAGAGGCACCGGGACGCACAGCTCGAAGAGGAGAGGCGCCAGCACGGGAACTTCGAAGAAAAAAAGCTCCAGCAGGCAGAGGTCGAAGAAGACAGGCGCCAGCAGGCAGAGCTTGAAGAAACTAGGCGCCGGCAGGCAGAGCTTGAAGAAGGGAGACGCATGCAGGCAGAGCTTGACGAAACTAGGCGCCGGCAGGCAGAGCTTGAAGAAGGGAGACGCATGCAGGCAGAGCTTGACGAAACTAGGCGCCGGCAGGCAGAGCTTGAAGAAGGGAGACGCATGCAGGCAGAGCTCGAAGAAGACAGACGACGTCAGGCGGAACGCGTACGTGAGGGAGCAAATGAAGCTTGGCAAGATCCGAATAATATGGCTGCTTTTCATGTGAACGTGTACGGGGATACGAGATATGGTCATGGAATCGGCATAATTGGAAATCAACGTTACATGCCGCCTACTCCTAATGACGCCTTGATAGTTCAACTGCTCCAAAATATCCGGGACGAACAAAAGTACGCATACATATTCAAATATTTTTCTCGGTTAACTACATATGTTCACGAGAGCTAGGCGATACTTAAACAATATCGTACTTTTTTGGTACTTCAAGTACTGTACTAAAAGTACCAATTGTGAAGCTAGTGACCGATTCGGTTTTATTACGATTCTCAGCATAACATTAATATACGTTATTTCGTAAGCAGAGAAAGGATACAATTTTTGAAATTTGGCATGGGCAATACAGAGAGGATTTAAAATACATTCATGACTTTATTTTTTTATTTTGAATTATTTTTTAAGTATTGCAACTTTTTATCTGAACGGATACAAATTCGAAAATTTGGTTCCGACAACACAGGGAGGGTTTAAAACGCATCCACGATTTTATTTTTTCGTGCTTCAAATTCTCCTTGTGTTGTCCATACCAAATTTCAGAATTTGTATCCCTTCAGGTAAAAAGTTGCAATACCCCAAAATAATGCAAAAACGAAAAAAAAATAAAGTCGGGAATGGGTTTTAAATCCTTTCTGTGTTCCATACAAAATTTCAGAATTTGTATACTCTCTCTTCTTATGAAATAGCGTGTATTAATCTTAGGTTGAAAACAGTGGTAAAACCGAATCGGCGATTAACTATCCGGCCGCTAGCTTCATCTTCATCGGATATCTTAAAATTTGCAATCGCTATCATGCTAATACGAAATCAGCACACACAAACAGTTACACTTTTCTTTCCACTGTTCTGAATGTCTTGGACTGTTCTTAGTACTTTCACATGAAAATCTCGGAATTTAATTTATTTTTTCACCAAAACAGCTACTTTTGTAAATAACCAATCATTAATTGATAACAGTTTGGTAATAGTTTTTATGTAAAAATGACCTTTGAAATGCTTTGCGTATGAGGCATATCATACCATTTCGACCTGGGCCTAAACCTTCACATCTTGAATTGGGCCCGCCATTTTTTATATTATTGAACTAGCTCTCAAAACCACTGAGATTTTTTTATTACATTTAAACATATTGTTTATAATTATTGATAATTAAGAAAATGAACTAATTCATCGCCACAATTTAAAAAAATGACCAAAAATCTGAATAATCTTGTGTCATGTATACACATTTTTTTTAATTCTGCCAGCTTAGATCGCTGTCACCTCCTATTTCCTCGATAAAAAAAAATGAAAAATGATAAGAATGAATCATTCGATCATGGGTTAGCGCTTGACCATTTTTATATGCAACACTGCATGTTTGAGAATTTTTCCAGATCTTAATTTTTTTTTTATTTGAAAAATAAAAACTCTTCGGGAGATTCTGAAAAATTTCCAAAAATGCAGTGTTGCATATAAAAATGGTCAAGCGTCGACCCATGCTCGACTGATTTCTTCTTCTAATTTTCTTCACTTGCTTTTTAATTTTAGGTGCCCCGGTCTACTTCGGCTCAAATCATAACTTTTTATATTTGTCACAACATTTTTCAGATTTTTGAATTGTAGCGGTCAAGAAGTTCATTTTTTTAATCATAAATAATTATAAATAACTTTTAAAAATCTAATAAAAAACTTGAGTTTTTTTGAGAATTATTCCAGTCATATAAAAAATCCAAGAAGTGAAGGTTTGAACTCAGTTCGAAATGGTATGGAATGCCCCATATATAAAATGTGGTTAATATTGAATTTTTAAAAATGATTACTCGTCAACACTCATAGAATTGATTTTTAGTACTTAAAGGACCAACTAAGTACTTGCAAGTGTGTGTAGGTACTTGAAGTCAAGTACTTATGTGGTTCTTCAAGTTTTACTCGACGTACTGAGTACTTCAAGTACGTGGTACTTGACGTATTGAGTACTTCAAGTACGTGGTACTTGACGTACTGAGTACTTCAAGTTTGTGGTACTTGGTAATTGACGTACTGAGTACTTCAAGTACATGGTACTTCAAGTATTGATACTTAAAGTACTTCGCCTAGCTCTGATGTTCATGTATGTTAATTATTCATGTAAATTTCTTTCAACTTTCAGAGTTCATCATCAATATTACGCGAATGAATTGCGGTACGTACATCGGCTATAGGGCCAATTATTATTTTAATGCCGGTGCATGAAATAAACGGCTTCATGAAATTACTAATTTTACTAATTTTGTTAAACATTTGCAGTAAATTGGAAGGGAGCGTCAAGCATCTGACTAAAGCTGTAGAGGGAGGATCAATGTTTCCAGCAAAACCGGACTGTTTGCCGATTAAGACGCGACAAGAAATAGAAGATTTTGAAGCCGTCAGCGACGAGGTATTTCAACAAGTGGTAAGTATCGTTTGATAAATGAATTACCGCTTGCGATGAATTCCCTTTAGTGTATGAATTTTTATTTTTTACAGGTGACATATTTGTCTGCTCAAGGGGGCTACAATCTGAATGAAACTGCTAATCTGATTATAAAAGAAGCCATCCACGATTCATTATCGCCAGCTTTAACGTGGCAGGGACGCGAGAAGTGAACGATAAAATTAATGGACACTAAGCTAAATGATGCCTTTTTCTGTAGGTCGAACTGCATTTCTAATTAAATTCTTAATTTAAAAAAATACCGCTTGCGCTTCTAAAAAAAATGTCTGGCGATAAATATATTCATTCATGCTTCTGTTTTTATTTCACAGCGGCCATGGCGAAGAATAAGTCCTTCCCAACTCCGACGAAAAAATAATTCACGGAGAGCATGACTGCTGGTCTCAGATCGTGCAAACAACGCAATCGCAATGCAGTACATCGCCAGCGAGCAGCAGCAGCTAATCGAAGACCGCGAGAAGAGGATCTTGACCAAGTCAACGGCGATGATTTAATACGTGAAAGAAGACGTATAGGCTATGACGTTTGAAACAAAAAAGAAGAAATAATAGGAAAGAAGGAAGAAGAAAGCCCCCACAAAACGCCCGCGTTAAATAGTGGGAATCCCTGGGTATTCGGGGTTCGCCTCTCCGGGCTTAATGACAATGATCGTTACAGACATTTATATATTGTTTTTACCGCCGCTCCTACAGCCCGAAAAGAACTAGCGTGGGAGTAACTATATTAAGATCGTAATGATCTTAAGGCTCGTTGTAATGGGGTGATTCAAAATGTCGTTTCCTCCTCTTCTCGGTCAATTCGCACGCTATATCTTGCTCCGAACTTCTTATATTTTTTTTTATTGTTTAACGCCGACGCTGCGCAACAGCGATGGTTCGTCAGCCGTGAACTTCCCTTCGCCCCGAACGTTATTATTTATGAATCTTCTTTGACGTAAAAAGCCCGAAGTGGCATGGCGACACTGTTTCTTTTACGATCTGGATTATCGTTATACTTCTCACATTTATTTTTATTCTTGCTCGACGAAAACTGGTTGTCCTCCATCATATTTTTGGGGGGAAAAAATGCTCGTTGGAGAACGACAGGAAACAATTGTTTTGCCGATTATGTATCGGCTAATTTGATTTTACACTGATCTTTTTTCTCCATGTAACTAAAATCTCATTTCAATTTGATCTTTGGTAAGCTAATAATAATAATAATATATTTTGTATATACTTACCGTAAATTTTATTTTTTCCCATCTTACCCATAAAATGACATAAAATGACAATTACAGCAAATCACCAACCACTGCGTCATCACAACAATCGCTTATTTTATTCCAAACGTGCCGTAGTACAGCTCTGTTGAAAGGATGTCTGACGGCGCTAATTTGTTGCCATGACGTTTATAAATTCCAAATCATTTACGCTATCATTGCGCTCAGAAATGTTTGCAAAATTTAGTGGCATAGTGTTCAGCAGTTTTGCTGTCAAGGCCTCGTTACCATGTTTAATAAATTGGGTGTAATGTGGCGGCACTACGGGCTCTAGTTTTACAGTCAGCGAGCTGCCACTGTGTTCGGTCAACTTAGTTTTAAAAAAGTGGCACTATGAACCGTCATCCTGCCGTCACCGTGTCCTCAAAGCCTGTATGAATAGGTACTGAAATCTAATATTCAAATATGTCGCATATATAACGTCAGCGCGCCGCCACTGTGTTCAGCTAACTTTGATGTAAATAGTAGTACCGTAAATAGTCATTTTGCCGTCACTATGACTTCAAAGCCTGTATCAATAGGCACCCAAATGTTATGTTCAAATGTGCCGCATATATGCCGCCATCATGTCGTCGCGGTGAGATTCCTCGCCGTGCCGCCACTTTACAGCTTTATGCAGTAGTACATGCTATGTTATGTGATACATACCGTGGCCTTACGTGCCGTACTCTTGCCGACTCCTTACCGCCAAATGTCTATCTGGGTTAACAACCCCACGGAGAGTATCGATTCACAGGTAATAATTTTCTTAACGATTGACCGCTGGTATCGCTTCTACCACAAATCAGTCTTTTAGTACAAATCCGTCTTACAAACCAGTCAAACTAATGCTCAGGTTATTTTTTACTTACTATCAAATTGTATTAGTCAGTTTCATATAAGTTCTTATATGACCGACGACATTTTCTTCAACATTTTCATCATTCCTATAACCGACGACATTTTCTTCAACATTTTCATCATTCTTTTTCGTGAAACCAATTACATTAATGATTTGTGCGTACATTTTTTCTAGTTCGAAATAAATGAATTCGTTACTATAACGCGTTTGCTTATTCGACTTGGTGTGATAGTCAATGCCGTTTATTACCGCACTTTTATAAAAAGTCGCCTCCAGCGGTGGTGGCCCGTCAGAAGTCGCATCAATCGCTTCGCTCTCATATTCATTCAATAGACGTTTTTTAATTATTTCGACCGCGAGGAAAGGTCGTTGAGACTCCATAAAATCAGTTGCATATTTATTCCTTTTGAAACCGGCATTCAGCGTCTCATGAATCATTTTTCTCGTTTCCAATGGTACTCGATCATCAATCATACTGTCTTCGACAAACCGTGTTATTAAAAATCGGGTAAAAAGTTGTCTGAAGTGACATTATCGATCAAGCATTTGTTCCACGACTCATAAGGGAATGCGCTATGCGTCCAAAATGCTGCAAAATTTTCCACTGAATCGGCCAAATGGTTCAGCAAATGAACATTGTAAGACATTTACTCAATGCCGAAAAATGTTTGATATTTCTTAACGAACCGTCCTAGTAACTGTCTTGCTCTATTCATGTTACCGGTCGTTATCGAACCTCCGATGAGAATAAAAGCAGCGCTAGACAGCAGTCGAAGAATTTTCAAATGTTCGTTGCTGACAATGCCGTCCAAACATGGCAATGCAGGATACAATAACCAATTACGCCATTCCGAAGCTTTCCATATAGCCATCGTGTCGAGCGTACTCGGAAGTCTCGATATTACTGTCGGAGTTTTAATGTCCATTATACGCCGGTTGATTTCGTTAACGTTGTTTGGTGTGCCTATGTACCAGGGTTCACTCGCATTTTTCATTATAATTTCCATGTGTTTCTTTGCAACACCGAGATATACATTATGCATACTGTCTACAATTATCCATTGACCCATATCGAAATAATCGAGAATAGCAACTGCTGATATACCTTTCACGCCATGCAATTTTGCATCAGGATATGTTTTTTTTAACATTACAACCCGCTCCATATCTCGCCTTATCTGCTCGTTTGTACGACAACTGTCCAATACATCAGTGATTGGGTACACGCGCTTTCCGATACCGTCATTCCTTTTGCATAACAAAAAGTACATCCAAATTCTCCATTGTACTGGGTCATATTCAATAAAGTCCATCTCGCACCGGAATCTACTGTAATTACTAGTGTTATGAATTTACTTGTTATCTTGGCAGTGCTTCGTTTCTACAGATTTCAACTGAACACAGACCCAACTCGACACAGGCAACTGTACACGAGAAAAATCGACACATCATCAACTCGCCACAGCAAAACTCGACTCATTGCCAATTCGACACAGTAGAGTTTAATTCATCGCGAATTCAACACAGCAAAACTCGACACATTCCCGACTGGACACGTCAAAACTCGACTCGTTATCAACTCGACACGGTAAAACCCGACGCGTCACCATCTCGACACAATAAAATTCAACACATTATTAACTGAACACGACAAGACTTGACATATCACCAACTCGACACGGACAAATTCGACACATGAATAACTCGATACAACAAAACTCGACACATCACCAACTCGACACGACCAAACTTGACACATCACCAACTCGACCCTACAAAACTTGATACATTATCAACTGGACACGACACAAATTGATATATCGCCAACACGACACACCAAACCCCAACACACCACCGACTCGACATAGCAAAACTCTACGCACCACCGGCTCGACACAGCAAAACTCTACACAGACCCAACTGGACACATCAAAACTCTACACAGACCCAACTCGACACGCAAAACTCTACACAGACCCAACTCGACACGGCAAAACTCTACACAGACCCAACTCGACACAGACCCGACTAGACGCAGACGGGACGTTTGGTAAACGAGCTTTGGCGCAACTGAACACGGACCCAACTGGCCTCGCGCCATACTTGATCGATAGGATAAAGAAGAATAAATACCGACCGTTCCAACTTTTATCACAATCGAGACTAAAAAATTGATTCATTGTAGAGTGAACGACGTTCACACTTAGATGGCGTTAGTCGACAATTATCTCTCTTAAAGTTGAAATAAAACGGCGGGCGACGCCGCGTGTACGGGTCTGCGGCTCCAGTTAATGAATATTTTAAGGCGGCATCACACATATATTCCCAACCACTAGTTTAATTCAAACAAAAATTCAAAACGTCGTGATACGCCAAAAATTTGAAAAAAGTGAACCGTATTAAAGATTTCAAGACCTTTGACATTGCATAATAATAATGTGAAAAATTAAGAAATTTATTTAATACGAAAAAATTAAAGGGTTTCTGATTTAAAAAAAACAATATAAAGTACTTTGTTAATAACTTTTTCACATTATTATTATGCAATGTCAAAGGTCTTGAAATCTTTAATACGGTTCACTTTTTTCAAATTTTTGGCGTATCACGACGTTTTGAATTTTTGTTTGAATTAAACTAGTGGTTGGGAATATATGTGTGATGCCGCCTTAAAATATTCATTAACTGGAGCCGCAGACCCGTACACGCGGCGTCGCCCGCCGTTTTATTTCAACTTTAAGAGAGATAATTGTCGACTAACGCCATCTAAGTGTGAACGTCGTTCACTCTACAATGAATCAATTTTTTAGTCTCGATTGTGATAAAAGTTGGAACGGTCGGTATTTATTCTTCTTTATCCTATCGATCAAATATGGCGCGAGGCCAGTTGGGTCCGTGTTCAGTTGCGCCAAAGCTCGTTTACCAAACGTCCCGTCTGCGTCTAGTCGGGTCTGTGTCGAGTTGGGTCTGTGTAGAGTTTTGCCGTGTCGAGTTGGGTCTGTGTAGAGTTTTGCGTGTCGAGTTGGGTCTGTGTAGAGTTTTGCGTGTCGAGTTGGGTCTGTGTAGAGTTCTGCCGGACGAGTTGGGTCTGTGTAGAGTTTTGCCGTGTCGAGTTGGGTCTGTGTAGAGTTTTGTCATGTCGAGTTGGGTCTGTGTAGAGTTTTGCCATGTCGAGTTGGGTCTGTGTAGAGTTTTGCTGTGTCGAGTCGGTGGTGTGGCGAGTTTCGTCGTATCGAGTTGGCGGTATATCAATTTTTATCGTGTGCAGTTGGTAATGTGTTAAATTTTACTGTGTCGAGATGTTGATGTGTCAAGTCTTGTCGTGTTCAGTTAATAATGTGTTGAATTTTATTGTGTCGAGATGGTGATGCGTCGGGTTTTACCGTGTCGAGTTGATAACGAGTCGAGTTTTGCCGTGTCCAGTCGGGAATGTGTCGAGTTTTGCTGTGTTGAATTCGCGATGAATTAAACTCTACTGTGTCGAATTGGAAATGAGTCGAGTTTTGCTGTGGCAAGTTGATGATGTGTCGATTTTTCTCGTGTACAGTTGCCTGTGTCGAGTTGGGTCTGTGTTCAGTTGAAATCTGTAGAAACGAAGCACTGCCGTTATCTTTTCATCGTTGTGTGGATTTTTCCACGTTATTCCAGTTTCGTACAATTCGGTCAATTGCTCCATAGTTGTTGAAAGAAGAAGATTCAAATCTGGATGAAACGTATCGACCCATGATGCGGCGAGTATCATGTGCTTTTTTCGAGATTGCGGCGATAATTCGTTTATCGTCAGCATTACGGGCCACGCGGAGGCTTTCGATGAAACGGACACTTGAGCGCCGTCTGTAAACAATCCGAACGAAAAATTATATTGACAACTCAGAAACCCGTTCGGTGAGGATAACTTTTTGTACACTTTACCGTCGAATATATCTTCCATCGCATCAGGTGCTATTTTCTTTAGACTGAATCGGTAATTGAGATCAGTTATTATGGTTTTTTTAGATAATAATTGCAACAGTTGGGCCTTGATATTCAAT